>JAJOZX010001994.1:477500-725000 GCA_023014485.1 Bathynomus jamesi
GGATGTGCGTGTACATAGGGAAAGCCCAGGTTTTAAGTTTAGTATCTATCGGAAAACGACAAACAATTTGTCCTACGTACACTTTTACTCGGGACATGATACCCCCATTAAGAAGGCCATATTTTCATCAATGTTTCTCCGCGCCCTTAGGATCGCCAGTCCGGAATACATCGATGCCGAATTGGAAAAAATCAACGGTATTGGAAGTGATTTGTGTTATCCATCTGCGTTTATGGAATCTTGTCTCAACAAGGCAAAACGAACTTTCTATCGTGTCAATATTAACACTCGTACTTTGTCAAAAAATATTTTAGTACTTCCATTTTTCCCGGGCTTTTTAGGCATTGCTAATGTACTTAAACTTTTGGATATTAATGTAGTATTTTCATATAACAATATTGTGAAAAATATCATAGTAAAAAATAGCCCTACCAATAATTCAGGCATTATCTATAAAATTGGTTGTAAACAATGTGATTCCTTTTACATAGGTCAGACGGGAAAGGATTTGCACACACGTATAAAACAGCATCAATATTCCGTTAGAACAGGACAGTTGTCCAGTGCCCTTTTTGTTCCATTTGTCAGAGTTAGCCCACTGTATTGATTGGAATAATGCTTCAGTTTTTATTCCATTCAAGCAACATTGTTAATAGAAATATTCTTGAGTCTGCCATTATCCAACTTTCAAATAACTTCAACATAAGCAAAGGTCTTTTTCAACTCGATCCTGTTATGTTGAATTCCTTTAAAGCAGACTTAGATAAGAAGTGTAAAACATTAAATCTTTGGTAAACTTGTCTTCTACTTTATTAACTTTTAATTTGCATTTTATTTTTTTTTATATATATCGAAACCTGACCATAGGCAGAAATGTGTTAAAACCCGGACAGAGTTCTAGTATAAATTTGTATTTTTATAATCCATTTGATCTTGTGCTAAAAATCGATTAACTTTTAATTTGCATTTTTGTTTTTTTTTGTTTTTATATATATCGAAACCTGACCATAGGCAGCATTGTGTTAAAACCCGGCAGAGTCCCAGTATAATTTGTATTTTTATAATCCATTTGATCTTGTGCTAAAAATCGATATTTTTCCTTACAATCTGTACGCCTCATTGGTAATCCTTTAAGGTTTTAATTTTTAATTTTTTATTATTTTTACTTCTCTGTTTATTGTATATATATGTATGTATGTATGTATGTATGTATTTGTATATATAGATATGTATATATATATATATATATATATGTGTGTGTGTGTGTATGTATGTTATTTATTTTTCTTTTTTTTTCTTTCTGTAACCTATATATAGGCTTAACCTTTTTATATACTTCAGTGTTCCTGAGGATGTCATTAGACGAAAGCGCTTGAGCACCATTTTGTGTTTCCTTTCCTTCGTGGTTTTATTCATCATATATATATATATATATATATATATATATATATATAGACCGTGCATGGAACAAGGAACTCTTCTAGGAAAATTAAATCCACTATAGTCCGAATAAGTAATGGTAAATGACAAATACTATAGTTTTTTCTTTTTCATGATGCTACCCCGACGTGGGGAACGGAACGGACACTATTCGGACTATAGTGGATTTCATTTTCCTAGAAGAGTTCCTTGTTCCATGCACGGTCTGTGTGTATCATAAAAAAACCTCAGGGAACTATTCTGAGTTCATTCCAATCATGAAACGGACGTTATGTGCCTTGAAAAGTGGACGTTCAATTCTGCCAGTTGAGGTTTAAGTTTTGGTTTTTGGCTAAAAATATAATAGTTACCCCTTTTTCTTTGATGTATTCAATCTGACGTGAAGGCAGCGAGTCTTTTGCTTATATTGAGGTTCTAAATGTAGCCGGGCTAGGCTGCTTTAAACCCTAGATCCTGTCCCAAAGCTTGATCCTATCTGCTTTGTAGATAGCTGGTGAGGGAAGCTATATTTTTGGGACCTCTTTGCGAGTGACCCGTTGCCCACGTCGGGGTAGCAAAAGAAAAAACTATAGTGTTTGTCATTTACCATTACTTATTCGGACTATAGTGGATTTATTTTTCCTAGAAGAGTTCCTTGTTCCATGCACGGTCTGTGTGTATCATAAAAAAACCTCAGGAAACCATTCTGAGTTCATTCCCAAAGATATATATAATATAATATATATATATATATATATATATATATATATATATATATATATATGATGTTTTACCAAGTGCGGGTTTTTCCCAAAGGATAAATATATACATATACATTATACAGTATGATGAATAAAACCACGAAGGAAAGGAAACACAGAATGGTGCTCAAGCGCTTTCGTCTAATGACATCCTCAGGAACACTGAAGTAAATAAAGAGTTCAAGACTATTTACTTTAGTGTTCCTGAGGATGTCATTAGACGAAAGCGCTTGAGCACCATTCTGTGTTTCCTTTCCTTCGTGGTTTTATTCATCATAAATATTTTTCACGTGTTACTTTCGTGAAATAATTTTTATTATACAGTTATATATATATATATATATAGGTGCTACTATAGCGTGATTCCTACCTCGATTCGGCGGTCTACCTTTTAATTATAGCTTCTTACCTTGTTTACTAATTGCTTGTTTACATTCCAATGTCCATCGCCCTTGACGATTGGTTAGGTTTAGTCATGATATTTTCGTTAGTTTTAACGAAAATATCGTGACTAAACCTAACCAATCGTAGGTAGACCACATACTATAGTAGCACCGAAACTATTTTTTAAATAAATAAAATTGAATAATAAATAGCATTTTATATTTATTATATTTTCATTTATACCTTGGATAGGAATCACACTCTACAGTACTGTAGTTTCGAACCAAAACGGGTAGGAATCACCCTATAGTATCGAAGTCACCGGTAGGAATCACGCTATAGTAGCACCTATATATATATATATATATATATATATATATATATAATATATATATATCCTTTGGGAAGCGGAGTCTTATAACAAATAATAAAACCAGCACTTGGTAAAGCATCTTGTTTATTGAATCGCGACCGTTTCGGAGCACTTTCTCCATCATCAGGCAATCTAAAAGAAAGACATTTCATACAAAGAACAAGAACTAAGTTATGTGGAATTCTCATTAATAACAATGTGTGACAAAAGTAAGCACGAAGAAGTAAAACCTACGTTAACATCAAAACCAACTCTATACTTAAACTCGTATAAAATCAAGGTATGACAAAATAAAATCTAAACTTGGCATAAAAATCCTGTTCTAAGACGCACATAAAATCAAAGTATGGCATCAGTAAACGATTTAAAGCATCACAGAAAAATATCGAACAGTAAACTAATAAAAGTTAAAAAACAAAACAAAAACTTACTTTAAAACACAAGATAGATAAAACAATTTATAGCAACGTACGAGAAACTAAATGGTTTTGTTTCATAAATTAGTATACACATTCAGAACGCGAAACTGAACAAAAAAGTTCCTATGAACATAGGGCCACAATCGGTTCATTTCCGAGATCCATTGTTTTTTTGCCGAGGACCGATCCAATTAAAATGAAAGTCATTAAAATTTATCAAAGTCGTAGTTGTCTGGTTGTTTAGATAGGTATTTTTCTTTGCTTTTGATAGTATTTTGTTAGTTGTCATTTCAGAAACCAAAATTATTTCCTTCATTTCACGTGTCACTCTCATATAATGTTACAGAGCGTTATGGAGCAGTATTCTTTTGAAGAACTTGCTGATATGCATTTCGTGTTGGGATTGTTCACGAACAATACGCAACTATGTAGGTGTTTTCGAACGTATGAGGCAAAATTTTCAACGATGCGTTGAAGCATGTACTCTGATGAAGGGGAAACCATTTTGACCACTTGCTGTAAATAAACTTTGATAAACTTTAATGACTTTCGTTTTAATTGGATCGTCTTCGGCAAAAAAAACAATGTATCTCGGAAACGAAGCGATTGTGGATTTATGTTCATAAGAACTTTTTTGTTCACTTTAACGTCCTGAATATGTATACTAATTTATGAAACAATTTTATAACACCCGATATATATATATATATATATATATATATATATATAGAATCCACAAATAACCGTCACAATGGCCTAATTAAAAAAAGAAACACCATATGACCACCAGGTGTTAGGGCGTAGGTGGAGGAAAGTGTGGGCTTGGGCGTAAAATATAATTGTTTACAAGAGATAAAAAATATGTAAAAAAAAAAGTGAACCGTAAATTATTTAATGAAATTACTTAATAAATTAATATTTCAATGAACACTTTATATACTGGATATGTACATATAGTGTATATAATATTTTACACTGTTTGAGTTTCCATTAGTAAGGGGGTATATAAATCCGTTTATAATATCACTTGTCTTTCCATTGCTTCCGGTTGAAATACACATATACGGTATTATATATATATATATATATATATATATATGTGTGTGTGTGTGTGTGTGTGTGTGTGTGTGTGTGTGTGTGTTTCAACACGTGTCGCTCTGTTAGTTGAGCATTGTCGCCCCGATTAGAATTAGTCCCGCTACATTTGGTGAAGGTCTTTCCAAAATGATTGATGTTTGCTGGAGTGAATATATGGAACAACAACAATAACAAATAACGAAATTCATTTAAACCAAAACTAAAATAATCTCGGATAGTGGGGTGGGGTGGGGGGGGGGGAATCTAATCTCCGTTATGTACAAATTTTTCAAAAAGTTTCGCCTTGGAAAAGAGTGGTAATAATTAAAATGTTTAATCTAATCGCATTCTGTATACAATTAGTTTTGTGTCGTTTTAATAATGCTTTCCAACACTTTCTCACATACTTCCCACTGAAAACTTTTACATGAAAGGGATTTTGCAACTGATTCCTCTTCCATTTTCAATGGCACTCTAGTAAATACCAAAGCGTAAGAGATTAATATATATATATATATATTATATAATATATATATATATATATATACACACACACCGTATATACATTTTATAATAAAAATTTTGTGTTTTGCTTACAAAGGAATTGAATATCGGAGTTTCTATACAAAAGTATTACAAATTTATCATGACATTTATTAGTGTATTCTAAGTATGCATCATAGTCCAACTCTCTGTATAGAAGGGAACTGCAAGTCTTATAAAAATTAAGCATGTGTGTGTGTGTGCACACACACACACACACACACACATACACACACACACACGTGAGAGAGAAAGTAGCATATAATTGTATCCATTTATGCTGTATTATAAATATTTCACGGGTAACTACTTCGCATTTTTGTTTGAAGATTTAGTGTACATTTCAATTCGATATTTGGCTTTCACTTAAGAGATGTTAAGTGAATACTCTCAATTGCGAGAAGCTGAATTCATCGAGTAAAACTACAGTGAAAAAACGATTTATAAGAACACAATCTTTCAACTTACACTAAAGTCTTTATCAGGAGCGACTGATAAAGACCTTATGGTGTGTGTGTGTGTGCCAACTAGATTCAGCTCAGTAATGAAGTGAAATGAATTGAAACAAACTCCTTGAGAAGAATCACCGAACTAATAATTAATTATTCAATCATCACGAACTTATACTTACCGGAACCAGCGACTATATAAATATATAGTCTGTCGGTGGCACTCCTTTAGTGCCTCACTTTTCTCAATTTATTTCACTAAGAACAGACAAGCTCACTGATCAAAATTCGCTCTGCTCTACGAGTATACGCAACGTATGGGGCCGTTGAAAAATTACATAATGCTATTTTCGCTAAAACTTGACACTCACCCCCCCCTCCCCTGTAACGTTAGACCAGACACCCCCTGAGACGTTATGTAACACTTCCCCCACCCCACACCCCCTTGTACTATTAATAAATTTTCTAAATTAACCCATTAATGCCCAGCGCCACTTCACTGATTTTGTTCTGGCTAACGCCAGACGATTTTATTCAGTCTCGAAAAATACCTCTGGACACTAATGGGTTGAAATAAGTTTATTATTAGTGCTATTATGACCCTTTAGGTTGTCAGCACTTTAAAAAGAATAAAAAAAAAAAAGTTTATCCACTGGCCACAGACACAGAGGGTTCATAAAATAGTCACTGGTTAATAGCGTTACGTAAAACCACTGGAAACCTCCCGCCCAACCACCTGTAACATTCCGTAACGTTTGGACATACACCCCTCTGAGCGTTACGTAATTTTTGAACGGGCCCTATTCCCAAGTCAGATTAGATCCATCGTTTTATTTATTTTCTTTTATTTATACCAAGTTCAACCTATTATTATTTTACAAAGTAACTTAAAGTAAAGTAAGTTACTTAACCTAACCTGACCTATATACAAACACGTTTCATTTGAAGTGCCAGTGACCGCTAAGGTTTTTGGTAATTCCATCGTGAGAAAATATTAAACTCCTTTATTATTAATTAAGTGAAAGGCACTTGCCACTACTACTTTTTCCCTGCCATTCAAAGTTTTAAAAGCCTAAGACTTCCCCTGTTATACCAAATTAAACCTCTCATGGCTGTTTGAGTAAATGGAAACCCGGGGTCATTCGTTTGTTAAGCGGAACTTCAACAATTAATTTTCAATATTTTTTTTTCAGTTCTGAATAAACCTAAATATTCCTCACTTTTAAAATCGTGAAACAGAAAGCTGTAGCCTGGAAATTTGATCCTTCAGGCATAAAGTAGAATAAAACAAAAATAGAATCATGAATGCTAAAATAGAGTAAAATAACAAACGAATAAATGCTTCCTTTAACCCGAACTCTATTTCAAACAAAAACGTACATATTCTTCTGCTCGGGCAAAGATGATGAGAAAAGCGACAAAAAACATCTCCATTAAAGAAACAAAGGAACTAATCTGAGGGACAAAAATTACAACAATTCAGGCAATGAATGTAATACATGTACTGATATGAAAATTATAACCCCAAAATGTTCCGAACGATATTAAGACGGATAAAAATGTGCTTCCAAGACCCGATGAAGGATAGTGGTGATGCAATATTCGGTAATTGCATCGTACGATAAATAAGAAAATAATACAAAGTAACAAAAAAACTAAAAACTTAAATGAGGTTATACGATGTCACTGAGAAAGGAAATTGACGATACAGAGAATGATAATGAAACGCATTATGTCCTTTTTTACCTTTCCCACATGGTGTAAATTCCCTGATGGACTCCGTTATTGAAGGTGAAAATTACAAATTCCATCGCCTTATGGAGAAAACCTCGCAATACGTTTGCGAGAAAAACCAGAGTATCAGATATAGTGAGCAAACACCTTTCTTATCCAGTATATGTATGAAAAAGGAGGACACGGATCCCAACCAGAGAGTTACGCATATCCTGTTCGAAAGTGCAGTTACTGTAAATAGTTAAAAGACTATTTCAAAACGCACCTAAGAAGCAGTGAGAATCAACATAGATTTACATATCTAAGGCATTGTGGTTACCACAACTAACAAGCACAATTGATTGGGTGGTTTCGCAGTATTACATTCTACTCGAAGATAAGGCAAACTATGATGTGATGTAATATATACAGTATGGGCTTTTCCAAAGATTATAAGAAGTGTGACCGCAGAATAGCGAATAAATTAAGATAAGACGAGTAAAATATATGGGGCAATAACGGACCAAATAGGAAAATGGATATACAATTTCTGGGTAAACGAAATCATCTCGTTGAAGTCCAGGGAATATCATAATCAGACTCTGGGGATGCAAGCCCAGTACTGCAAGGAACAGCAATTGCACCAATTTCATTTATTATGATGTTAAATAAGGAAACAAGAGCACAGTGTAGCGTGTTTTCATAATGGCATAAGTAAAAATGAAAAGGCGAAAAACCTAAAAGAAAGTTCTTGCAGACAGGTAGGGGAAGAATAGACAAGGTCAGAAAACAGTGTGATACTCAATACAGCCAAATTTCATCTTTTGAGATGCACAGGATCTTTAAAAAAATGCTTTGCTTTGCGCGGTTTAAAAAATTAATGACTGTTTCTAAACTATATCCAAGAAAACAGTATAAAAATCCGTTGAATCAAAGGAGAGAGACCTGGAGAAAGGGATGCTCAAGGAAAAGGTCCACCTCTACCGATCTATTTTCTGAGAAAACGTTTCATTAAAAAAATTCTAACATTCAGTAAAGACAAAGTGACATGGAGCTCCGTCTTGCTGAAAAATTATGTTTTTTAAGAAGCTTAAAGCCTCGAGTCGTGAAATAAACTCTTCGGTATTTCCCAAGGACGCTCCCCATTAACCGTGGCTTCATCGATGAAGAAAACCAATTACCTCTGATTTTCTGAGGACGCGCCAAACTGTGACCTCGGGTGACTCTCGTTCATGTTGACCTTTTCCTTGGCCACCCCGTTCAGAAACAAGAACAATCAGCAACACAAGACAACATCTGGAGGATGGTTTCCTTTCTTTGAGGAGAACTGAACGCTGTACTGGGGCGGATAATGAATTTGTTGAAACCTGAGGTAATATTGTTAGGCGCTAAAAATAACTTTAAGATATTAGTTTTCAAACTGTTGTCACCATTTTCTTCTAACGAATCTAGAAATTAAGTTATTAAATTTTGAAAATGCACAAAGTTATAAAGACCCTGTATAAAAGAAAATAAGAAGGAAATGAAGAAATAAAAACTTCGAAACTACTCTAAACTAATTTAAGAAAAAATTTAGAAAACTCGATAAACATTACGACAGCAACAAACAAAGCGGAAATGATAACAGGGCAAATATTGAGAACATTTTTTTAACTGGGGAGAAACAATGCAATGATTCCGTTAATAATAAAATTCCGCTCGATGTAATAAAAAAACCGTTCAATTCGAAGGAATACTGAGACAATACTGCCAGAATAGACAATGTGAAAAAACTACATTACTGTTGGGAGAGGCTCCCAGAATTAAACTCATACTGAATGGAAAGAAAAACGAGGTACGCGAGACCCGCAAACTACAAATAATTGAATCAATCCTACCTAATCTTACAAATCCTATTAACTCAAAACAAGAAAAGGCAGAAGAGGAAAATCGTGCACTGAAAACAAAACAGTTTCAGCTTATCTGTAAGAAAGCTCCGACAGATAAGGTGGGTGTGCTTGGTTATGAGAGATGGAGAGCTCAGAGAAGCAGCTTCCTCCCTCCAACACCAAGTTAACCCATGAAGTAAGGCTGCAAGTTTAACCTCATTTGAAGCTGTTCTTTCACGCGGACCACACATATTATATATATATATATATATATATATATATATATATATATATATATATAATTATCGATGCATTCACAGTTTAAGTGGAGGTATGAAGAGTCAGACATCTTTTTCCGCAGAGCACCATTCCGGCCATACGCCCATTTCAGAATACTAGCAGCTAGTAGCAGCATTGCCAAGCAAATTTGGGTCAAAGTACTGACAAAGCTTCGTACATGGTTCATCACCACTGAAAGCAACAATACTCCGTGTTAATCTAATCCAAAAAACATCCGTAATCATACTCAGTTAATCGCAATTTTTGTTAGTTTGTATCGCAGACATCTCCAGTTATAATCAGTCCTGGTGCATGATTCTTCAGGAGCAAGATGCATTGCAAGTTTGTGTTTCCTCGCCAAAGTAACATATTTAACTGCATATCTCTCTCTCTCTCTCTCTCTCTCTAGATATATATATATATATATATATATATATATATATATATATATTAATATATATATAGGGTGTCCCAAATTGTTAGAAAATTTAAAACCAAATGAAATGTAAAAACTTACCATAAGGGTACTATGCAACACGTAAATTTGTAAATTTCGAAATAAAATGTCACACGTCAATTGGGAAAACGTAATGGGGATCTCCAACGCAAAACTAATGTGGGAATCGTTTGAGACAGTATTTAGGACTATAAATGAGGAATGTGTACCGTACAAAATTAAGCGTGCGAAAGTAAACAACAAGCCCTTGTGGTTTACTTCTAGAGTAGGAGACATTATAAAGAGTAGAGATAGCGCTTATAGGCTACATAAGTGCGATAAAGACACTTTGTGGTTACGAAACAATTACATATCTCTAAGGCGTGAAGCGAAAAGTGTAATAAAAAAGTCCAAGCGCGAATTTGAAATCTCCATAGCTCGTGACGGTAAAGAAAACCCCAAGCGATTCTTTCAATACGTCAACAATAGAAATCCAGTAAAAAGTGTCTTGGGGCCGTTGAAAAATGTTAACGGAGAGCTAGTTTCTGAAAACAAGGAAATGGCTACCTTGTTAAACGAATTTTTTACGTCAGCTTTTACTATAGAAGATATAACGAATATCCCTACGGTCATAGACATAATACCTTTTGAGAATGGTAATATTTTTGGATAATATTGTGGTTAGTGAAGGGGAGGTAGTGCGTTATATTGATAAAATGAAAATGCGTAAATCACCTGGGCCTGATTCCATACATCCCATACAACTAAAAGAATTAAAAGATAGCATTGTTGTGCCGCTAATAACGATTTTTAATGTGTCTATTTCTGAAGGGTGCGTACCAGATAATTTCAAGTTACTATCTTTAAGAAAGGCGATAAAGGTGCGGCGGGAAATTATAGGCCAATCAGTTTAACGTCTGTTGTAGGTAAGCTACTGGAATCAATAATTAGGGATCGTATAGTCGAACACTTAGAATTGCATAACTTAGAAATACGCAGCACGGTTTTAGGCGAAACAAATCTTGCTTAACTAATCTTTTAGAATTTTTTCAAAGCGTGGTTGACGTTTACGATAGTCATCGGGCGGTTGATGTAGTGTATTTAGATTTTCAAAAAGCGTTTGACACCGTACCGCACAAAAGACTCATTGAAAAAACTAAGGCTCATGGAATCAGGGGTGTAGTAATAAATTGGATAGAAGAGTGGTTGCGAGGTAGGAAACGGAGGGTGGTCGTTGATGGAGCGGAGTCGTCTTGGGCTAATGTAGCGAGTGGTGTTCCTCAGGGTTCTGTATTGGGACCTTGCTTTTTCTTATATATATTAACGATTTAGGTGTCGGCGTAGTCAGTACAGTTTCAAAATTTGCGGATGATACGAAGCTGGGTGGTAGGGCGATTAATGACGAAGATAGCGGTAAAATCCAGGAAGATCTGAATAAAATCGTTGATTGGTCAGTCACATTTCAAATGAGATTTAACGTCGATAAGTGCAAAATTTTACATATAGGTTCGCGTAACGGTAATTTTGTGTATAGTATGTCAGGGAAGGAGTTAACAAGCGTAGAGCAGGAAAAAGATTTAGGAGTTATAGTCACTGGTGATTTAAAAGTGGCGAAACAAAGTACAGCAGCGGTCAATAAAGCGAACAAAGTGTTAGGTTTTATAGCTCGGAATTTTGAGTACAGATCGCGCGATATTATAGTTCCTCTTTATAAATCATTAGTTAGACTCCATTTGGAGTACGCGATCCAATTTTGGAATCCGCATATGCGAAAAGATATAGACAAACTCGAAAGAGTTCAAAGACGAGCAACTAAGATGATTCCGTCGCTTAGGCCAAAGTCGTACGAGGATAGACTTAAGGAGTTAAAATTAGCTACACTCGAGACTAGGAGGCTAAGGGGTGATCTAATCCAGGCTTTTAAAATTATGAATGGGTTCGATAACGTAGATAGAGATAGCTTTTTCGAAATATCTCAATATAATAGGACTAGAAATAACGGGTGTAAGTTGACAAGTAGAAGGTTCGAGACAGCAGTTGCCAAAAACTTTTTTACGCATAGAATCGTAAATAGCTGGAATAGTTTGCCGGTAGAAGTGATTTGTAGCACCTCTATAAACATGTTTAAAAATCGATTGGACGCATATGTTGATAGATTGGGTATAGTTTAAGGTAGTAAAATTAAGGCTTGTGGTTCGGAACCCACGTAAAATTGTAGGTCCCCTCCGCCACCACGGAGGACATGCACAATACACAATTACGAACACAGTTAGGTAGACCAGCCATGAGTGGATCCTAGGGTGTTTGTTGGTCTGAAACATTATAACATTATAAATATGGTTCATGAAATTATTGCGCGCAGTCTACAGAAGTCAATTCGACGTTTGTCAGCAGAAGTATGTATTTCACGAACATTTGTGCAGTGTATACTTCGTAACAAATGAAAGTTTGGAGCAAGTGTACTTTACGTCCCCCTGCGGTGCCTAGTGTAGTTTACGTTCCCCTACATTATCTTAGTGTAGTTTGCGTTCCCCAACTTTGTCCGCTTATAACTAATCAAATGAAACGTTAAAACTAACGAAAATCTTACGACTTAACCTAACCAATCGTCATTATATATATATATATATATATATATATATATATATATATATATATATATATATATATATATATATAAATTGACGATTAGTTAGGTTAAGTCGTAATATTTTCGTTAGTTTTAACGTTTTATTTGGTGAATTCATTTAAAAAATGTCTCCTAAAGATCCTACGGTAGTTTACATTACCCAACTTTGACCTAGTGTAGTTTGTCCCCCCTTTTGCTCAGGGGGACATAAACTACACTTGCTCCGAAACTTTTTCTCTTATAAAATTCATTCACAAGCTTCAGTGACTAATGATCAAAAACAAAAACGAATGGAATTCGCAACATGTATTTCAATAAAGCAAGAAGATGCTAGTTTTCGAAACGCATCCATTTCACTGACGAGTGTTATGTACATCTGTCTTGGGAAATTAATAAGCAAAACTTTCGTTAATGGGGAAATCATGCTGGCGCTCCAATAGAGCTTCCACGTAGTGTTGCTAAACTCAACATTTGGGTCGCTGTTGGGTTTTTTTTTATGCAGGAAGGAGGGGCCAAGGGCAAATCCAGCAAAAGCGCCCCTCCCACAGAAGACGAAGAAAGCCAAAATCAAGGTCCGGGGTTTTCGAGATGCCTAGACACTCTGCGTTTGAAAGATGGCAGGTCATAGACAGGAGGAAAGATTGTTCTAGAGTTGGCCGCTTGAGTAGATGAAAGATTGAAAATACCGATTAACCCTTGCGTTCGAGTTGGACAGAAAAGGAATGAGAATGTGTAGAAAGTCTGGCACTGCGTGCTCTCCTTAAAGGAGGAGGCATGCAGTGAGAGAGTTCAGAAAAGCAATGTCCATTATGACAGCGATAGTAAAGAGAGAGTGAGGCAACATTGCGGCGAAGAGAGAGAGATTGAGGACAGTGAGTAAGAGGAGGGGAATTGATAAGACGAAAAGCCTTTGATTCCACCGGCTCAAGTACGGCTGTGTGGGTTGAACCACCTCACACATAAGAAGCATACTCCATACAGGGGCGAACAAGACCCCTGTACAGAGAGAGCAATTGAGTGGGGGTGAAGAAATTGAGGGGGCGGTACGGCACACCTAACCTCTTAGAAGATGTTTTAGAAAGAGAGTATATTTGACCTTTCCAGGAAAGATCACGAGAAAAGGAAACGCCAAGAATATTAAGAGAAGAGGAAGGATTGAGTTGCGTGTTGTTGAAGGTAAGGGGATAGTCATGTGGAGGATTGTGACGAGTAGACAGATGGGGGAACTAAGAATTTGAGGCATTGAAAGTCACAAGGTTTTCTCTGCCTCAATCAGATAGAGCAGAAAGTTCAGAGGTCAGGTGTCCCATAGCCTTTCTACGCGAATCATGAAGCGACTGCTGTGAGGGATGCTTTGGAAAGCGGGTGGAGAAGTGAAGAGTGGAATGATCGGCATAGGAGTGAATAGGACAGGAAGTGCGAATTAAAAGATCATTAATAAATAAAAGGAAAAGAGTGGGTGACAGGAGAGAACCCTGAGGAACACCACTGTTAATAGCAAGAAGAACAGTGGCCATCTACAACTGCAGCTATAGATCGGCCAGAATGGAAATTCGAGATGAAGGCACAGATAGAAGGATAGAAACCGAAGTTTCGAAACCAAAGATTTGTGCCAGACTCTATCAAAAGCTTTCGATATGTCTAGCGCAATAGCAAAAGTTTCACCGAAATCCCGGAAGGAGGATGACTAAGAGTCAGAGATATGCAAAAAAAGATCGCCAGTAGAGCGTCCCTTGCTGAATCCGTACTGACGATCTGAAAGAAGATTGTAAGAAGAAAAGTGTTTAAGAATCTTCCTATTAAGGATAGATTCCAAAACTTTGGAAAGGCAAGAAATCAAAGCAATTGGACGATAGTTGGAGGTTGAGAGCGGTCACCCTTCTTTGGGACAGGCTGAATGAAAGCGAACTTCCAGCAGAAAGGAAAAGTACCAGATGCGAAACAAAGACGAGAGTTTGCCTAGGCAGGGTATCAGCATGGAAGCACAGTTCTTAAGAACAACAGGAGGAACACCATCAGGACCATACGCCTTCCTAGAGTTGAGCCCAGATATGGCAGAAAAACCACCTTTACAAGAGATTCTAATTTCAGACATAATAAAGTCAGAAGGGGAGGAGATGGAGGAACAGCACTGGAACCGTCCAGAGTTGAATTGTAAGCGAAAGTTTGAGCAAAGAGTTCAGCTTTGTCAGGAGAAGAGACAGCAACTGTGCCATCGGAATGGAAAAGAGGATGGAAAGAAGGGGAAGTAAAGTTGTTGAAGAGGTTCTTAGCAGGGCCGTTTCCTGGCATAAGCAGATTAAGCGGCCGCTTAGGGCCCCGCTACTACTAGGGGGCCCCTAGACAGGCTCCCAGGTCATAGCTCAGTGGGCAACAATAGGAATATAGCTGAAGTTATTATTAATATTATTGTTATTATTATTATTATTATTATCCTTATTATTATTATTATTTTTATTATTATTGTCGTATTAATTAAAGTTTTTGTATGACAAATGTGATAAAACGGAGACAAACGAAACGTTTTGGTCGTTATGTGTAAATAGCTATTGTGAGATCTTATTTCTATATTATTTAACTTTATTCTTACTATATGCTTATACTTTCCTAAATGCTTAATTTTTCTAGTATTGTAAAACATTATTTCACTAATTTACTAATTATTAAGAGATTTTGTAACACTTTAAAACCTAGGATTATTTTCGTTAGTTTTCAAGTTTATTAATTCTTTTCTCATCTTTTTCAGATAATGTGAATTTTGTTGGTTAAAACCTAAATGGTCTAATTATTTGAATGTATTTGATTAACGTTACAATTATAACAATTATTATTATTATTATCATCATCATCATTATCATGATTATTATTATTTAGCAGATTAGTTGTGGTTAACTGGATGTGACCGTGCATCTTGGAAAATGAAACGACATTATCCATCAGGAGCTGAAAAACGGAAAAAGAAGAAAATAGAGCAGAAGCTTTCCAGTAGCACAGGTGAGATGTGCCATTTGTATATTCTTATGATTACAGTTCAGGCAACTAGGTTAGGTAGACCATCAAGCTAGGCAAGTGCTCAGGAATCGTGTAGAGTAAGCTAGTCTCTGTAATATTTATAATATTTCGAAATGTGAAATTTAATGGATCACATCACCTCAAATTCTGTTCACACAGATCAATTATCAAATAAAATAAGAAAGAGTATTTTAGCAAAATTTAACAGAATATGTAATGTTATGTTATGTTCTTCTCAGGAGCACTACTGAAATATTTGGAAAAGCCATCCTCAGCAAAGCCTGATGAGCATCATGAGCCAACAGCAGGACCATCCTCTATGCAACCTCAAACACCAGTACAAGTAGAGCCTGATGAACCAACAAGTGGCCCATCTTCTGTTCAGCTTCAAACACCACACACAGGCATTTCTACTGGGCAACAAGAACCAAGATCTGCTCCACCGCTTGATCCGTATGACTGGCCAGTTGTCCTGTCAGATGCCTTGAAGACAGATCTGGTGTCTCGAGAACCATTTCAAATCAGTCCAGATTTCACATTCCCTAAAAGAGAGGACGGTAGAAGCGTTCATCACCATTACATGTACAGAACATTAATTAATGGGGAAAAAATAAAGCGAAGCTGGCTGATGTACTCTAGACGGAATGATGCTCTTTATTGCTTCTGCTGCAAGTTGTTTTCAAGGAAGTCGGACAAACTAATTACGGATGGACTTTCAGACTGGATAAACGTTGGTTCGCTTCTGAAAGGCCATGAAAATAGTTCAGAACATGCAGATAACATGGCAACATGGAAGGATCTGGAACTGCGGCTAAAAACTGGGAGGACCATTGACCAAACTGAAATGTCATTAATGGAGGTAGAGCGAAGACGCTGGCGAGATGTTCTCACACGTCTTGTAAGTATAATCCAATCACTGGCAAAGAGAAACCTTGCTTTCAGGGGGTCTTCCTCTACATTATACAATCGAGACAATGGCAACTACTTGAAGAAGGTTGAGCTGCTTGCCAAATTTGATCCAGTGATGAAACAACACATCAGCAGAGTCGAAAGTGGCCAATATAGTCATTCAAGTTACCTAGGAAACATCATTCAAAATGAGCTCATTGGGTCCATTAGTGGGAAGATCTTGGATGCCATTGTTGCAGAAATAAAACAAGCTAAATATTACTCACTCATTTTAGACTGCATTCCAGACATAAGCCACCAAGAACAGATGTCGATTATTATCAGAACTGTTAAAGTTGGTGAAGTACCAGAAATAAAAGAATACTTCTTGGGCTTTCTTGAGGCTTCAGAAAGTACAGGCCTGGGTTTATCAGTTCTGATTCTGAAGGGACTAGATGAACTGAATATTCACTTTGATGACTGCAGAGGACAGTCATATGACAACGAAGCGAACATGAAGGGCAAGAACAAAGGTGTTCAGGCAAGGTTATTAGAGAAGAACTGTCGTGCACTCTATGTTCCATGTGGGGCTCACACTCTGAATCTTGTAGTGGCTGATGCAGCTAAAGCTTCCACAGATGCCATCAGTTTCTTTGGCAACGTACAAAAATTGTACAACCTTTTTGCAGCAGCTACACAGAGATGGACAATCCTAAAGAAGCACGTGAACATAACACTCAAGTCTTGGAGTGAAACCAGGTGGGAGAGCCGACTTAAGAGCATTGAGGCTGTGCGATACCAGAGCCACAACCAGAGAGGCCCTGTTGGAAGTCAGAAACAATGCCACAGATGCCATAGCCAGGACTGAAGCACAAGCACTTGCAGAGGAGGTAGGGTCTTATCGCTTTCAGATTTGCACAGTAGTATGGTATGACATTCTTCATGCAGTTAACCATGTGAGCAAACTTCTGCAGTCTCCTACAATGCAGTTTGATGTGGCAGTCAACCTCCTCACAAAAACAAAAGACTCACTCACAAGCTACAGAAACACAGGTTTTGTTGCAGCACAAGTCGTAGCTAGGGACATATGTGAGGAAATAAATGTGGAGGCTGTGCTGAAGGAGAAGAGGCTCAGATCCACAAAAAAGCACTTTGCTTACGAAGCTTCTGACGAACCATTTACAGAAGCCTTAAAGAGGCTGGAAGTCAAATTTTTCAATGTGGTGGTGGATTGTGCCATCGGGTCAATAAATGAGAGATTCAAAACATTAGATGATGTGAGGGACATATTTGGGGTTCTCCTAAACTTCACCACAATGAACAAGGAAGACTTGTCCTGCAAGTGTGAAAAGCTCTTTAAGATACTGAGCTCTGGAGCTGACTGACATTGATGGAAGAGAACTGGCCCTCGAAATTAAGAACGTGCCGGCTTTACCTTCACACAACATGACTGCATTGGAGCTTCTCTCCTTCATTCATCAGAAGTAACTGGAGGAACTATACCCCAATCTTTGGGTTGCACTAAGAATTGCCTGCACTCTACCTGTGACAGTAGCGTCAGCCGAGAGGAGCTTCTCTAAGATGAAGCTAATCAAGAACTACCTCAGATCATCAATGGGGCAGGATCGCCTCAGTGGCCTTGGCATCATAAGCATCAACAAGGACGTTTGCAGGGAGATTTCATATGATGATGTTATTGATGATTTCGCCCAGAAAAAATCTAGGAGGCAAAAATTTTGAAGATACAAACTGTTCTCTATAACTGGTTAGCTATTATACGATTGCATCGTAGAGTTAGTAATTGTTTGGTAGTTGATAATTGCATTATTTTTTTATACATAGTTTTGTGTCATTTATTCTAAATAATGTATAAGCTAATTTTCAGGAATTTCATTAAGAGTATTTTTTCTGTTTATCTTCTGAAAGTACATATTTGTTGTTTTGGACATAAATGTTTCATAATTGTTTTTTATTAGCACAGCCATTTTTTGTATGTGTGCTGAGGTGATGTAGTAAGGCGTGAGTTGGTGGATGGAGGGGGTGGGGCCTCAAATGGGTATACTGCTTAGGGCCCCCTAATGGCTAGAAACGGCCCTGGTTCTTAGCTAGATGCCAGAAAGAGCGAGAAGAATTGGAATTAGATAGGTTTTCACATTTTTGTCGGATGAAGGAATTTTTGGCGAGTCGAAGAACAGATTTTGCACGATTCCGGGCAGAAATATAAGTTGAGTGAGAGTCAGGAGTTGGATGGCGACGGTACCTTCTGAAAGCCTCCCCTGTGTTGCGGATAGCATTAGAACAAGTAAAGTTAAACCAAGGCTTTTTTGCATTAATAGTAGGAATATAATATGGAGTGTACGCCTCCATGCCCGATAGAATCATCTCTGTGATGCACTCTGCACACTCAGAAGGGCCCCGCCCCGGCCACGGAAGCAGTAATCATTCCATGGGAAATCACAGAAGTACTGCCTAAGGGCCTCCCAATCAGCAGCACCGAAGTGCCAAAGGTGCCTCCTCTTGGGAGGATCCAAAGGCCGAATTGGAGCGATAGGACAGGAAACAGATATAAGATTGTGATCGGAGGAGCCCAACGGAGAGAAAAGTTTCACAGAGTAAGAAGAAGAATGAGAGGTAAGAAATAAATCCAGAATGTTGGGCCTATCTCCAAGGCGATCTGGGATATGAGTAGGGTGCTGTACAATCTGTTTTAGGTCATTTAGGATAGAAAAGTTCTACAGATCTACAGAAGCTAAGGCTAACAAAGACCCTAAGATCAACTCTAAGGTTAGCCCGAGAGAAAGAAGAGAGTAGGGGGCTAAAAGCAGAGAATAGGGAGTTAAAAGAAGAGGATAAGAGGTTAAGTAGCAAAACCTCTCATTCGTGGGTTAACATTCATTCAGAAAAAGAGAGAGAAAGACTCACTATCATTATCTGCCGGCCACTGCCGACAAGTCGGAAAAATAGTCGAAGAGAATAGGAAAGGGGTGAAAGATGAAAAGAAGTAAAATAAGAACGCTTACAAACCATGCAAACACAGTCTTAACTCAAAGAAACACTGTCATACCATGCAAACTACAGACATGCAAGTAAAAAAAAAGTATGAAGAGTATGAAGTATGAAGAGTATAACAAAAAGTGGGTTAGTTTACGCTACGAGCTACGTCTAAGTTCCTGTTAGTCTATTTTTATTTAATGCTATAAATTTAACGCTGGCATGTCACAAGCTGGCATCAATCGTCAACAGACTCAAACCTCGAATATCACCCCCAGAGCTCCTGTTGCTAATTGTTTTATTATTTTAAAAGACGTTAATATTTTTAAAATGCCTATCTAAACGGTTCTTAAACATATTAACGCTGGTAGAGTTCACGACGGGCGCGGGAAGATTATTCCATTTATCAATTACTTTAAATATAAAAAAGTTTTTAGCGATGTTAGTACTGAAACGTCTACCACGTAATTTAAATCCGTTATTACGAGTATTGCTATTATCGAAAATGAACAATTTGTCAAAATTTACGTTATCGATTTTATTAACGATTTTGAAAACTTCAATAAGCTACCCCCTTAATCTCCTAGTCTCGAGTGAATGCAAGTCTAACTCTTCAATCCTATCTTCGTAAGACTTGTTGCGTAAGCTAGTTCACCAGGGATGTCAGTGAAATGGGAGGAAAGCCACAGATGGTGTTGGTGAACAGTGAAATTTCCTAAAATAGAGATTTCAGCAAAGGGAGAACGGAAAAGAATGTATTCCACTTTGGAAGTGAGGTAGTCAAAGAATTTTGGATAGTCAGTCAAATTAAGAGAAAGGTAAACAGCGCCTATGTATTTACTCATAGTTTGAGAGTGGCATGTAAGCCGTAGCTAGAGGGTATAGAATTCGGAAGATTCGAGTTCAGGAATACGAGAATAAGTTAGGTAATTGCGTACATATACGGAACATCCACCTTTGGAGTGACATTGAGTATAGAGAAAGTAATAGGGTATAGAAAAGGGGTTGCTGTCAGTTGTCCCAGACACCCGAGTTTCAGTGAGGAAAAGAAGATGAGGTTTAGAGGAGGAGAGGTGTGTTCAACAGATCTGTTGAACAGATTGGTGTAGTAGGTCCCTACTTCTTTGAGAAACTGAAAAAGCAGTAACGGTAACGCAAAATTCATATCGTCAGATGCCTCAAGATTTCTACTTACCACAACTAATTAATTTGTCATGTAAAAGAAATAACTGCATTTCCCCAGATTCACAGTAGTTTCAGAAGGATGGAGCACCTTTACACACTGCTTGTGAAACTCGCAACATTTTAAGGAAGCATTTTTCCAGGCGACTAATATCCCTTCATGAACCAGTGAAACGGCCCCCATACTTACCTGACCTCACACCCTTCTGACTTTTTTTGTGAGGTTACATAAAAGACAGGATCGATGATAATAAAAACATACTCTAATAGACAGAGTTTATTTCCACAACAGTTTCGATGCCCACTGGCATCCTCTTCAGTGGATACTGGATACAGAAAAACGAATGAACCAAAAACAAGAGGGAAAACAGTCCAGGGACCATTAAGAAATTCGCACCTAGGTTAGATCCCGTTCTCCCGACACTAGAAGGGCATATTTTTTTTTTTTTTTTTTTATTAAATGGACCCGCTTATAAGTACATTCGCACAAATTTAAAACTATCTTCTTGTTCTATACATACAGATTCCATTATTTTTTTACATAATTATTACATTTATTATTAAATTCATTACATTTAATATTGCATTATTATTTATACAGAAATTATAAATTTATTATTATATTGATTATTACATTGTTGTTTATTATACAGAAATTATAAACCGAAAAACGAATGAAAAAGGCGAGAAGGAACCAATCCAGAGACCATTAAGAAATTCGCACCTGGGCTAGATCCCGTTCCCCAACCCCAGAAGGGCATTTTTATTAAAGGGTCCCGCTTATAAGAACAAGATAGTTTTAATTTGTGCGAAGGTACTTATAAGCGGGACCCTTTAATAAAAATGCCCTTCTGGGGTTGGGGTAACGGGATCTAGCCTAGGTGCGATTTTCTTAATGGTCTCTGGATTGTTTCCTTCTCGACTTTTTCATTCGTTTATCGGTTTATAATTTCTGTATAATAAAAAACACTGTAATATAATCAATGTAATAATAAATTTATAATTTCTGTAATAAATAATAATGCAATATTAAATGTAATAAATTTAATAATAAATGTAATAATTATGTAAAAAAATAATAGAATCTGTATATATAGACCAAGAGGATAATTTTAAATTTGTGCGAATGTACTTATAAGCGGGTCCCTTTAATGATAAAAAAAAAAAAAATGCCCTTCCAGTGTCGGGAGAACGGGATCTAACCTAGGTGCGAATTTTTTAATGGTCCCTGGACTGTTTTCCCTCTTGTTTTTGGTTCATTCGTTTTTCTGTATCCACCCGAAGAGGATGCCAGTGGGCATCGAAACTGTTGCGGAAATAAACTCTGTCTATTAGAGTGGGTTTTTATTATCATATTTTGACCTTTCACGTAGAAAAAAGTGAAGTTTTTTGCATTTAAGACAGGATCTATTCTACTAAGCCTAAGGAACTTAAAGACCTAAAGACCAAAGTCTATAAGGTAATCAACAACAACAGAGCTGAGCTATTTCCAAAAATTATATCAAACATTTGTGTATGTGTAAGGTTGAATAGTGTGTTAGGAAAAAATGGCTATTACATTGAACACGTTGTTTAATTAAACTGAATAAACTCTTGTGTTTTGCGTACCTATTGCGTTTGGCTTTGTCTAGATTCCTTTTTTTTCATTTTAGTGGAACATTTATTTAGAAATAGAAATTTTGGGGGACACCTGATGTATATATATATATATATATATATATTATATATATATATATATATATATATAGTCACAAATGCCCGAGTTGGTCGAACATTTTTGTAAATGTTCAGTCGGTTGAACAGGTTATATATTTTATATCTGCAGATTTTTAATCACTTTCGCTTGTGTTAAAGTAGAGGGGAGGGAATTCTGTAAGAAAGTTTAGAGAAACCGTTTTTTTACCATATATCAAAATAAACGTTATCATTTACTGTCCACCTACATTTGGTTCACCCTATATAATGATTATTTTTTTCGAATTTCACCCGTGTTTGCATTTTAATTTAAAAAACTTGAAGTTAAGTAAGTCGTCTTTTATGCTTTCTCGACCTTTACACACCCTCTGATTTGTTTTAAGTTACGTTACGCTCGGTTAGGTTAGGTTACCCTAATCTAACCTCGAAAAGTAGGTCGTACAAGAAAATCCGACTTATTTACAAAGTTCGCCCTTATTAGTAAAAACTAAAAAGTTAGCTTACTGATGGCGATATATATATATATATATCAGTAAGAAAATGCACAAGAAGCAAAATCTGGACTAAGAACACCCCCTTTAGTTTTGCCCTTATCGTAAAAATATCTTTATATGCAGGTGACTTCAAACCGAAGTGCTTGGCGGCACAATTTGGCATATATTTACAAGTTTTATAATCTGAAAAGAAATATAATATGGAAAGAGACCGTATACAGTAACTACATAAGTGGTTTAAAGAATTTAATAACGTGACAATATTTCGGCTGAGGCTATATCTGAATTTGAAACGGATACATAACAGTAATAAATGAATGAAAGCAGTATATGAATTTTAAGAAATGATTAAGCTATATAGGCTGAGTATATATGAATTTAGTATATCTACAGTTCAAACTTCGTTCAAGCATAATGAGCGAAAATGAAGATTGCATTAGAATTAAGAGGGAAACGCACTTTAATAAATTTTAAATGTCATGAACACTCACGAAACAAGACATGATAACGATATTTTCTTGGTCTTTCGTTATAAAACGAGTGAATCAGTTAAAAACAATTTCTTTTCATATTAATTACAATACAGAAAAATATAAGCCTATGTTTCACTTTCAGCAACTTTTTCTCCCAAAACTAAATTTAACAGTTTGTTTGTTAAGCTAAATAAACATCCTAATTTTCCCAGTTATTATTATTATTATTATTATTATTATTATTATTTTTCATTTATTCACAATAAACAAATTTTAATTAACTTTGAATATTCTGAATATGACTCCATCAGTTTTTAATTTACACGAGTCATTACGTCATCAACCTAGAGCATCTATGATTGGCTGCAAAGAATAGCCACCGCCCGAGTTGCATGATTATAATATTACAATTTTTAAGAATATCAATTACCGTATTTCCCGGCGTATAACTCGCACCCTAATTTTGAAGAGAAAATTTAGGAAAATAAAAATTTAGGAAAAAATATACCTCCTACCTCACTTCACATGTACAATTTTAAAGAGTAAATTTTAACATGTACAATTAATTTTACATGTACAATTACCGGTAATTTTACACGCAGGGTGATTTTTGGAGTATTTTTGGGGAAAAAAAAGTGCGCGTTATACACCGGGAAATACGGTAACTAAGAAATTATAAATCAAATTCATGATTTTACAAAAATAAATGTTACACTTTGAAATCACAAAATAAAAATTGCCTGATTCACCCTCATTTTAAAAATCTATACTATATACAGGGTGACCCATAAGTCTCACTCAGTTATAATTAAAACGAAAATTCATTTAGCGGAGCTTACACTAACGCAATCGATTACTAAAAGGAGAGAATATTTGTCGAGATGGTTATATTTTACATTTTGAATAATCATCAAATATTTCTAAACTTATTATAAACTTTTTACTTGCTTTGATTTTTTGTATTTTCGCTTTAATTATAACCGATTGGAATTTATGGGGACACCCTGTACATATTTGGTTACTGGTGGTTAAAAGCGGACGCATTTTCACAAGAATTCCCCCTAAAACTATATAATATGTGTGTGTGTGTGTGTGTGGTGTGAACCATAATTAAAAGAAAAACGAAAAGGAAGTGCGTAAAGCTATCGAAACATCGTGTAACATCTAATAAGTGAAAGCGCCCATGAACACTAGGCAAAAATGACTCTTTTGAAAAATAAAAATTGGTTAAAATGTCTAAAGAGTATGACCCATTTTTAGATACTGAATTTGAGACTTAAAGGCATCTTTTATAAAAATGGAATATCCCCACAACTTTACTGAGAGTGCATTTAAATTTGGAAAAAAAAAGTCCTATCTTAATACTCGTTTCTGCTAAAAAATTTAAAGACGCTTTAGCCATCCTCTTTAATTCGGTCTTTTCGTGACTGTACTCCTCAGGATATTTATTTTGCTTCTAAGTTACCCTTTATCATTCGTGGTTTCTTATATAATAACCGCGAGGCCATTATTCTAATTCAAGGGTTTATCGGGTTCCCTGTAAAGACTGTAATAAATGTTACATAGGCGAAATTATTGAGTTTAAACGTTGTATATATTAACACAAATATCGTCTTCAATACCGCTGATAATTCTGTATTGTGTACAAACACTGCCTTGAGAACAATCATAATACTGATATTAATAATTCTAATATTCTTTTAAGTGTTGATAATAACGAGAAAAGAAAGTTAATTGAATCTTATTTAATAACAAATATTAATAATTTAAATGTAGAAAGTGCGTCGTATTGTTTGGACATTTTAATCAATTTTCATCGTCTTTGCGTGGCAACGTTCTGGGATGGTTTCAATTGCCAGATACATGATGTATTTATAAATACTCAAGTAATGTATCGTGTGGCAGAAAGTTAAACGTTGAAATGGAGAGATTCCTTGAAGCAACAATTATACTGAACCGAAGCAGCCATATTCCGTCAAAGAGAGAAAGAGAAAGCGAAGTCCCAATTTCTCTTAGTTCATTTCCCCCGAAATCATTTATACTTTCCCTCCCAAACGTTCATTTTTCCTTCCATCAATCCTTGAATACCTTAATTGACAACACTGTGGTTTCAGTAAACAAATATGACCGCAATAACTTTGAAAAAGAAGAGGATGAATTATTGGTTAGAAAGGCTGGAAATGATAAAGAGATTAGGAAAAGGAGTGAGAAAGAGAAGGAGCTGTAAGAAAAGGAAAGTGAAACAGAACGACTAAAAGAGAAAAGAGACAAGGAAATGCAAAAAGTAGATGAAAACGGGAGGAAACTGATAGAGGGAACTAAGAAACAGAATCTGAAAGAGAAAAAGAACTAAAGACAGTACCTGACTATTGCAGAATTAGAGAAAATAAGAGAAAAGGCAAAGAGAATCGAAATATGTTAGTTCAAGAAAGACCATTAACTTTCTTTGAACTCGAAACTATATAACAAGTAGAGAGTGCCTTCATAAATCTCAGTATTTTACCGAATTCAAAGTGATCACCACGATGCAACTCTATAAAGAATGTTAACACTTTTAGACTTCTTTTTTTACGGCTGAACCCTTTTTCATCTACAAAAGGGGAAGCAAAGATTGTGTATAAAAAACTGCTTTTATTAATCATTTACGTGGATATCAGGTTCGCGAGGACAAAAGCGTTCATTGTTTGGCGTACACCCATAACTGAATTATTTTCAAAGTACTTTCAAAATATAATTCTTTTTAAATAATTTTTTGCGAAACATTTCAGGAAGAAGGTAAACAATTTTCAGCAATTTAAAAGAAGCCGTAGTTTTAAAAGCAGACTCAATGAAGCTTATTATTCCTAGTTCGTAAAAAAAACCTGTTTCAAGGGAGTATATCTCAATGTCTAATGAACAGTTTCAGAATTCAGAAAAGCGATTTAAAATAAATTAATTTTGAATGTTTTATATTCGAACACTCAAAAAACTTCAGTTATTTTAATCGAGAAAAAGGTTGCAAGCAAATAAAGTCCGATCTATTAAATAGATTAACACTAATCTAGTACATTACTTCGCTAAGTTTGAAAATAAAGGGTAAATAATTTCCTTATTTTCAAAACTACCGAAGCAGTAAAGTAATTTTAATTACATAATGGGTCGCGCTTTAACAGACACGAATTTGGGTTAAAATAATTAATTATTTTTTCGTGTACGCTCTTCTGTTACATCAATTTGTTCAAACAACGCGAAAAGGTATATTTTTAACCTATCCATATCCACTTTATACCTTCTTCACCAGTACGTACATACGTCAAAGGCAACGAGAAAGGTGCAAGAAATTAATTTCTTCCAAGCACCTGTCAGTCGATTAAAGTGAACAAGATGTTAATATTTTCACCCGAGACACTTATAATAATGGAATCATATTTTTACCCGTACGACAGCTTTAAACTTAAATAATGTTATACATACTGCCTGCTATAACAATTAACCCTTTCAAGTAGCAGACTGCATACTACACGATAGTCATAACGGATACTGGGATAATCATAATACGCTCAGGCCAACTAATGCGTCCCACTGCGCTAACTCCTGGATTATTATTACTAGTACAACCGGGAGTCGAACGGTATTTATTGAGCTACAGGCGCTGTCAGATCCAACAGGCAACCAAAAAAAAAGTCAACAATTTTATACATTCCGTTAATATACAGACTTCGAATCACCTGAAGATCAAGGCCCCCAGCCTTCTTTAGTTAGCCTTATAAGGCTAACTAAAGAAAATATCACGACCTAACCTAACCAATCGTTAGGTCAACTTTACGCCCTTGACGATTGGTTAGGTTAGGTCGTGATATTTTCGTTAGTTAACTTTATAGAGCTAACTAAAGAAGGCTGGGGCCCTTGATCTTCAGGTGATCCCAGACTTCTTTCATTTAATGTTGTGTGAAGCGTTTATATTTTTTTATAAAGAGATGTTACACAAATTCTTATATTTGATTGAGTTACGCGTTATTTACGTTTTTATCGGTTAATGTAACGTTAAATAAAATAGGCAAGTCTAACCTCTCGCAATCTATAATGTAACTTCATTCATCTGTACACGATTTTGTTTAATTAAATTCCTCCCGCTCCTTCTACAAGAATTTTACTTCGCTTTTACTTACACTTGGACTGAATGGAATCTGGGGAAGCGTCCTCCTCCTCCTCTTCTCCTTCAGGTTTGACGGTTAAGTCCTCGAAATTAGCGAGAAACATACAAGTCTCCCCAGCTTCATTCTTGATCGGACAAACCATCGTTTTGCACAGGAATTTGGTCCCTATCGAAGAGAGAAATAAGAACGTTAATTGGTTAAGCGGCCTTCATTCGCTTACTCAACGACTGAAAAAATAAAATCTCCAATGAAATTATTTTCTGCAACAGCTTTCATAGCGACTGATATCCTTAAGCGGATTAAAATGAGCAAAAATTTATAGACGGATATGAACATTTTTATACAAATTCCCACCATTTTAGATCAAAAGAATTTTTTTTAATCACTGTTACTAGGCTCACATAATAGTTTAATTTCAGTCTCTCTCTCTCTCTTTCATATATATATATATATATATATATATATATATATATATATATATATATATATATATATATATATATATATATATATATATATATATATATATATATATATATATATATATAAGTACTTTCAAAAGTGAGAAGAAATCCAAAACTAAATCATGCATTCGGTATATTTATGTAAAAAACACCCTTTATATTTTATAAAACACAAGTACTATATACTATACAGTATATAGTACACAAGTACTATATAGAGTTATTGAAACTTATTAAATTCTTACATTAATGTTCTTTACAAAAAAAATTATGTGAAAAAATTCACTAAAAGAATTTTTCATTTAACCAAGCGGTGTTTCCTTTCAGACATCTTAAATCTGGATTAAGTTTATGTAGCCTGAACCTAAAACCTACACACACACACACACACACACACACACACACACACACACACACACACGAGGCGTCGCGAGTACGATGGGCGAACTCGCCAAACCAATTTTGAGATAGACGCGATTAAACTTTGACTATTGTGTACCAGGGCACACAGCGCAAACACACACATTGAAAATAACTACATTTTGAGCGTACGAGGCGAGTATTTGGCTATACCAAGTTGTCTGTGGATGGGGGACTGGGGGAGGGTTGAACTATTCATTCGTGGAACAATTGCAAAATCGCTAATGTGGCGAGTTCGCCCCTCGTACTCGCAACGCCTCATATATATATATATGTATAATATATATATATATATATATAAGTAGCATAATCTAGATATCAATATAATAATAATAATAATAATAATATCTAACGTGGAATTTAGAAATTCAATGTACCGCAAAACAAGTTTCCCCCAACTTAATTAATCTCACGGATTTTCTTTGTTCGTTTCGGTAAACTACAAACGTAACTCGATTTTAACCTTAATTAAGAGCGCGTAGAAAATTTTCTCGGACCATTTCTCGTTCTCGTTTTGCAGTTCGAGCTTTTCAGATTGTTTTCACGAAAAAGGTTTACCCGTTACAGGTCAACAAACAACAACAACAAAAATTTATTCAGAAAAAGAATACGAGTGACAGAGTTTTACAATATTTTTCAATATCTTTCTATACACTTTAGATATTTGATATGGTATTAATATTATATTCACAGTATTCTAATCTGAATATGCCATTGAAAGCATGGAAGCTTTTTAGGTAAAATTAATGGGATTCAGTTTATGTAGTGCATGAAATAAGTGAAAATAATACTAATAATACTAATAATACTAATAATACTAATAATGAAAAAATTTACAAAAATAGTGTTTGATTATTTTAGAGAGTTTTAAATAAAATGATCAATTGTATATTTAACAGAAAATAAATGATGCTTAATAATTTTTTTTAGGATGAATTATGCTTAAAAGTGTTTTATGAAATTAACATATTTTATACAGTTAATTATAAACTGGGTATTTAATTACTATGGTAATAATGGCGCCAGCGAATTTATACATCCTTAGGAACTAATGAAATACTCGTTCAGTGATTTGCAAATACAGTTACTGGTAAAGCCTGCCTGATATTTATGGGAATTGCATTGCAGTTTCTATTGTACAGTTAGGTTTGCGTATAAAATCTCTGAGCAGTCTGGTGTTATGATGATGGTGTATTTGATACGGGGGGGGGGTTCTCTTTGAACGGGTGATGTATGTTGATTTTTATTGATAACTTCGAACATATTGACAGCAACACTGGATTTATGTCATTAAGTTTTAAAATATTTAGAGCTTTAAACATTGGGGAAGTGTGACTTTGTTATCTTTATTTGAGAGGGTTCGCAGACATTTTTTAGGAATGACTTCCAAAGGATGTTTTATATATTTTTTTGAGCTACCCCATGTTGTAATGCAATATAATAAATGTGGGTGGATGAAGGAGTAATACAGGGTACGGAGTGCGTTTTGAGGAAGAGCCGTTTTTTTAGTTCAAATAATATGAACAGAAATCTTGATATTTTGGATTTGATATGTTGTACAGGACTTTTGAAATTTAATATTTCATCTGAATTAATCCAAACACTTTAAACTCATTCACCCTTGCGAGAGAAGTATTCCCAATTTTTATTTGATAGTCTGTATTTATATGCTTTGAAGTGATAATCCTATAAGATGACAAATTAATTAATCCATCCACGGTCCTGATATCATCTGTAGCAGAGGCGGTAGTTTATCCGTTTTCCTCCTTGCCGACCTGTGGATTACGAAATAAGCTGCGTAACCCATAAACAAATTTTAACTCCAACTTTCAATTAAAACATATATTTAGACCACATTCTGCTATAAAAACCAGCGTTCGTAGTTCAGTGGATAACACCGTTTCCTGATAAGCGAAGTGAAGACACCGAGGCCGGGGGTTCGACTCTCGATGGTGCTGGTTAATAATATTCCGAGAACTAGCGCAACGGGCCGCATTAGTTGTCCTGAGCGCTGTGCCAGTTTCTGGTCCTCTTCACGTATTATGATTATTACCATGGAAAATTTATTTTAAATCAAAGACAAAGTTTTCTTCACTAAATCCTCAGTCGTTTATAAATTTAAGTATTACTACTGTAAAGAATCAATATCGGAAAAAGGAAACGACACTTAAAATCTTGTACTTACAAATATTTTGGTAAATCCGTCCGCAGTGAGCTAGCAGTTTACTACTCAACCAGCAAACTCACCGATCCGTGATCACAGACAGCACTCCAGTAACTTAGTCTGATTTTTCAGTTTTAGTAAATAGCGCGTTTGACTGAATATGATTCTTCTACGGACCTCATTTGTCTTAAGCGAATGTCCTTCTTTATCATTTGGATACTTATACTTAGTGTAAATGTAATTTATTCTTCGTCTGTTAAATTTCTTTCCAAACCACGGGTCGCTACATCACCTGAACCCAAAGTACGGTCACCCATTTAACTGCTACTGAGGCCCAAATGTCACTTAAATTCGCTGATCTAGAGAAAGGTGTTGCAACAATGACAAAGGATGTTCCTAGAGACACTGGTATTCCTGTCCCTGATATATATATATATATATATATATATATATATATATATATATATATATATATACAGTAGTGTAGTGCTAAATAAAGAAGTGAGGGAACGCATTTGAAAGTGGGACTCAGATGCGGGGGGGACAATGGCGAGCGCGGCGAGCCCATAGAGCTGGGGGTCCGGGGGCACTGTAAGCCCCCCGGGAAATCTTTTGAAATCTGACCAATTTCAGGGATATTTTGAGGTCATATGCACTGGATATTAGGATATATTCCAAGGTTGAAGATGCAGTATTTCCAGTGTCATTAGATATACGACATCCAGTACGATCAATAAAAATAGCTAACAACTGAAATGATTAACTAAAAAAAAGTTAACAACTGGTACGCCGTGGTGACTGTTTCACCAGATCTTTATAGGCTAGCATTGCCTCAGTCGAAGCTAAAAGAAATGAAACAGTTAATGATTCTTTCTCATATTTCTTCTAGGGGTGGGAATTAAAATTTCATGACGTTAGAGATTTGTAAGTTCGGATTTATTTGAAATAGTGAGGGAACGCCGTTCCGTCTACCAAAAAAAGTAAGGGAACGCCGTTCCCACAGCACTACACCACTGTGTATATATATATATATATATATATATATATATATATATATAATAAAAAAGCCACGCCCACTTCATACATGATACTAATCAGGGTGAATCTTATGTCCGGGTTAGGCATACACTAAGTTAGGGGGTAGTACAAGATTGGTTAGCAATTTCCCATGTCCTGAACTTTCGGTCAACCAGGGATCATGGGCGTGGTTTCCAATTTACCAAAAAACATGTGGCCACAAATAAAAAAAAATATATATATATATATATATATTATATCAATGAAATAAATTAGCAATAAAACTGTAAAGAAATAAGAATCGAAAAAAAAACCCTATATATCTGCACGAACATATAAATAATATAATACTCTTTGAATGTAAGAGTGAACTGAAGCGTGAGCGTGCGCACATACACACGAGTCTTTTCGTGTACACAATGTTTTCGAATACACATGAACGTATATAAACATCATGGGAAACCTACCGTTTGGTAATAATTATTATTATATATATAATTATATATATATATATAATATAATATATATATATATATATTGCAATGGTCCTGCCCTTTCAGTAAATGAATAACAGAGACTCAACAATTTTACCGATTTAAGTTTTCCAACGCCGTCCAGTTACCATGGAAACCAGTATCAACCGTTTGAAGGAAACCATTTATTTGAAAATGCATTTTAAGAAACAACGCACACACACTAATGACATTTATTGTTCGTAAGCTATAAAACACTGACTAGTTACAATAATAACAAGTGCTGTTTTCTACAATACGTTTCGAAAGGAAGATACTGGTTTCCATGACAGCCCTTGGCCCCTCCTTCCTGCATAAAAGTAATTGTGTTCTGGATAAATTTTGTTTCTAGGCGAATTTTTTTCTGAAACTGTATACATATGGCACTGTGACAGTGGGTAACACTTTGAAAGTAATGCAAGAAAACTGCTTACGAAACCTCTCAGCAGTGGAGGATCTAGGAATTTTCAAAGGGGGGGGGAGCGGACTACTTTAGGGTCCATACCATACTATACCAATCGCTTACCGTATTACGTGATTAAACGAGGCACCAGGAACAAAACTGTTGAGCAGCCAGAAGCACACCTCACCTCACAAACCCCGACCAACAGAGTTGTCAGAGATTTAGTTATTAACTTATTACATATCGCCGTTTTTTTTTTATAAGTCTCAAATTTTATCGCCAATTAAATCAAGTGTTGAAATTTGAAAAGAAATTCGTTTCCGTTGACCATTAACAAACCTCTGAAAACATAATAATTAATAGGAACGCCAAAATAGGTACCTAGGGCCAAAAGGCGGGGCGCGTATTGATATCGCACGGAATATGTCCTAATCAAGACTTAAGACGATTTATACAATATTACACGCAAATCATATTATTATACAATGGGAAGTGCAGAAAGTTATTCTCTATTTTAAAGAAGATATAGGGAATACATGATCCGAAACAAGCTTCGCAACTTAATGCATTTTGAAAGTCCATAAATAAATATTTCATCAAACTTCTGCTGAAGTACTGGAGTACAGAGCCTCATCATTGCAGCTACCATTGTCACTATGAAAATCAGTTTGGGAAAAAAGGAATGCCGGAACACGTGGTAGGTCATCTTTCAACAAACCCAAATTTATCTATGATGCAGCAATTCTACGACTGTTTTTACTATACTACTGTATTTACTTTATACAAACTATTCAAAACATAAACACAGTTCATAAAGTAATGTACAGAAAACAGCTAGAAAAATAATGGAAATCATCTGAAGGAGCTTCCACAACAGAAAAACAAACATCACGCTAAATTTATGAAAGAGCCTAGTTCTACCAATAATTGAGTATTGCTCAGTACTCACAAGCCCATACAGAAAACGAGACATTGCAAACATACTTTAGAAGCCATACAAAGGACTTTTACGTCTAAGATAGAGGAAACGAAAGGTGAAGACTATGGTCTCGACTACAATCCCTGAAACTCTACTCTCTAAAAAGAAGACGCGAGCGGTACACAATAATATACATATTGAAAATACTCGAGGATTTTATCCTTAACCTTAGAAACGAAATACAAACACTGGAATGAGAAAAGAGGCAGATTTTGTACTGTCCCAGCTGTGGTGGGACAGGGGGCCATGAAAACGAGGATAGAAAATATCCTCGGAATACCTCCAATACACCAACCTGAATAATTTCAAGAACCAGCTGGACCGGTTCTTGTGCAAAGTCCCTGACCAGCCATGCGTGGCTGGCTACGACGGCAGGAGATCGGAAAGCAATTCCCTCCTCCACCAAATGAGGCGGGATGCTGCAGAGGGGTCGACCACAAAGTATCAAGTATTTTATATATATATTATATATATATATATATATATATATATATATATATATATACACACACACGAGTATATAAGAAAGCTGGATGTAATGAATTGTAAAGCAAGATTAAATGCTTTGCCCGTCTGAGACTGGTCATATAATGGGGTGGTTCAGCAGACAAGCATTAGGCAAAGAAACTACTTTTTTACAGATAAAAGCAATTTCGAGGCGAGTAAAGAAACCCTGAAGTAGGCTGACCATATTTCCTTGAGACAAAAACGGGACATTGGGATGGCAAAAAAGGGACGGGGGTTATGTAATATTCTGTATTCATGAAAAAGTAAGTACATAAACCGGGACAAAATTGACATTTTTATTAAAACGACGGGACGGCCAGGAAATATAAAACAAACGGTACTGTCCCGTTCAAACGGTACGTATGGTCAGCCTACCCTGAACACTACTACTACTACTACTACTACTACTAATAATAATAATAATAATAATAATAATTCAGTGTAGCGTATAATGTATCTTTTGTTAATTTATGGTCTAATTTTTTATTATTTGGCGTTTGGCAGTGTCGTCCTAATGTAAAATGTTCATGTAAAAATATGAAGTTCTGGGGCACATATCACTGTCAGTCATCAAAATGTTTCTTCAATCTAAGATAGACGAATTAATTTTTAGAGAACGCTTAATGTCGTACATAGTTTCACCTTCGATACGTCTAAAGGCGGCTCAATAACTTCCCTTTTCATAAACCTTAGCAACAAAAATATCTTCGCAATATCGACACTGAAATCCTACAACAGATGTACGAGGTTCTTTTGGTCTTTTTTACTCATACACGTCAGTACGAAGTAAAAATTTGCGCAACGGATTACGCATAAACTTTCTGAACTGTAAATTCTCATTTACTTTTTTAAATTAGAGTTCCGCAACAGCGAGATATTGTGTAAATATTTTCATCAATTTTCGGTAAATAGTTGAGAAAGTACTTGTTGAGAGCAGTTCATTGTTTTAATATGCGATTAATTGGTGGAAGGAATATGAGCCAATGATATTAACACGTTTCAAAACTTTGTGTTGCCTAAGATGAAGAGTCACTCGTACATTCTCAAAATCTTTCGACCTACCAGCTACAAAATAATTTTTAAAAAGTAATACACAGCCGTTACAAAATCTACGACATTTCTTTTTCCAAAGTAAATTATGTGAACAGCATCGATATCCAAATCAATAAATTATCAACTTACTTAATCCATTAGTGCCCATTGGTAGGATTTCCTACCGACAAAATTAATTGTTTGTCATTATTTCATCACTTTTTCTCGTATTCACGTGATCTTCGGTATGAGTCATTGATATGACGGAATCTAAAAGATTGCGTCATATCAATGACTCATACCGAAGATCACGCGAATACGAGAAAAAGTGATGCAATAATGACAAACAATTTTGTGGGTAGGAAATTCTACCAATGGGCACTAATGGTTAACCCTCAGCTACTATCGTCGGGTCAATTCTAACCCTGGGTACATTTGTTTATTTTATCATAGGAACTAATGATAGTTAAGGGTTAATACTTCTATGTATGTCATCATCCCATTGTTGTTGACATTAAAATCATCACTTTTATAAGCATCATACGATTTTCAAGTTTGAAGTCTTGATTAATTTATAACATCGAAAACTGCGCTAGATTTCCTTAAGCATAATATATAATCCATTAACACGGTTTTAAATGACGGTTTGAACTGGAGTAAAAACAAAAAATCAAAAACTTAATTTTATTATTCAACCGTTTCTCCGTTTGTTTCAAAATTCATCATTGAGAAAATGAGGAGGATTCTATTCAACAGAGGGGTTGACAGAGGTAGACAACACGATGATTGTCCTCGAGAACAAATGGCGAACGGTCATCAATAAAATGTGAAAACGTGTCATCGTTACATAATATAAAAAAGGAAAGTAAACACGATTCTAAATTTAGTGATTCAATAAATCTGTTATTATTTATTGACTTTTATTATCAAATAAAAAACGATAGAAAAAAAACAAACCCGAAGGTGTCTATTTACTTTTGTCAATCCTTCGTATTTAACTGATCCAAAATACCTTTTCAAAAAGTTAATGAATAATGAATGAATAATTCTTTATTTATAAAATGAATATACAATTTTACAATTTTTGTTGTTACGATAATTGGATCTTTTCCAAATGGACGACCCCACAGGATTTAGCTGAAAATTTGCATACTAGTAAATTTTTATATTCTAATAACGAAAATGACATTATTTTCCTAGAGAAATATGCGCAACATACGAAAAAAATTGCATTTATATGCGCACTAGTTTGGATGGCGCATGACCGTTATCTAAATTATGTAGTGTTATGTAGTGGGTTTTACAAAATAAAACGCAGATAATGTCCTTTATTTATTAAAATTTGCAATATTTAATATTTTAATAAATAAATCTCCATTTGCATACCTTTTTCTCCATACGAACTCGCATAAACAGTAATTTTTGTTGTTATTAATGTTTATTTGTTGCGTGCTTAGACCTAGTTTAGTCTGAATATTATTGTTGTAGTGTAAGCATATGATAATGCAGTGCTGTGATCTATCTACTTGCGAGTTGCCCCCGGTCAATTGAATGCCCGGTTAGGTCAATTGAATGCCAGATTAGGTCAACTGTACGCCCGTGACGATTGGTTAGGTTAAGTCATGATATTTTCGTTAGTTTCAACGAAAATATCACTACTTAACCTAATCAATCGTCAAAGGCGTACAGTTGACCTAACCAGCTATTCAAATGACCTAACCGGGCATTCAATTAACCGGGGGCCACACAGCAACCTCGTATCCGGGCGTCATGAGTGGTGTAAACTAGATAATGGTCATGCGCCATACAAATTAGTGCGCATATAAATGCAATTTTTTTCGTATGTTGCGCATATTTCTCCAGGAAAATAATGTACTTTTCGTTATCAGAATATAAAAATTGATTAGTCTACAAATTTTCTGTTAAATCCAGTGGGGTCGTCCATTCGGAAAAAATCCCAATAATTTTAACAAAATTTGTAATTGTCAATTAGCCTATTTATTTTATTTAATTTGGCCCTTAAGCTTCAGGCTTTACTGGGCTCCCACATTAATTAAAGATAAAACATTACTTCATAAGTAGTAATGATTAATAATATATAAATAGTGAATAAACAGTATTAATTAATTTCAAATATGATACATAAATGAACTAATTGTTGAAAATTAGACAATGAATTCAGGGAGAAGTAGCACTAACAAAGTTTTGAAATATCACGATTGATACTTAATATCAGAGTTAAAAGATAGGAGAGAAAAATTTAAAAGAGGAATTAAATACAAGAATAAAACCACCAATGCAAAAGTGTGTTCTATCAAGCTGTGATCAGAGGCTCTATTGGGAATTTTTAAAATATGTTTCTGTTGTAAAACTTAAATTTAAAAGTTTACAACATCCAAACCTAAAATTAATGAAGTTATCGATTTGTAAGATACATTTTTATCACCCGTTAGTTACGTGTCTGTAATATGCACGTACTGTATGTATACACATCTGTGTTTAACTTTCAAAGATTAAAAAATGTACATTTCCAGTGTAAGCCCTATTTTGTAATATTAAAAGTAAGATCCCATAATTAAATGTACTGTACCTCACTTCGGCTTACTGAGTTTAAGTTTAAAGATACCCAAATTTCTCTCTCTCTCTCCTCTCTCTCTCTCTCTATATATATATATATATATATATAATATTTGTTTATTGAAACAAATAAATAAATAACTAAACTGCGCCTTGACAAAATTTACAGTCTACCAATACATGCAAGCAACTGCAAACAGCTACAGGCTCCACCCATTTGAAACCGTCTTTCGAATATAAAGCGTTGGAACGATGAGTCATAAATGTGTCCTTAGAGTCGAGTTTGAATATTCTGCTTTAAAAGATTTACGCGAAAGGAAAAAAAAAATATTTGTATATGAACACGAATTGGATTCCGAATTGTTCTTCCCATGCAGAGACAACACAGCGAAACGATTATGAACTCCATGCTTCACTCTGATTTATGTTGATAAGATTGTGATATTGGGAACATAAATATTGTTAGTGTTTTATATATATATATACACAGGGTGATCAAAAAGTAACGCAACCCATGGGAAAACGATTTATTTCAGAGCAAGTGCTGGAAATGGGCACCGTTCTGTGCTTCACACAAGTGGATACGGCGATTCATGTTCTTAAAGACCCTTTGCAACGTTTCCTGTGAAATTGCATCAACACACTTCTGAATCATCGCCTGTAACAGAAGGAAAAAATCAATTATGTGCGTTTCTCCATGGGTTGCGTTACTTTTTGATCACCCTGTGTTATTATTATATATATATATATATATATATGAAAAATTATTTCACGAAAGTGACACGTGAAAAGTGTTCCTGAGGATGTCATTAGACGAAAGCGCTTGAGCACCCCTTTGTGTTTCTTTTTTCCTTCGTGGTTTTATTCATCATATATATATATATATATATATATGGGTTTAGAAATGTACGAATGGCCTTGGAATCTTTATTTTTTACCTGCGAGTGTGTATCATTTATTAGTTTCACATGTGTAATTGTCAGAGCTGGGCACCGCAAACTCAAAATCACTTCCGCAATCGCAAATCCGCAAACTCAAACCTTACCTTCCGCAACCGCAAATCCGCAAACTGCTTGCCATTTTTGATGCCGCAAACGCAAACCATATTTCCAATTTTTACAGTGCTGGGCACTTCCGCAAACACTTCCGCAAACCGCAAATTCCGCAATCGCAATTTTAACTATAAAAAGTATCCAAAACATTAAAGAGGTATAAAAAGTTTTTATATCTTTTTAATGTTTAATGTTTTAGCCTTGTTTTTATTAAAAACAAGGCTAAATAATTTATTACAATAAATCACTATTGTAGAAGAAATAAAAATACTACATATATTGATATATTATTGGCGGCCAGTGACAGCAGCGTCACAGCACTAGCGGGCTTGGCCAGTGGCCACGTGGGAAATTTGCGGAAAGATTTGCGTTTGCGGTCTTAGTTCCGCAACGCAACTTCACTAATTTGCGATGACTTTGCCGCAAACGCAAATCCGCAAACGAAAAACATACTTCCGCAATTGCGGAATTTGCGGTTTGCGGAAGTGTTTGCGGAAGTGCCCAGCTCTGGACTAATTGTAACATTCATTCGTTGTTGCTTTTGTTTCAGACTGAGAGTATGGCATTTTTGCTGAGAACTGAGGAGCGAGTTAAAGAAATTTTGGCTTTTGATCCCTTGACTTTTTCCTTTGGAGATATTTGAAATTTGTTGTCTACGTAGACAGACAGACAAAGAACAATTGAGGATTTGAAAGCTAAGATACGACTTGCAGCGAATTCTAAAACAATCAGAAGTGTTCAGAGAGGTTGCCAGTTACGAGTAATGAAGTGTATTGAAGTTCTGGATGAACAATTTAAACACCTTCTGTAATAGTATGTTGAAAATAAAAAAGTCAAAAAGTTGTATTACTCTTTCTATATATTTCCAATGGTTCCAGACATATGAAATACCCTGTGTGTGTGTGTGTGTGTGTGTGTGTGTGTGTGTGTGTGTGTAGTGATGTTGCGGTTGTCCGCAACTGCACATATTCTCAGCTCCACAACCTCATTTATTAGTGCGGTTAATGCGGTTGTTTGAGGATATCTTCTTACTAGGGCAACCAAATGCTATAAATGCTAGTGTAATGGCTGTAAGTACTATAAACATTGCCAAATGCTGTTCCTGTCATGCCTCATGCCTTCACTCAAGGGTGCAAAAAAGTAAAAGTTTGCTACGCCCTAATTGCGACATGTCTAGAATTGCTACTTGGACTGGATAGATAGATGCATTATGTAATAACTTGCATTTATCAACGCTAGGTGGCTAGAAAAGCATTATTTTAATTATATTTAATAAAGCAATGATGATGTATAAATACTGTTGATAAAAAAGAAAAAAACACTCAAGTTTTTTTTATTAGAAATTAGGCAACCTTCACTACCAAGTTACAAACTAAACTAAAGCACCAGCTTCAGTATCCGTTCAGACACGAGTGAGGGTGGTTGTGTTGCGCTAGCTCTCCGTCGCTACCTTTGTAACGTTATGTGCTTCAACCCATTAGTAAAGTGTAGGACTGTGGTGCAACCTTCATGGAGCGATCTACGAGTGCAGTGTGGAAGTACTTCTCGAGAGTGTCAAACGATGTAGAGAAGTGTGTCATATGTAATAAGAACTATTCACGAAAGGGAAGGAGTACCACTAACTTAAAAAACCATCTACGTTCAATGCACATTTCACAAGAAGGAATATAATGAAGTGATATCTAGTGAAAATGAAGCTAATGAACAGTCAAAGAAGAAAAAGGAATCAAAAGTGTCTCTTACACCCCTACAGGAAATGAAGTGTGTAGTGAAAGAAAAGAATCAGACGATTGAAAGTTGCTTCGAAAAAGTCAAAATTTGGGATGCGAATCATTCCAAATCAAAATCACTGGACTATCGCATAGCCGAAATGATAATAATGGATGACTTGTCATTCAGCCACGTTGAGGACTTAGGTTTCATGAGACTCATGGCTGAAACACCTCCAGAGTATAAAGTGAAACAGCGTCAGTTCTATACTGATCTTGTGTGCAACGATATCTATGACTTTGTTTCAAAGAAAGTGTTCAAAATTCTTGAGCCTCTAAAAGATTCGAAAGTATCATTGACAACGGATGCATGGTCAGACACGTCTGCTGGAGTATTTTTACTCTCTTTGACATGCCATGCAGTGAATCAAGACTTCAAGAGAACCAATTTGGTGCTCAGCGTAATGCCACTTGAAGATTGCCACACTGGAGAATACTTATCAGAAAAATTTGAGCAGATGCTTCTGAAGTGGGATATTGCCCATTCATCCATCCATTGTGTAATGCGCGACTCAGGAGCAAACATGATAAAAGCTTTGTTTCTCACTGGCGTCCATAATATCGACTGCACTGTTCATAAACTGCTACTTGTAATCAAAAGTGGATTATACTCACAAAAATCTCTGTGACTTGTTAGCTAACCTTCGATCCATCGCTACTCATTTCAACCATTCTACGATGGCGCAGGATGAGTTAAAAAAAATTCAGAAATGCTTCGATCAACCTGAACTTACAGTCATTCATGATGTTGCTACACGGTGGAACAGCACTTATCACATGATGCAGAGAACACTGAAGTTGAAGGAACCACTGAGTCTATATAGCGCTGCTAACTCCAAAATGGAACAACTCAACGTCGACTTCACTCTCTTGTCAAACTGTGTGGCTGTGCTGGAACCATTCGATGATATCACAAAAAGACTGAGTAGTTCCACCTCTTCTATATCTGAGGTTATTCCCCTCGTCGTTTCCTTGAAAAATGTGCTGCAACCTCGAAATGGTGATCCTGAAGCTGATCGTGGAATCAAAACAATGAAGGAAATAATGCGCACAGAGCTAGCAAGGAGACTTGATTGCTTAGAAGCAAATGACATGTATTCTTTGGCTACCTATTTTGATCCAAGGAACAAAGCAAAATTTTTTTCGCTTCACTTGTCACAAAAGGTGTTCAGGAAAAATTGGGATATCTTTGTGATGAAATGGACAAGACTCAAACATCATCGGACTCGGAGACAGCCAGTGAGCCACCGGCAAAGAAACCACTGATTGATTGAGGCCAGGCATCAGCTTCTACGAGTAAATCAATAACAATAATGGACTCAATGAGTGCTCTACTGGCTTCCAGTAGTGATGACGAGACCGAAACTGAGTCAAGCAGAACTTGCAAAAAGTGATCGAGAAATATCACAGAGAGAAAAGCATTGGACAAGATGATGATGCTTTGGCTTGGTGGAGGTCAAATCCAAAGAAATACAAAAATTTGAGTAAACTGGCTCGGACACACTTTGGATGTCCTCCCTCAAGTGTTCCTAGTGAACAATTATTTAGTGGAGCAGGGATCATCTACGATCAAAAAAGAATAGGCTGGAGGGGGACAAAGCTTAAAAACATATTTTTGAAATACATTCTCCCAGCAATTTAATTTAAATATAAGGATTAAATTGTGTGTGTGTATTATAATTATATACACCACTTTCGAATGGACGGTGGTTGGGGAAAGTGGTTGGTGGGATGCAAAACGCGTTGGGTCCTCGTCCCGCATCCTGGAAACACACTTTTTACAGTTTAGATTATAGTGAAAAGTGTGGCTAAAACCGCTACATCACTAATATATATATATATTATATATATATTATATATTTGGGTGGTCACACAGAAGGGGGGGTGAAATTTTTTTCTCCGAAATTTTTGTGTGCTCATAGACCAACGTACCCACTAGATGAGAAACTAGCGCACGTGAATGTTTTTTTAAAATAATGAATATTTAGGGTATGCACACGGCTGCTATTTTTAATGCCTATTAAATGCTCGGCTCTGACGTGGCCTATATAGCAGGCATAACTCGGAACGTAAAAAAAAATTGCGCAATTCGCCCAGTTTCTAATTCCAAATTACGTTCCTAATTAATTAATTAATTAAGTTTACAGTTGGCAACTTGTGTTTTTGAACATACTACGATTTGGCATCGTATTTCAAATACTAACGGTTTCCTCAGTTACTCTCCTGGCAAGAATGGGATAGGGTGTATTAAGTGTTCACGCATCACGCATCATTTATCTTAGCTTGCTTTTTAATGACTGTGAATATTTAATTAATTAATATTAATATTTAATTAAGGTGAATATATATTATATAGCGTTATAAATTGCTATGACGCTTAAAGTTGCCATATTACTGTTGCGTTATTGTTTTTGGTCTATGTTGAATAATAATTTTTGCTGAAAATTCATGTACATTAGTGCATGTTTAATGTTAAAGTGTGACTTTAAAAGTCTACATGTTTGAAGTTGCTGTATTTCTACATTATTTCCATAGTAATAAAAAATGTCAATTTTTGGTTTCTCTTTCTAGGTTGTGATGATGGCAACTACATTGCGTAAGAAAACAATTGGGTTGACGCAAGTTTCACATGGGACGAGTCGACGAAGCCCTGGCAAAGAAAGAAATGAAGCAGAAGTATCTTAAGAAGAAGGTCAGAGAGCAAAAGGAAGTAGCAGAGAAGCAGATGCGTGAACAGCAAAAGACCGTTCAGCTGGAGTCAACCAGCACCTCTTCTGATGATGAAGGCCCTCGTTCATTTCCGAAGATGCCTCGAGTTGGAATGGATCCGGATTTTCAGTTCCCTGGCCCGTCAAATGCAGCTTCTCGCCCTGCACCTCAAACGAGGCTTAAGAACTTCATGTCCCCTGGTCTCGCTGCCGCCCTGGATAGAACCAACACCAGCGATCGTGAGGCAGTTCACATCGGGGCAGCTACTGTGAAAAGCCTTGGAGGGAACACTGATGAACTGGCCATCAGTCGCTCCAAATTCAGGAGAACCCGTATGCGACATCGCAGTGACCACATCACTTCTGTGAAACAAGCTGTCTCATCTTCTGGCGCCAATACTGGAATTGTTGTTCATTGGGACGGGAAACTCCTTCCATTCCTCACAGAAAATGAGTACGTCGATCGTCTCCCAGTACTGATTTCTGGGAAGGATGTTTCGTCAGAGGAGAACATCCAACTCCTGGGTGTTCCGAAGCTCGCATGTGGAACAGGAATGGCGCAAGCAGACGCCGTGGTTGAGGCCTTGAAGGATTGGAAGATCGAAGACCGAGTCGTCGCCATGAACTTTGATACGACTCCAAGCAATACAGGTCATATTGGTGGAGCTTGCACTCTGATTAAACAGCGATTGGGAAGAAATTTACTCCACCTTGCTTGCGGACACCATATCTTGGAGGTCGTTCTCAGAGACGTCTTCAAGACAGTTCATGGATCGTCCAGCGGTCCGGAAGTTCTCCTATTTCAACGGTTCCAAAAGAATTGGCAGTGGGTCAATCAAACAAACTTCAAGACTGGAATGGTGGACGACCACGTCAGTGCAGTTTTCAAAGAGAACCCTGAATGGGTACAAGAAGCTCTCGACTACTACATAAAAGCTCTTGAGTGTACGCAACCCCGCGACGACTACCGCCGACTCCTGGAGCTTAGTGTAGTCTTCCTAGGTGGGACACCTCCCCGAAGGATTCGATTTGGACAGCCTGGCTCCATACACCATGCTCGCTGGATGTCAAAGGCAATATACTGTCTCCAAATATTCATGTTTCAACCTCAGTTTAAGGTGTCCCGCAAGGAACAAGGAAGAGAAGTCCTTCGAACTATGACCCTCTTTGTTGCTTTTGTCTACGGACCAGCATGGTTCAAGGCTTCCGTAATCTTTGAAGCCTCGAGCAACGATATCTCCTTCCATAAGAAATTTCAAGAATACGGGAATATAGTGGATGGAGCAGTTGAAGCGGCAGCTACAAAGGCATTCCAACGACATCTGTGGTATTTGAGGGAGTAGTTGGTAGCTCTGGCTCTATTCAGTGACGCAGTTTCCAATATAGAGAAGAGAGGAATCCTGGAGTCGATGAGGGTAAGGGAAGGAGAGAAAGATCCACCGAAGAGAATTAAAGTGCCGGAAGAGGACATTCTGTCTCTGACGCCGAAGAAGCTGGCATTCAAGAATACCAACCGCTTCTTCCAGACCATGCTACTAGCCTCCGGATTCATCTCTAAAGATCCATCCCAATGGAAGGATGATCCGCAGTTCCTCCAGGCCAAGGAAGTCCTCCAAGATATGCTGGTAGTGAATGATGTGGCTGAGAGGTGAAGCTAATTCAGGATTATAACTCTTCCATTACGAAGAACGAAGAACAGAAACAGTATCTGCTGCAGGTGGCCGCTACACACCGACGCCAGTTTCCTAGTGCAAGCAAGGCTAACTTGTAATCGTGAGGACGGGAGAGTTATTTTCCTGTTTTAATCAACATTGTTTGTGTTTGGTTTGCCTCTAATTAATAAATTAATCACTTAAATAATAATTTACCTATATATATGTAATGCTTAAGTACCATTTTCCTAATACAAGAGTCATTCTATAGGGAAAGAGATCAAACAAATGTGAGCTTTTCTTAGTCAGCTTGTGCATACCCTAAACAAAGTCATCATGACCTAAAACTTGGTATGCAGTGTTTTCTTGGGGAAAGGAACCAAATAAATACTGAGCACAAAAAAATTAAACAACTTCGATTTTGTGAACCACCCTAATATATAATATATGGAAAATAGACAGATTCCAAGGTCTTTCCTATGTATATAAGGTGTAGAAATATACAAAAGGCATGGAATGTATGTTTTTCCCTGTGGGTGTGTATCACTTATTAATTTCATGGTTTAATATATATATATATATATATATATATATATATATATATATATTATTTCTCTCAGCGAAATATATAATATACAGGGTGGGCCGTAAGTTTCCATACATAGGAAAAATAAACATTTTTTTATGGACAACCATTTTTATTTATATAATATGCTCTACATGGTTGCCATTGTTTTGAAAACACATTTCAATACGTGTTCCCCACTGTTGATGAACACGCATTAGCACAGTTGACGTTATGCTTGTAATGGCGTTGGTGATACGTTCCTTTAGATGATTTATGTCTCGTATCTTTTCCTGATACACCATGGCCTTCAAGTGCCCCAAAGATAGAAATCAAGGGGGGTGAGATCTGAGGATCTGGGAGGCCACTCCACAGGACCACGCCGACCAATCCAAGCATCCGGAAACTGCTGATCCAAATACCGACGCACGTGAAGACCATAATGAGGTGGAGCTCCATCTTGCTGGAAGTAAACTGGGAAGTTACCTTCCTCGTTTAGCAGGGATGGGAAAATCAGGACCACGCCGACCAATCCAAGCATCCGGAAACTGCTGATCCAAATACCGACGCACGTGAAGACCATAATGAGGTGGAGCTCCATCTTGCTGGAAGTAAACTGGGAAGTTACCTTCCTCGTTTTAGCAGGATGGGAAAATCTCTTCTTGCAACATGTTAAGATACCTTTCGGCATTAAGATTTCCACTGACAAAAATTGGCCCAATAATTCTGTCACCCCATATCCCGGCCCACACCATCACTTTACCGGCACCTTGCATCTTCGTCGGACTCAGCCAGTTAGGGTTAGCATTACTCCAATAACGTATGTTTTGCCGATTAACCTCTCCATTGACGTAAAAATTTGCTTCATCAGTACAAGATCTTACAAACGCATATTCTTAGGTATCTGAAACATAAAAACAAACGTTTAAATTTTCCTATGTATGGAAACTTACGGCCCACCCTGTATATATATGTAATGAAACTCACTGTGTGTGTGTATATATATATATATATATACGTTTTACATACGTTAGCGATATGAGTGGTACCACCAGGTGGACTGATCATTGTCTCACTTGTAATAATCTAAAGGATCGAATTGTTAGAGTTCATATTTTGCATGATTTCCTTCTTTCTGATCATAGACCATTAAAAATATTAATTAACGTTACCAATTTATGCGCAACACGACTTAACAAGAACTCAATAGGTAAGAATAATCGCGTCGATTGGTCCAATGTTAATATGCAGCAGAGAATAGAATACAAAGACAGAACATGTCACCTCTTTAATAATTTAGAAATTTTGCACCTTGCCTGTAATAATCCTTGCTCAAATGATTCTCACTGTAAACTCATAGATAGGTATTATAGTAAGATAATATCCCTGTTAAGAGAAGCAGGAAGCCCCATGATTAAATCTTACAACTATCATACTAAGGTTATTCCTGGATGGAATGATTTTGTTGCCCCCCTGAAGAGGGAATCGAAAGACGCCTATGATTTGTGGTGCTTTCATGGTAGACCCAGATTAGGACCAGTATGCATGAATATGTGTAGAAGTCGGGGTCAGTATAAGGTGGCCATAAGGCGATGTAAACAGGAAGAAGAGTCTATTCGAGCATCAAAAGCCTGTGAATCTCGCATAAATAACGATAATAACAAATTTTGGAAATTTGTTAAGAATCAACGGATGTCAAAAATGTCCTCCCTCCGACAATCGATGGGGTGTCGGGGGAGGATGAAATTGCAAAGCTGCGGAAAAAACCACTACTCTAACATTCTTAACAGTGTGAGTAGGGATAATCTTAAGATAGATTGCAGCGAAACGATTGTGGGAGGGACAAGGGAAAATATTTTGATATCATTTTCTGAAGTAAAGAGGTTAATTAAAGAGTTAAGGACTGGTTCTGCATCAGGGGTAAATGACTTATCGAATGAGCACTTAAAATATGCAAATGACGTAGTATGTCTGCATATATCATTGCTCCTATGAGTCATGCTTACTCATAGCTATATCCCTGCAGAGTTCATGAGGGTATATATCTTGCCACTGGTCAAAAATAAGTAAGGAGACATTCTGTCCAGCAATAATTACAGGCCTATTGCTGTCGCTTCCTGCTTCTCGAAACTACTAGAAAAACTCTTGTTACTCCGATTAAATGATTTCCTATGGACATCTCCTAATCAGTTTGGCTTTAAAAGGTCCCACTCAACTGACCTGTGTATTTATGTACTTAAAGAAACAATATCTAAATACAGTGACAGTAATTCAACCATTTATAGCTGTTTCCTTGATATAAGTAAGGCATATTATACGGTGAACAACAATATTTTATTTGTAAAACTAGAAGGCAGGAAGGTTCCCATGTACATATTAAATTTATTGAATTTTGGTATTCCCACCAATCTTTCACTGTTAGATGGGACAATGTACTATCCGAGTGTTTTGGCTCCTCTTGCGGGGTGAGACAAGGCTCCTTGCTCTCCCCTATGCTGTTTAATGTGTATATTGACGGATTAATTGCTTCACTTAATGAGGCAACAGTGGGATGTTGTCAGTGATGGGCAGTATCTAGATACATGTATCGCCGATACGTATCGATCGATACTTTGTATCGGTATCGGTATCGCTTTAGCTACTTGACAAAAGTATCGATTTATCGGTATCGCTAAGGTCAATTTTCTTAATGTATCGAAAAAAATCGATACATCGATACATTAATAAGAATTTTTAAATATTTAAATAGATGTTATAATATGACACAACTGAGTTATATTTATGAATACATAAATAATAATATTATTAAATATTTATTTAATGACAGTACTACTCTACTGGTCACGTCACACAGTACGGCGCAACGTTTAAACACGTTTGTACTTGTGTTATTGAGATTAATTAACCATAATATAGAAACGCTCATAATATAGAAACGCTCATATAATATAGAAACGCTCATTGGTGTTGCAACACTATTGGCCACGCTCACTCGGTGTTGAGTTTAAACAGGTTCATACTTGTAACGCAGCGATTCCTCTTGGTCCCCCGAGGCATTTCTTATCAATCAGTCACTCATTAAGTAGACGTCACGCCGAGTAGTTGTGCGATAATGAGTGAAGATATTAATAGTAATAATAACGCGTCAGGGAGTGAACCACAAAAGGAACAACCTGGTAAAAATGACGCGACAGAAAATCATTTCCATAAAATTAAAGATACCAACTGGTCAAAATCAGTCCTAATAACTTGCGGTAAATATTTTAAGATTGCGAATTGTGATGAGCTACTTAAATTATCTTGCTTGTGTCTCTTGTGCCCTTCAAAACCTGGTGTATTCATTAGTGCTGACCCGTCTTCGTGTTGCAATTTGAAGACTCATTGTCAGCCACTTCTCAATGCAGTCACAGTAGGGTTCACTAAGCGGTTTGAAAAGTTTCTGTGCCTTGATGCGTCGCATGAGTGTAAAGCAGCAATACTGGCATCGTCTTCAAATCCTCTGTTCAAGTTAAAGTGGATGACAATAAAAGGCAAATTTAATACTAACATTGTCAAAAAGAGGGTTCAAGAAATGTTGGTTAATGCTGTTAAGAGCCTCAGCGAGCAGACCCCCCCCAGCAACAACTAAGTGATGCTGCATCTGACGGAAGTGCAGATGATTTCTTCTGAGTCTGCTTCCACTAATGTCTCTGCAACCCAAGATTCCACTGAGATGGAAGTTTTACAGTATCTGGCTGACGGAAGTCATTCTCTCCAATCTCTGAGGCAGTACCCAGGAATTCTACGAGTCTTCCTGACGTATAACACACCACTACCATCCTCTGCTCCTGTAGAACGGTTGTTTAGTTTGGCTGGTCACATTCACGCTCCAAAAAGGAATAGACTGTCTGACCAGATGTTTAGCCAGCTGGTATTTTTGAAAGGTAACAGTAATTACTTTTAATTGTCAGTGTAATATTTTCAGTCATTCATGTATCCTACAAAATTAAAACATACTTTCATTAAATAAAGCAATTGTTTTTATTTACATCTATAAAACCCACTAAAATGTCGTTGATTTTACTTACAGTGCGTACAAATTACTAGTATAAACAATAATATGGCGTATCGGTATCGCCTAAGACGTTCTTCATGTATCGATGTATCGGTATCGCTTTAGCGATTTTCATGTATCGATGCCCATCACTGGATGTTGTATAGATAACACAAGGATAAATAACTTAGTTTATGCCAATGATATGGTGTTAATAAGTCCCTCTGTTAAAGGTCTGGATCGGCTACTAAACGTCTGCGAAGTGTATTCGCAGAAACATGATATTCTTTTTAATGTTACAAAAACTAAGGTTATGCAATTTCATCCTAAAAGCTGTAATCAGCCAGCTGATAAAGTTTAAAATGAATGGTGAAGTAATTGAGGAAGTACAAGAGTTTAAGTATTTAGGTCAAACTATTACCAGCTCCTTGAGTGATGACTCGGATATAAGAAAACAATCTCGAAGCCTGTGCGCTAAAGCGAATATGACCATAAGGAACTTTCGTTTCTGTACAAGTGAAGCTAAAGACACACTCTTTCGTACTTTCTGCAGTAATATATACGGTCAGCAACTCTGGGTGAATTATAAAAAAGGTTCTGGCAGAACCCTAAATTTGCCGTACAACAGGTCTTTTAGACTCTTACATAAATTACCCCCGAGATGCTCAGCTTCGCAAATGTTTGCTACCCGCAATGTCCCGAGCTTCCCGGAGGTAACAAGACGCGCTCAACACAGTCTAATGCAAAGAATTAAAAAATCAACCAACCCGATCATCCGAGCTATCCATGAGTCCTGCCATTTATCCTCTAAGCTATGGACTGCTTGGTACGAAAACCTCTGTCTGTAGCTCCACTTAACTTCGACAATGCAGTATTATTTCTAATCAATTGTATATATTTATATCCTTAGTATATGAACTGTCATTGTATTAATATAATATTTGTCATATGGACTATAGTCTGCCAATAAACCTTTTCATTTTCATATATATATATATATATATATTAAAATTAAGGGATGAATAAAATGGCTGCAAATGGTAGGGTTTAACAGTTACTTCAGTGCCAAAATCTCTGTGAATCGTTACTTTGGCCGTAACCAACCAAGCATCGGTTGTCAAGCGCTTTTATGACGTCACTTGAGAGTCCAAATTCTCAAGCGTTGACAAATTACGCTGTTTAATATAGATTCTATTTCTTTTAATTAATAATGTTCATCAAATATGTGAACTTTTCTTCTTTCTATATAGAAAAATTTACTTCAATAATTTACAGTCCTTTGTTTCTAATGAATTTTGCTTTCTTTCTTACAAAGAAGAATTTAACTTTTGAAGCTCCTTTTCAAGCTTTTAGTTGAAAATTACAGTAAATTATCGTATAAATAATTAAAGTAATTACGCAGTTATATATATATATATATATATATATACAAAATAACTGAGCCTAATGCAATGACTTTAGTTGACTGAAAGCAGTATAATAAAACACACGACAGTATAATGAGATTTAGGCAATTAAATAGATTGAGAATTGAAATGCATGAAGAAAAGTTATGGACTATCCACTTATATATAGTCTATATATCTTCTTTTTATATTCCTTTGCGGGCTATTCAAAGGAACAGCGGCATGATATGATCAACTGAAGATTGATGCAGTTTTGTTTCTGCTCTTTCGTCTACTACTTCGGAGCCCAATAAATTTTGACCCGAGGGAAAGACTTTCGTTTAGAGCAGTGGTGCACAAACATTTTTGATGTGAGGGCCAAGCGAAGAAATTAACTAAATGTATTAGCCTACTTACTTTCCATCTAAGTCATAAATTGGGTCACTTTTATATTCTAACTTTTTCATTGAATTGAAAAGACCCGTGGGGCCACTGAAAAGACCCGTGGGGGACACATTTGGCCCGCTGGCCAGGGTTTGTGCATCACTGGTTTAGAGCGACTTCAGTTCGTGTTGAAGGGAAATTAAACCGGCTTCCTCCCCTCCACTAGCCTTCAACCTCCACCTTTTCTTCACCTTCGTCGATCAGATGGTCGACTTAGTTGTTGAAAACCCCCCCCCCCCGTTCTTACACCCCTTTTGTCGTTGCCCGAAACATCTTTGGAGATTCAACGAAAGAATTGTTGCGTGATTCCTAACATCAGTCTTTTTTAAAAGGGCTCAAGTTCCGTCATGGAACGCGCTCCTACACGATTCTGTACGTGTTATTTTCTTTGTACGTGTTTGTTTGCACTTTTCTTCACTTGATTACATATTATTTACGAACTATTCTTTATTTTTATTTTGTTCGTGGGTTTTTTTTTTTAACCTTTGTTCGAATATTCGATGATTTCATTATGATGATGGAAAGCGGAAGGAGAAAAATGATTTGGTGTGAGAAGTTTCATGAAAGAAGTACATTAAGAATTTTTATGATAGCTTTAATTTATTTGGTTCTAGAGTCGCGTGTCCGTGAAAAAATATCATTAGCGAAATGTTTAAAATAAAGAAAAATAATACTATTTCCCCTTTCACTTACTACACAGTCATACAGTTGAAGTAATTTTCTTTAACTGTACGAGTGCATATGATTATATATATTATATATATATATATATATATATATATAGCCAAATTAATTCACGTAAGACTCGTAATGTTAAAATGACGTAATGTTAAAATGACGTAAGAACTATTACAGTTATACGTAAAGAAAATTATCGTGATTCTGAAATTTTTTAGAGATGTAATTGAAAGAAAGTTTACATATTTCGCAGACTATTCTCGCGGATTCTGAGGTACAGAAATAACTAATATAGTAAAATGATTCAAACGCCTTTTAAGCTATTCATAAGCTCAGCGCACACACTCAAAAACTGCTACATTTATACATCTCTTGATGTAACGTGTAGTGGTTGTTGGCCTGTTCCGAATAAGGCGATACATAAATTATTTTCATTGAAATTATTTTCCTCTGATAATAATAATAATAGTGACCACTGATCAGTATATAAAAGAAATTGGTGCTACTGTAGTATGCGGTCTACTGTTAAGTTTCTACTGTAGTATGCGGTCTACCGTTAAGTTTCTACTGTAGTATGCGGTCTACCGTTAAGTTTCTACTGTAGTATGCGGTCTACCGTTAAGTTTCTACTGTAGTATGCGGTCTACCGTTCAAAATATTTAAAAGGAATTGAAAATGAATTGAAAGGAATTATAATTTAATTTACACAATTAAGGAATTATTAAAAAGTTAAACATTAAGGAATTATAAAACATTAACACATTAACACATTTAAAACATTAAATGACAAAATTACAAAAACGAAAAAACAGTATTAGCATCTGTATACAGTTCGAACATTATTTAAAAAAGCAACATGTCCTTGTACGCCCCTGTCCTGTACGCCCTTGATGATTGGTTAGGTTAAGTCGTGATATTTTCGTTAGTTTTAACGAAAATATCACGACTTAACCTAACCAATCGTCAAGGGCGTACAATTAACCTGATAATAAAATAATAAGAAGATAAGAAGCTATAATTAAAAGGTAGACCGCCGAATCGTAGGTAGACCGCATACTACAGTAGCACCAAGAAATTTTCTTTTCTTTGTAAACGGGGTTTTCCTTCGATTAATAAAACATAACTCTTACGTTTTTATAAATAATAATAATAATAATAATAATAATAATACATCGAAAGTAAAGAAATTGTATAAAACGTTTTCTTTCGGCTTTTATTTACATTTCTTTATATATACTCTAAAAGGGTTACGTCTAGGCCACGTCGCGACACCATTTATTTATAATATTCGTTCGTTCTAATTTATTCTGTACAGTAAAATTAATTCTAATTATTCTATTTCTGTTTTTCCATTTTTATGAATGGTTAGCGTGGTGGGCGAGTTGAGCCATTCCACGAAATCAAAATGATGTTTATTCTTCAACAAATTCCTACTTACTTAACTGAATGATATAACTAAGGGAGGAGAAACGAGTGAGTGACTATTTATTAACTACATGCTCAGAGAGAGAGAGAGAGAGAGAGAGAGTTACAAGGACAAGAGGAAGCCTCAAAGACCTTTCGGTCCACTCTGGGAGGTTCCTGTTATAAAACAAGTTTATTTTTCTTTCAACTATCCTAGCAGTAGAAGAAAACTGGATAGAAAAGTAGAAGGCTCTCTCCCCACCCTCCTCTCCCTCCCTGCTAGAGGCAGGTACGGAAAAAGGTTGAAGAAAACACCTTGACCGTGGAAAAGTAGCCAAGGAAATTTTACAGGAAAGTAGAGAATATATAAATAGCTCTATATTTAGCTTGCTCACAGAGACACCGTGCAAGCGAACTCCTGCAGAGTTTTCTTATGTTTTAATCTTAAACTATGAGAGTATTCAGTACTTTGTCTAGCCTATTTTTAAACACATTTACACTTTGACTGGAAACAACCTCTGAGGGAAGTTGGTTCCAGATATTAACTATTTTATAGGAAAAGAAATTTCCGCAGACAGAGGTCCTAAATGTCTTTAGTTCCAGTTTAAACCCATTATTTCTTGTCGGATTGGCATTAACTGAGAATAAGTTTCTGTAATCTACCCTGTCTATTCCTTTGAGCATCTTGAAGACTTGAATAAGCTGACCCCGCAACCTCCTCGTCTCTAAGCTAAACAGATTTAGACGCTCCAATCTCCGTTGGTAGCTTTGCATTCTCATTGAATGGATCAATTTTGTAGCCCTTGTTTGTACTCTTTCTAACCTTTCTATATCCTTCCTGAGGGATGGAGACCAAAACTGCGCACAGTATTCCAGTTGAGGTCTGACTAGAGAATTATAAAGAGACATTACAGTTTACAGAGAGAGAGAGAGAGAGAGAGAGAGAGAGAGAGAGAGAGAGAGAGAGAGAGAGAGAGAGAGAGAGAGAGAGAGAGAGAGAGAGAGAGAGCAACCTTTAGCCGACTACACTTTATAGAAATCACATAAAATTATACATCTAACCCTGCCTGTCAGCTTGGTTATTGTATGGAGGCTCAGGGGTACCAACTGACTGATTTTAAAACTAACTTCTCTCCCTTGGCATACCAACTGTGATATTGAAACTAATCTCTTCTCTCTCGGCAATTAATATAAAACAAACTTCATTAATTCCGTTTATTATATACCTTTCAGTTGATGTAGTGACCCGTGGTTGGGATCCCATTTAATGTCGTACAGTAGATCCTTTCCGTCATATGACGTTTGTCGTTAGGACGGAGGTCAAACAACTACAAACAATATTATTAATTCGCTAATTTTGAGAAGTAATATTGAAAATAAGAAAATACGTTTTGGCGAGGTTTTCAACTAAATTTGGACCTAGTATGTTTCATGGACTGCTCTCGATTTTCCTACGAAATTGCAAACAAGGGCAGTCGGATGACCCTGATTTTGTTTCTGCAATCGGTTTTCTTGAGAAACCTAACCTAACCTGACCTAATCGAGTTTCTTATACTATTGTTTTTTGCAAGATATCGCACTAATTCTTGTAATTTTTTTTGCAGAACAATGAGTGATGTTTGTATTAATTTGAAGTGGCTATGTGAATTTGTATGGCGTAAGCGCCACACCAGCTCGGACTTATTCAAAAAGATGTTGGAGTGTATTGCGTCGTTTCAGTAAATAAATTTATTCAATATCCAATAACATTTTTCTTTATCATTTCTCAAGAAAACCGATTGCAGAAACAAAATCAGGGTCATCGACTGCCCTTGTTTGCAATTTCGTCGGAAAATCGAGCAGTCCATGAAACATACTAGTCCCCTAAATTTAATGTAATAGCAACAGAAATTCACAATTATAATAAAAAGTCAACCACTTTGCACCACTTCGCAGTTTTTTCAGTGTGTTTTCTTTAAGTTAGAGAACTTATTTTTATTCAACTATTCAGAAAATGCATCACTCTCCAAATTCTTTTTTATTGTATTTATTGGGTGTGGAACGGAAGTACTCTCAAATTACTTTTTTAATCTTTTCAATGCTTTCAAAATTAGAAATTGGTCTGAGCGAAAAGAAAACAATAAAACCGTGCACCATAATCTTCCTTCGAAGGGGTTCCGTTTCGAGTAAAAAGGGTCAAACCACATTTTTTTGATGTGACATTTTATCCACAAGTTGTTTTAGGGTCAGATTAAGTTAGGTTTGGTTAACATAGACTACTCATTCGATTTAAGTAAATTACCTCTCATTTTAAGGACGATATAAATGGTTTAAAACGATTTCTACTTCACTTAGGTATAGTTATTACTGGAATTGTGGTTTTGTTGGCCTGGTGAAAAAGGGGGCCAATCTTTTTTGGAGACAGTATATATATATATATATATATATATATATATATATATAGGGTGAACCAAATGTAGGTGGACAGTAAATGATAACGTTTATTTGAGAATACATATTTAATTTTTTGTATACTATAATACAAAATAAAATTTAAATAAATTTAGTTATAATATTTAATATAATAAAACACAAACACCATAGTTATAATGAACACCATAGTTATAATATATATATAACACAAACCGTATTCAACCTACTGTCCACCTACTTTGGTTCACCGTGTATATATTATATATATATATGAATAGAAACGACATAAGTGTTTAAGGAAACGTTTCCTTAACACTTATGTCGTTTCTATTCATTTATATACTGCGCGGTCATTGCAGTTATATGCATATATATATATATATACTGGGTGATCCAGATAAATGGGACCCATAAGAAAAAGCCAAATATTCTTATATTTAATTCCTTTCATAAAACTATATATCATTCGAAAGAGTAGAGTTACAAGTTTATTATGAAATATTTATTTTTTAAAAATGACTCCTTTCAAATGTGCTCCATTAGTTGCCAAGCATTCCAGTGTTCTCGCTTGTTAGTTCTGCATCACTTTTGCAAGAGTGTGCGGTGGTATGGCCTATATCTCATTTGTGATGGCGGCCTTCAATTCTTGCAAGGTCGTTGGGTTATTTCTGTAGACCCTACTCTTTAAATATCCCCCGAGATAATAATCTAAGGGAGAAAAATCCGGAGACCTTGCGGGCCATTCAACGTCTCCAGATCTTGAGATTAACTCGCCTGGAAACGTTTGACGCAAAACTGCCATGCAGTTCCTCGTGGTATGGCAGGTAGCTCCGTCTTGTTGGAACCAGTGGTTTTCTAGACAAAGATCTCTTAACTTAGGAATAAGGAAATCGGTCAACATTTTTTCTTAGCGATCACCATTTACAGTGACAGTGTTTCAGGTGGAATCCTTGAAAAAGTACGGCCCTATGATCTGAGATGCAGTAAGACCACACCAAACAGTTACACGCTGACTATGCAACGGGACTTCGGTAATATTCAATGGATTTTCTGTTGCCCAGAAACGACAATTTTGTTTGTTTACAGTTCCATTCAAGTGAAAATGGGCTTCGTCTGACATAATCAAAGTTGCTAGAAAATTGGTGGTGTCATTTACCTTCTGTTGGATCCATTGACAGAATTGTCGTCTTCGTGCGAAATCTCCATCGTTTAGTTGTTGCATTGTTTGAATTTTATATGGAAAGAGCATTAAATTTTGCTTGAATATACGGTGTGTTGTTCCATATCCAACTCCTAACAGCTGAGAAGCACGTCTGATGCTTATGTTGGATTATCCTGTACAATTTCATGAGTTCTGTTAATGATCTCGTCTATCCTTGCTGTGCGCACTCTTCCAGTTGGTTTTCTTTTTCCAATGCTGCCAGTTAGGGAAACATTTCTGACACACCGACGGATTACTTTCTTAGAAGGTGATTTTGACATCTGAAAATTTGTCTTGAAAGATCGTTGAGTTGAAACTACACTTCTACCATGCTCATAATATTGCTCAGTTATGAAACGCAGCTGTTCCACAGTCCATGCAGTCATCTTGAAGGGTTAGTTTTTAACTAACACTTTTATTTTGTTTTGCATCTTATCTTCTTGTATTGTTTCAAAACCTACACAATCCTGTACAAACTTGTAACTATCCTCTTTCGAATGATGCGTATGATTTTATAAAAGGACTTATACTTTAAGAGTTACAGGGGTTTCTTTTGGGTCCCATTTCTCTGGATCACCCTATATATATATATATATATATATATATATATATAACGGCATGGCCAGTGAAGGGTAATCAGAGGTTTAAAATAAAACCCAATGGCTGTCCCAAAGAGATAACATATATGAATTTTATTCAGGCATTTACAATTATAATAAAATACTCTAGATTTACAAAATAGTTTTTAATGATGCACCGTCTGTGTAACATAAAAGTTTCTCAGGAGACCATTCTGAGTTGTAACATATAATAATAATAATAATAATAATAATGAGGCGTCGTGAGGACAAGGCCACATCGGCGATTTTGCGATTGTTCCACGAATAAATAGTTCAACCCTCCCCCATCCACAGACAACTGAACTTGGTATAGCCAAATACCGCCCCTCGTACGCTCAAAATGTAGTTATTTTCAATGCGTGTATTTGCGCTATGTGAAATAGCATTCCGAGTACAAGAGGCGACTTTATGCCCTCATATTCAGCCAATGTATTACGCAATAACATACAAGTCTTATATAAATGCAAAATACTTTCTTTGACATGCAAAAGAAAGTTTATGTACTTCTATTTTCTTTAAAAATCAATAAAAAAAATGCGATTTTCTCAAAATTTCGATTTGGCGAGTTCGCCCCTCGTACACAATAGTTACAAAGTTTAAACGCGTCTATCTCAAAACCTTGGTTTGATGAGTTCGCCTCTCGTACTCGCAACCAGCACCGAAACACAACATACGGGGACACAGGGCGATGCAAGTGTGTTACTAAAACCTTCCCTGGTTCTCCTTTAATGGGTATACTAAATTTGGTGCAGATTACCCATGCCATTTAAGAGTACAGTCGTGCGTTAACTTCATTTTGGTATAACTTACGGTACCCTAAAGTATTAAGAGAATAATAAAAAAGGTCAAAGTTTGTGGAAGGAAAAATAGGTCCACTTCTTGACATTTTATAAGGTTTATACTTCATTTGATAATCATGGTAAATTACATGAAGCGTATATTATACCGAGGTTATGGAATAAAGGTAACCCTCTATTACATAGCTATAGTAAATTATACCAAAGATATATTATACTCAGGTTATAAAATAAGGATTAAAAAGTGTTAATCCATTATGAAATGAAAAGTTTAGCTTTAAACACGCATAGATTGTATTTGCATTCAAATTCTTATATTTGGAGATCTAATGGAAATGTTGAAGAATTAAAAGCAAAGTTCATTTCACTCCATCATCTTCAAGATGCTTTTATACCCTTTGCTTTTACAAATCTTTATATACGCTTTAATATTTTAAATATTTTCTAATGGAGTTATTACGAGGGAAGGTTATTTGTTTTTAATAAAAGCTGTTTACTTTGTCGATATTTATTTGGAGGGAGAAGTTAAAGTTTTTCCCATTAATTTTTGTCATGTATGTCTTGTTCCGATATATATATATATTGGCGCCAATAAGTATTCGTATAATATATATATCATATGTCAGTTATATTCGTCCTTATCTTTTGTACCATGCATAGGATAGTTATAAAAAGTTTACCGTTCGTTTGGAAAAATTTAACAAGTAAAAAGTTAGTTTAACTCCAACATATAATGGAAAACATCAAAGAATTTGAGTAATATAAAAAAATGTAAAATGCAAAAATTACTTACACATCAATGATTCGTTTTAGGTATTTTTCACAACGTTTCGACATCTCTCGGTACAAATTTTAACCCATTCTTCTTAAGAAAATTGCTTCAATTCATTCAGATTCGAAGTGTTTCTCTTGCGGACAGCTTTTTCAAATCAAACCATAGATTCTCGATTAAACTGAGATCTGAGTTTTGACTAGGTCACTCGAGAAACTTGAAAGTCTTTTGTTGAATCCATTTCATGGTGCTCTTACTCATATCTTTTGGATTATTATCTTGTTGCAGTACCCACTTGCGACCCATTCGTAACTCCCGAACTGAAGACAATATATTTCCTTCTAAACAAAAGATAAGGACAAATATAACTGAAATATTTCTCTGTACAAATACTTATGAACGCCATTGTGTGTGTATATATATATATATATATATATATATATATATATATATATACACACACACACACACGAAGGTGGGCTGAAAAGTAATGCCTTCCCTCAAATAAATTTTAAACGGGATGAAGGATTTTATCGAGACAAAAGCAAATATGCACCTGAGAGTTTATTCTTCAAAACGATACATTTACTTTTCTATAAAATCACCCTCTACCTGATACATTTACGGCAACGATAAATGAGTTTTAGAAATCCATCCCAGTAAAACTCGGAGCTTTGACTACCAAACCAAAATTTCACAGCGGCCTTAACTTTTTCGTCATACTCGTAGCGATTTCCACGGAGATGTTCTTAAAGTTCAGGAGAGGTGAAAATCGCATGGTGCTAAATCGGGGCTATATGATGGATGCGGCAAGACGGTGAATTGCAGATCCTCAATTGCTTCTCGCGTTTGAACACTGGTGTGAGGCTGTGCGTTGTCATGGTAAACAATGACTGCGTTTTTGTGTGTGCGAACCTTCCTCATCCGTTTTTTTAACTTCTTCAGTTTCATTATAACGTGTAGAGTTGATTGTTGTCCCAATGTCCTTCTCTCCGTAAAGTCCTCGAGAACACCATCCAAAAAACGGTCATCACCACTTTTCCAGCCGATTTTTTAACTTTGAATTTTTTTGGTTGCGCTGAATTTTTGTGCCGATATTCCACGAAATTCACATTATTTTCAGAGTGATAATGGTGGACCCACGTCTCGTCTTCTGTCCCACTGCTCTGCAGAAATTCATTTCCTTCATTTTCGAAGCGCTGCAGATTTTCTTGGCAAATGCGTAGTCTCTCAGTTTTCATCTCGGCAGTGACCATGCGAGGCACTCATCTGGCGCAGACCTTTCGGCAACCGAGAATACTGATAATGTGTCTCACTCGCTCTTTCGAGATATCGATCACTGCGGAATTTCATTTTGTTTAATGCGACAATTTCCACGAATCAGTTCGTGAACGTAGTTCCGCTGAAACTCGTCGGTTGCCGTTACAGGCCTTCCACTTCGAGGTTTGTCTCGCAAATCTTCTTGCCCTGCTTCTCCTCCTTTACACTGCCTCGCCAAACGTCGAACGGTACTCGCATCAACACACTGTTTGCCGTACACAGCTTGCATTCGCCGATGAATGTCTATGGGAGCAACACTTTCCATGGTCAAAAATTCAATTACGGCACGTTGCTTGAAGCGAACGTCTTTACTCCTTTCCATTGTAATCAATGCTGAACCAAGGTGTGAAATAAGTGTAGGCTATATTAGGCTATAATACAAAACCGCTTTTGTCTGGTTACCTCTACACACTCTGAAATGGGGTGGGGATATCAAGTTACAACACAAAACCGGTTTTATCTGGCTACCTCTACACAACCCAGAATTATTCAACTGGAGGCATTACTTTTCAGCCCACCCTCGTGTATATATATATATATATCTTCTGGAAGGGACTCGCATCTAAGTATCAGATATATATCCAGACCTTAATTCAGAAACAAATAGAGAAATTTTGTACTGAAATCCTAAATTCTTCCGCAAATTCTATTCTCTTGAGTCTTGATCATATCGCCGATTTTCTTGGTAGTAACCTTCGCCAAGCCTTTGTTCATACCATTTTGGGTAGAACTCCTTTTCGTTATTATCGCACCGTTTGTGTTGAGTTCCCGGCAGGTACCATGGACCGACTGTTCCGTTTTCGCCTTTTAGGTCCAGGATGAGTGAACACTGTTGCTTTTGTTTTCGACGAGTGAAGCCTCGCAATCTCTAGTGCGCCGCTTATGTCAGGTGATTCGTAATTCCAGTCTCTCTCCCCTAAAAGCACATACCGGAAAGATGGTTGTAATTGTTTTCTGCTCTTTCCAGTTGTCAGCGCGGATTTGATTTAACTCTATTTACCTTTAAAGGCTTCGTTATAGATATTAGAAATGCAAAAATAAATTAAAAACTCTGTTTATGTTGTAACCTTTGATGACGGAATAATTGTAAACCGAATAACAGCTAGAGGAGCTCAATTAAAGTTGATACCAAATCCCTTATCAAAAAATAATATTCAGCACGTTTTCATTATTCACTTGTCTTTTAATTCCAAGAGTCGGAAAGTGGTTAAAAAAGTGTCAAAATTTAGGACTACTTCTGGCCGATACCCGGCAATAAATATAAAAATATAAAAAAAACAAGAGCATTTGTACAGTTATACATATATTTTCTGAATGCGAGTGACCAAAATAAATTCCCGTAGTAAACATCAGTTGACAAAGAATGTAAGATCACTAACTTTATTATTATTATTACTGATAATTCAAAATTATTATTGAATAATATCGAATTGAAACACATTTCCTCTTAAAAAATATTGATACTATATACAATATCTCAAGAGGAGAATGGAAACCAACTCTTTCTTCCACAAAATCCCGCAAACGAAGTGGGATGCTCTAGAGCTCTAGACGGGTCAACCGCGAGTCGATCCTGAAACGTCGAAGCCATCAAATAAGACTCAAGTAAAAGGGATAAATAAATAAATAAATAAATAAATATATATATATATATAGATATAATATTAAAAGATAGACAAAAAGAAAATATACAAATTTTCACAAAAGCGAACTTTCCTACAGTTTTGACATATGATGTGTTTGCAGCCAAATAATGGTTGGAAAGATAATAGTTTGTATTCGTGCCACTTCATGCATTCATTCATGAACATTTATTTACAAGCAATGCGTACATTTTGGATTGTTATGGTCTCTTTAAGCAATTCTAATGCAGTTAAACAAAATTACATAAAACTATTCAATAAGGTATGGTCCATAAGTTATATAATTCCGACGTAGTGCATCCTTTTTATTAAAAATGCGTCCATGCAGTTTCCAATCGATTTATAATGATTAAGGACAAAGTGCGCGCGCGTCACTTTCACTCCATCCTCGGAAATCTTATACCGTTAGTAATGTTAACTTCGGTGTAAGGTAGAAATATGTACAACAAAATGTGGTCAGCATTTTTGGGGAATATCACACTCACACTTCAAATGACAAAACAAAAACTTAAGTAGAATTATTTTTCGAACTATGTCGAGAAAGATTTTATTCTAATTTGTCACGTATTTATGAAACTCGTGACTTATTTTTGTAAATAAATGTTAATAATACGTTAGGATAAGTAAAGTTTTATTATCTTAAGTTACGCTACGCTAAGGTATATGCTAGATTTGATGAAATATGGTTTGGTTAAGTTTCAGCATTTATTTTTGTAGTCTTTGTTTGAAGTGATCCAAACACTATCCACACAAAAACAATTTGCATTTCGAGAAAATTTTCTCGAAGTCTCGAGAATTTGTTGCGTCGGTCAAAATGTTTGTATTTTCAATCGAAAAAGGTTCAACGATTTATACTCATAATAATGACACTTATTCCTTTTCCTTCCGCAATTTCTTTTTTCCCGGTTTGGTCAACTGTACGCCCTTGACGATTAAGTCAATATTTTCGTTAAAATATTCCACTTATTCCTTTTTTCCTCGCATTTCTGCATATACAGTGTGTCCGTAAAGTCATGGTGGGATTTTAAATAGCTATATTACTGCAACGAAACATGATATGAAAAAAAGGCAAATTGAAGAACAACTCTAAAAGAATAACTTTATTTAACGTAGTTCGATATGGGCTCCTCTGGTAGCCCTGCAGACATCTACAGTAGGCGGTGATTCAATTCCAGCCGCCACACACGCCCAAGAACATCAGGAGTGACGGATGCGATAGCTTCCGTGATTCGCTCGTGCAAGTGATGAATATCCCTAATGGGTACACTGTACACGCTTTGCTTGACGTAACCCCACAAATAAAAGTCCAAAGGTGTCAGGTCCGGAGAGCGTGGAGGCCATGGCTTCCATCCTCCTCTTCCTATCCATCTCTGTGGAAATTTTTCATTAAGGAATTCTCGAACAACGTTGGCATAGTGCGGAGGAGCACCATCTTGCTGAAAGATGACATTATTGTCAATAAATTGGGGTACTGCAAAATGTTCCAACATAGCGAGGTAGTTGTGTGACGTCACAGTGGGTTCCGCGAAGAAAAATGGGCCAATCACTCGATCTCGTGCTAGAGCACACCACACATTAACTTTCGGGCTATTACGCTCATGTTCAACATAGGCATGTGGACAGCCTAGACTAACTACGAGATAAAGGTTAAGTTTAGCCTAGACTAACTACAAGATACAACTTTGAGAGTTGTTCTTAAATTTGGCATTGTTTCATTTCATTATCATGTTTCGTTGCAATAATATAGCTATTTAAAATCCCACCACGACTTTACGGACACACTGTAATATAATCTACTGCAATGAGGACCACGACTTGTTTCTGTTTAAATAAAAAATACAAAAAATGTTTATTTTTGTAAAAGTGATGCGAGGAGAAAAGGAACAAGTACCATAATAATTGAGCTTCCTTTGATCAGTTAAATTATCGTTTAAATTACGTGAAATTTAGCTTAGAAGTTCCGCAGATACTTTAGTTTAAATTACGTTAATTACATACGTTAATTTTTGAGTTTTCCAAAACTATTCATTATTGCATTGCATCGAAACTACATTAATTTCGTCAGTATATGTAAAACTGCATCAAGAAAACGAATGCATAATGTTTTTAGAGTACGCAATAATGCCAACAAAACTATTCATAAACTTGGGTCCGCGACCGTATACATTCTTCATTAAAATCTAGCCCTAACTTCGATATTAATTACTGTACCTGTCTTCATTGCAACAGCTTAAAAACTCGCGTTTTAAAACGTAATGAGTCAACTGGAAGAAAAAACGAAAATACAATAGCACTTTTAATAAATGCAATTCTTAACTTTTAAGTTCTTTCTAGAATTGTTTCGCGTGATTTTTCTTGATTTTCGGCAAACAAAGCGCGCATTCTCTTTACCGGCGTGTCTATTTCAGTCGCTCGTAAAATGTATCTGTCACGCCTATAAACCTTTTCGAAGGCTTCCCGCATTCCTATCTTGGAAGAGCATGAAATATCTCTCATCGATCATGAAACTCGGACGAAATCGGTTGGTTGTCTAAACTTGGAGGTAAAACTCGAAATGAAGTGGATTAAACGGGTCTTCTGAAACTTTTCGCTCGTGGTTTTGGAATAATTTTCATAATAAATCTGAGAAATAAACAGTTTATTAAAAGACTGATCAGTTTTGAATTTTTAATATACTGTATTTTTTAATCACTCGTATTTATTTTGGGTTAAATTTATACATACATGCATACATATACACGCACACACACACAAACGTAGAATGTGTAGCAGCAAAAATTGAAAAATTAAATATGGTACTAATTGTAATGTACAGACCCCCAAACACGCCAACCTCAAAATTTTCAGATTCCATTACAGAGGTAAGAAACTTAGTAAAAGATCTACACTCTCCAACCCCAAATATTTTTCTCTGTGGTGATTTTAATTTCCCATTCATGAAATATAAAAGGATAGGAAAAAATATATGTATCCACCAGGACAAGGGGGGCACACGAGAAGACCAGGAGCAGGTAAAAATGCTACTAGCTTTAGCTGATGAATTTATGTTAACGCAAGAAATAACAGAAAACACAAGAAAAAACAACTGCCTAGATTGGTATTCACAAACAACAGTAATCTAATTGATAATGTAGAAATCTCCCCAACTATGATATCAGACCACAATATCATTGAAATAACAACTAATATAAAGGCAACAGGAAAGGAAAGAACACGCACAACAGAACGAAGCAAATTCGAAATTTTTAATTTTCACTCCAAAGCTATAAACTGAGAAGATGTGACATCCAGCATGGAAGTAATAGATTGGAAAAACCATTTTCGAGGCCAAGACAACGGAAAGATGCTAATGACGTTAGAGGAGAAGACGTTGGAAATTGTGGAAAAGCATGTCCCAAAGATACAACAAAGAGGAAAGAGAAGCAGGTTCGAAAGACAAAAGAGGGCATTGTTCCGAAAGAGAAAAAGAGTGACTGCAAAATTAAGTAATTGTAAAGATAACAACATCAGAAAAATATTAAATGATAAACTACAAAGTATCGATGTCGTCATACAGGAAACAAATCGAGAAGCATACAGAAAAAGAAGAAGATGACGCTATAGAAGCGATAAAGGTTAACTCAAAGTACTTCTATAATTTCGCAAAAAGAAAGTCGAAAAACCAAGCGACTATCGGACCTTTAAAAAATGAGAACAGTGATTTATCTGATGATCTAACAGAAGTATCTGAAATATTAAAAGCTCAGTATGAATCATCTTTCAGTATCCAAAAACTGACAAATTGATTTGCGATAGAAACGCGTTCTTTGAAGAAGAACCACAAGGGGAAAGTATAACGGATTTCGACTTTACGACGGATGATATTACACAAGCCATAGGGAAACTAAAAACACACTCAGCGGCAGGACCGGATAAATGGAATGCCACACTGATCAAAAACTGCAAGAATGCAATCGCTGAGCCCTTATACTGGATATGGAGACGATCATTAGACACGGGAGAAATACCGGGCATCCTGAAGAGAGCGAACATAGTCCCAATATATAAAGGAGGAGATCGATCCCAGGCCAAAAACTATAGGCCAGTGTCGCTTACATCTCATCTCACTAAAATATTTGAAAGAATAGTTAGACAGAAAATCTATGACGTTTTGGAAACTCAGAAAAAATTCAATGATAACCAACACGGGTTTCGGTCAGGCAGATCATGCCTATCACAACTAATGGAACACTACAACAACATTATTGATTCACTTGAAAGTAATGAAAACTATGATGTACTATACACAGACTTTGCTAAAGCGTTCGACAAGTGTGACCACGGAATCATAATACATAAACTGAAATATATGGGAATAACAGGAAAAGTAGGGAAATGGATATATAATTTCCTTAGTGAGCGGAGGCAAGTCGTTACAGTACAAGGAGTATCTTCATCAGAATCAGAGGTCCTCAGCTCAGTACCACAAGGAACAGTATTAGCTCCACTACTCTTCATAATCATGCTAACTGACATAGATGAGGACGTTACCAGAGACAGCACAGTAACATCCTTTGCGGATGACACAAAGATCAGTAGAAAAATAAGAAACCCAGAAGACATAGGATCTCTACAAACCGACATGAACAAAATCTACAAGTGGACTGAAGACAACAATATGAAGTTTAACACCGAGAAATTTCAGCTATTACGGTACGGAAAAAGAGAAGACCTAAAGTGCATGGAATATTATACCCCAAATGGACAGGAAATTCAGAGAAATTCCAGAGCAAAAGATTTAGGGGTTGTAATGACAGATGATGCGAAATTTGAAACACAAAATAAGAGAGCAGTAAACAGAGCAAAGAGAATAACGGGTCAGATATTGAGAACCTTTAAACGAAGGGATAGGAATGTAATGATTCCTCTACTGAAAACCCTGATCATACCCAAATTAGAATACTGCTCGGTCCTAACTTCCCCATATAAAAAAAGAAGACATTAGACAGCTGGAGGGGATCCAAAGAAGCTTCACAGCCAAGATCAATGGGTGCAAAGAACTAAATTACTGGGAAAGGTTACGAGAACTAGACCTATATTCACTGGAAAGGAGAAGAGAGAGATACACCATTATTTACACTTGGAAAATAATGGAGAAACTAGTCCCTAATCTTACTCTGAATCCCATAACTCCCCAAACAACGATGGAAAGTAGAAGCGGTAGACTGTGTCGTATTCCCAAATTGAAGGCGAGACAGGGAACATCCTTAACCCTGAAAGAAAATAGTTTTGTAGTGAGAGGACCAAAACTGTTTAATCAGTTGCCCAAAGACCTAAGAAACACGAAGGGAGTTGCAGTGGAAATCTTCAAAAGAAGACTAGACGCCTGGCTCAGAACAATCCCCGATGAGCCGGGCGTACCTGGCTATGTGAGGTGGAGAGCGCAAGAATCCAACTCACTACTTCACCAGGCCAACTCGAGAGGAGGGGCGACAAGCTTGACCTTCGCGAAATGAGAAATCATCGCGCGGAACCTTTGTAAGGTTGTAAGGTAAGGTATATATACAGGGCCGGATCTAGAAGTTGCGAGGCCCTAGGCAGATCTAGAAATTGCGAGGCCCTAGGCCTATATATATGAAAATATGGACTTAATTATCGGTACTATACTAGCAATATTAGAATCCCGCATAGACAGAACTATGCCAGCACTTAAAAATTAAACCAAACCAAAATAATCACGCATGGAAATTGTATAAGAAATATAAATAAACCATACAAATAAGTACAAATTATAATATGAATCAAGATTTGTATCGAAAATATAAGACAATGATTTCTAAGATTTATATAATATTATAGGTAATGACTTTCCATAGTATACAAACGTTTTTCATATGTGATGTATAAGAGATGTTGACATTTCATTTTTTATAATAGTGAGCGATCGACTTATCAGGCTAAATATTAATGTTTTAATATTTGGTTCAGATGCTCCTTGAATATTACAGCAATGCTTTTCTACTTTTCTTCGAGCTAAACTCTTCAATTAATTGAGAATAATCTAATGAATTTGTTATATCGTTTTCTATTGATAACATAGCTAATGATTGCAATCTCGCTTGAGACATGGTGGAACGCAAATATGTTTTAATAAGTTTGAGACGCGAGAAACTTCTTTCAGCCGAAGCAACAGTAACTGGGATGGTTAATACTATTCGAAGTGCAACATAAACATTAGGATAAATCTCACATAGTTGTTTTTGCACTATATAAACAAGGGCATTTCCGAGATCTGTTTTCTCAGGTATAAACCTGCAAAGTACTTTAAGTTCTTCATAGAGTTCTAAATCATTAATATCACTTGAACAGAACGCGCAAAACGGCTTGAGCGAGGCCCCCTTGGGCGCGAGGCCCTAGGCGATCGCCTAGTTCGCCTATAGCTAAATCCGGGTCTGTATATATATATATATATATATACCATATGTCCCACAAAAAAGTACACCCAACTTTAGATTGTACTAACTCCTCCAAAAATTGAGATATTTTGGACCTGTTTGTTTGATTTAATATAGCAAATTATTCTTCGTTAACGTTCAAAATTTATTCATGTTTAAACGATTTAGTGTTTAAGCATCTGCTTTTAACTGAAGGGTACAACAAAATGGATTGCGCAAAATTGGTCAATGAAAAAATAATGTGTGTGCTATCGATGTAATGAAAAGACAAATACATAATAATAGATACTTTAACATAATTTTAATAAGATACAAAGCAGATTTTTCTTTATTCCTTATTGCAAAAGTTATGCTTAGTTTCGTTTTCTTTAAACATGACCGCCATTCCTATCGATACAAATCTGGAGTCGAGCTCTCATCTTCCCCATCACTCTTTTGATAAGATCTGGATTGTCTTTTAACAAGTTGATTTCAGCTGTGATGCGAGTCCTCAAATCATCTAAATTGATAGGTTGTGATGCAAATACTCTATTTTTCAAATGACCCCATAAAAAGTAATCACACGGGGTCAAGTCAGGGCTGAATGCTGAATGTTCTCGTCTGTTCTTGCCGTCTTCGGATGGCCTGAACGTCCTTTGTTCAAATTGAGGACCGTTCCTTCTTCTTTGTATTTCCGAACATTCTTCAAAATTGTATGTTTAGTTGGGGAAGCTCTATCGGGAAATTGCAGTTCGAAGGTATTCTGCACTTGTTTTAAGCTTTTAGTTTGCAGATAAGTTGTGACCATGAGAACGCGCTGCCTTCGTGTAAACTGCATGATAAGGGTTTCAAAGTTATTTATAAATTTAGTAATTCAGATTATTCATTTATATGTATGACTCGTATCTTAGATACAAAAGTTCGAATTATTTAAAAAAAATATTTGCAATATCCTTCGACGTAAAAAGTAGCACATTGGTTAAAGCAAGAGGAGCTATCTGGCTGGGAGAAATGATCATTCGGCGCAACCCATTTTGCTGTACCCTTCAGTTAAAAGCAGATGCTTAAACACTAAATCGTTTAAACATGAATAAATTTTGAAGGTTAATAAAGAATAATTTGCTATATTAAATCAAACAAACAGATCCAAAATATCTCAATTTTTGGAGGAGTTAGTACAATCTAAAGTTGGGTGTACTTTTTTGTGGGACATATAGTATATATATATATATATATATATATATATATATATTAGTATTTTTCCCAGAAAAATATTTTGCCATATTTCTTTTCACTCCCACACTTAATATATTCAGTTTTTTAAATGCTTCGTTAAGAAGTTGAAATTTTAGCCTGTGCAATCACTGTCTTCCAACACTGACTTAGCTTCTGCATTAAAGTTATCTTCTCGGTGTTATGTTGACAATATAAACAAACCATTAAATTTTATAGGGTACATAAAACTGTTTTGATTTTTAATTATATATATATGCAGTAAAATAACAGAACAACACGTGATCTTTTTAATAAGCAAAGAACCACAGGGAAAAGGAAACACGAAATCTGAGCGCTTTCGTGATATAGTCGCATCTTCAGGGAAGATGTGACTATATCACGAAAGCGCTCGGATTTCGTGTTTCCTTTTCCCTGTGGTTCTTTGCTTATATATATATATATATATACACACACACACGAGTGGTGTATTTTTACTACTTAAGTTTTATGTCACGTTCGGGATTCTTACAAAAGAGGTGAAGCCGAAATTATTATATCCGACTTTCTTGAAAGACTTTTATGGAATGTCAGGCAATTATTTGATAACAACGATGGCTTCATTATCCGAGACAGGGCTTTGGAAGATTGCTTCGTTAAACGAGGCTTTGGTAAAGAAAACAAAATTATTTAAAATGAACGTCAATGATTTTTCTTGGCAATCTCAAGATTCTGGGGCAACAACATATTAAAAAGGATCGTGGAAAAATACTCTTCCTTCAAAATATTTTTTTTTATTTGTGAGAATTTATCGTTTTATGATATATGCTTTTAAGGATATGTATAGACAAGTAGATATACAAACCGATATAAATATACTGGTGGATAAATAATGCTTTGTTATAATGGTATTCTGAAAACGAAAAAATTTAAAACTTTTCTTTATAAGTGTACCCCATATATATATATATATATATATATAATATATATATACACACACGAGTATATTAGTCATAAATACCCAAATTGGTTGAACATGTGTAAATTTTTGTCCGTGACCATTTTTTACCCAATAGGTCAAACCGGTCTTATATTTTATATTTTCAAATTTTAAATCACTTTCGCTTGTATTAAAGTAAGGGGGAGGAGGGGTTCTGTAAGAAAGTTTAGAGAAAGCGGTTGTTTACCGTGTACAAAGATTATTATTTTAATTAAAAAAAATCGAAATCAAATACGTCGTCCTTTATGCTTCTTCAGGCTTTACACACACTGTGATTTAGTTTAGGTTAGGTTAAGTTAACCTGAGTTAACATAACTTAAAAAAGAAGGACGTGCAAGAAAATCCGACTTATTTACAAAGTTTGACTTAATTAGTAAAAAAAAAAGCTTACTATTGGCGCTACTTGGAAATTTAGGCATATATATAACAAGAGATTAATACCTCAGAGATTTGTTCCTTCCTGTATCCGAGAGTGTATAAAGTATCACTAAATCCTTGGATATAAATTACTTAATTAACTTTATTAGGTGTAAGTGCAATATAGTTAACACAGACCAAAATATCACAAGTTAAAATATGTATTCAGTCGAAATAGTTAACTATTTTACATCTGTTTCCTGTCCTGTCGCTGCAATTCGGCCTTTGGATCCTCCCAAGAGGAGGAGATGCCTTTGATACTTCGGCGCCGCTGATTGGGAGGCTTTTAGGCAGTACTTCTCTGGTTTCTCATGAAATGATTACTGCTCCCATGGCTGGGGCCCCTCCAAGTGTGCCGAGCGCATCAGGGAGGTGATTTTCTCGGGCATGGAGGTGTATACACTATACATTCCATTTTCTATTCCTATTACAAATGCAAAAAAAACTTGGTTTAACTTTACTTATTCTAATGCTATCCGCAAGAGAGAGAGGAAGCTTTCAGAAGGTACCGTCGCCGGTCAACTCTGAAACAATTTTTCTCAATTCACCTTTCCTCTGTCTATGACCTCCAATATTTGTGTTTTTGCGAGCATTCGCCCTTTGCCACCTCCTTCCTGCATAAAAAACAAAAGTTTTGAATAAAACAGGAAAACGATCATAAACCAAACTCACGTGACTGAGTTGTGCTAAAAAAAAAAAAAAGGAAGTGGTTTATTATTATTATTATTATTAATAATAATAATAATAATAATAATAATAATAATAATATTATTATTATTATTGAAAGATTACGGTAATAGATAACATGGTCATGAGTCCGCATGACCATCATATTTGTAATTTATACAATTTAGCAACGACTGAAAACGAAGCGATCAGGTGTAATTTTTGCCAAAACTTCCATAAGTAATTGTATGCATTGGAACGACAGAAAAATATCTTTCATATCGAACGCGAAACAGATTACGGGGATCAAATTTGTGTGACTCGTGTATGGAGAGTGTAAACTCGTTCGCGTATTTAAAGCAATGGAAAGTACGAACGCGATAAAGAAGTAATAATGGGAGAAAAAGGTGTTCAGAATGTCCCAAAAGAAAATAATGTGAATGAGAGAGAAATAAAAGTAGAGATAATACGAGAAGAAGAAATAAAAGAAACAAACAGACTTTGATGCGGAGGAATCACGAAATGAAGATAATGACAAAAAGAAGATAAAAACTAAAAACGGAGAGGATATCGTATGCAAATATTATGCAAAAGGGCATTGCAACTACAGGGACGGCAATGTATCTATGTACATGCGACTTTATGAAACTTCCATTACAAAAATGGAAATTGTTCCGAAACAACTTCAATTTCCACCACCTAAGTACAGTATATGCAAAACTTATGCGAGATACGGGAGATGCAAGAATGGGCAAAAATATCGTTACCGTTACCACCACCACCACCACCACCACCACCACCACCCTCAAATGAACACGACAGTTCAGCAGCCAAAATCATCAGCAAACAGGATAATCATTTTTTTTGACGTAGCCAACACAATTCAGTTACTTAATACCATTTAACAAATACAAAGACAGTCGACAAATACGTAATCCAAGAACCGAACAGAATAAAATGCGAAAAGAAATTACATACGATATCGAGACAACATGTGCCGAAAGAGATAAAGAAGGGAAAATTCTCGGAGGATCACGGGGCAACGAACCATGCACCACCAAGGGATAACGTATCTGAACTATGTAAAGAAGAAATTGAAAACGATAAATAAAAATAATCCTCGTTAACATGCAGGTCCTAAAACAAAACCATTCCCTATACAAAGTCATATACCTGAAAGGAGGTCAGGAGCCTCATGAAAACTCTAAACTCTCCAACCCCCAATGCTATTCTCCGCGTTGATTTTAATTTCCTATTTATGAAATATAAAAAGAGTGGAAGAAATATATGCATAAACCAAGACTAGGGAAGCACACGGGAAGACCAGGAGCAGACAAAAATACTGCTAATTCTAGTTGATAAATTTATGTTAACAAGAAATAAAAGAAAATATGAGAAAAAAAAGCGGCCTTCATTTGGTATTCAGCTTAATTGATAACAGAAATATTCCCAAATATAATATCAGATCACAACACTATTTAAATAACCAGCATAAAAACAGCAGCGAAGGAAAGAAGAACGCGCTATAGAAAGAGGCAAATTCAAAATTTTTTACTTTCACTCCAAGGCTATGAATTGGGAAGGTATTACATTCAGCATGGAAGCAATAAACCGGGAAACCATTTTCAAGGATAAGACAACGGAAGAGATGCTAATAACTCTCGAAGAGAAGACGCTAGAAATTGTGGAAACACATGTCTCAAAACAACAAAGAGGAAAGAGAAGCAGATTTGAGAGGCAAAAGCGGTCACTGTTCCACAAGAGAAAGAAAGTGACTGAAAAATTAAGAAAACGCAAGGACAACAACATCAGAAAAATAATAACTGATAAACTGGAAAAACATAGATGGCATCATACAGGGTTTAATTGGGAACCATACAAAGAAAGACGACGATGATACTACAGCAACGATAAAGAACTAAAAATACTTTTTGTAATTTTGTAAAAAGGAAGACGAAAAATCACCGGTCTATTGGACTTTTGAAGAATGAAAACAATGAATTAACCGATGAACTAAAAGAAGAATCTGAAGTACTAAGAGCTCACTATAAATCGGTTTTGGAAACTAAAAACACACCCAGCAGCAGGCCCGGACAAACAAACGCCACACTGATTAAAAACTGTAAGAATGAAATCGCTTAGCTCCTATATTGGATATGGAGACGATCGCTAGACACGGAAGAAGTACGAGTATCCTGAAAAGAGTGAACATATCTCTAGTTTATAAAGGAGGGAATCGATCTGAGGCAAAAACTACACATACGCCAGTGTCGCTGACACCTCATCTCACTAAAATATTTGAGAGAATAGAGAATACAACATCAGTGATTCGCTCGAACACAATGAAAACTATGATGTGGTGATGTAATGAACAGAGACTTTGCCAAGGCGTTCGACAAGTGTGACCATGGAATCATAGCACACAAACCGAATTATGTGGGAACAGAAAAGTAGGAAAAATAATATATAATTTCCTTAGTCAGCAGGAGCAAGTCGTTACAGTTCAAGGAATATCTTCATCAGAGTCAGAGATCCGTAGCTCTGTACCACAAGGAACAGTATTAGCTTCATTACTATTGATAATCATGCTAACTGATATAGATGAAGAAGTTACAAATGACAGCACAGTAACATCCTTTGCTGGTGACAAAAATAGGTCGAAAATAAGAAACCCACATAATATAGAACCTTTACAAACAGACAGGAACAGAATCTACAATTGGTCGGAAGGCAACAATATGAAATTTAACACTGAGAAATTTCATCTCTTAAGGTAGGAATGAAGGGGAGAATAAAATCCATGGTATACTATTTCCCAAATGGACAGAAAATTCAGAGAAACTCTACATAAAGCAAAAGCCTTAGGAATTATAATGACTGGTGACACGAGACAGCAGTAAACAAAGCAAAAATAATAACTGGACAGATACTGAGAACCGTTAAAAGAAGGGATAGGAATATAATGATTTCTCTGATGAAAACACTGATCATACCCAAGTTGGAGTATTGCTCAGTCTTAACATTCCCATATAAAAAGAAGACATTAGTCAACTAGAAGGGATTCAGAGAAGCTTCACAGCTGAGATCAATGGATGTAAAGGACTAAATTACTGGGAAAGGTTATGTGAATTAAATTTATATTTACTGGAAAGAAGAAGAGAGAGGTACACCATTACTTACAATTGGAAATAATGGAGAAACCCTATAACTACTCAAACAACATTAAAAAGTCGGAAAGGAAGCATGTGTCGTATTCCCAAACTAAAGGCTAGACAGGGAACATCCTGAACCTGAAGGAAAATAGCTTTGTTGTGAGTGTGTCGAGACTGTTCAGTCAATTGCCCAAGGAACTACGTAACACAACTGTCGTAGTGATGGAAATTTTCAAGAGAAGACTAAACGCCTGGCTCAGCACAATAGCAGATGAGCCAGGAAGTGGAGAGCGCAAGAAATCAACTCTACTTCACCCGGCCAGTACGAGAGGAGGGGTAACAAGCCTGACCAACGTGAAATGAAGAATCATCGCACAGAATATCTCAGGCCTACTTCTAACATGTTAACTGAGTGGGCAGTTGCCCACATACAGAAAGATTTCACCCACCTACTAAAATAAAATAAGAGAATTTCGCCCAAATGATGTTTATTTTTAAGTGCTTGAAATGCCTACTTAATTACTAAAAAAAATATCTGGTTAGGGGCCTCATGTAGATATTTTCATATAGATAATTATGGCTATAGAATATAGATGATACGAGATATGTATAGATAAGGTGACCAGACATACTGATTTGGTCAGCACAGTACTGACTTTCAGACAGAAAACAATGTACTGACTGATTTTTTGTTTTGTACTGATTTTCTACTGTCAGACTAATGATTTCGTTTTTCTAAAGTCATCGATAATAACTGCACACATTCATAGAAAATGAAAGCTTTGTTTTAATGCCAATAGGTGGCAGCTGCGCGCATTGTGTTTGTTTAGATAAAGTTTAAAGTGGGTGACGCTGTGATTGAGACCCTGAGAGTGAGAGGTAGGTTTTCCTTGTCTTAAATTTTTATAATTTAAGTGTTAATATGATTCTGTTAATGTAATTCTGTATATATGCATCATCATATACATTTGATTTGATGTGTGTTATTTGTGATCAAATACAAATAAAAAAACTATTTTAACCCACTCACTAAAATTGTCTTAGAAGTAGGCTTAAAACACCCAAAAGGTTAAAAGGTGTGTGTGTATATATATATATATATATATATATATATATATATATATATATATATGAAAATTATTTCACGAAAGTAATACATGAAAAATATTTATGATGAATAAAACCACGAAGGAAAGGAAACACAGAATGGTGCTCAAGCGCTTTCGTCTAATGACATCCTCAGGAACACTGAAGTACATAAAGAGTTACAGCCTATATATAAGTTACAGGAAAAAAAAAAAAAAAAAAAAATATATATATATATATATATACAATAAACGGAGAGATAAAAGAAAAGTAAAAATTAAACATTAAAGGATTGTGGGAGGAGCATACAAATTTGTAAGGAAAAACTACCGATTTTTAGCACAAGATCAAATGAATTGTTTCCAACCAATGTTTACCAAAGATTTAGCGTTTTACCCTTCTTATCTAAATCTGTTCTGAAGGAATTCAAAACAACAGGATCGAGTTGAAAAAGACCTTTGCTTATGTTGAAGTTATTTGTAAGTTGGATAATGGCAGACTCAAGAATATTTCTATTAACAATGTTGCTAGAGTGAAATAAAACTGAAGCATTATTCCAATCAATACAGTGGGATAACTCTGACAAATGGACAAAAAGGGCACTGGACGACTGTCCTGTTCTAACGGAATATTGATGCTGTTTTATACGTGTGTGCAAATCCTTTCCCGTCTGACCTATGTAAAAGTAATCACATTGTTTACAACCAATTTTATAGATAATGCCTGAATTACTGGTAGGGCTATTTTTTACTATATTTTTCACAATATTGTTATGTGAAAATACTACATTAATATCCAAAAGTTTAAGTACATTAGCAATGCCTAAAAAGCCCGGGAAAAATGGAAGTACTAAAATATTCTTTGACAAAGTACGAGTGTTATTATTCACACGATAGAAAGTTCATTTTGCCTTGTTGAGACAAGATTCCATAAACGCAGATAGATAACACAGATCACTTCCAATACCGTTGATTTTTTCCAATTCGGCATCGATGTATTCCGGACTGGCGATCCTAAGGGCGCGGAGAAACATTGAAGAAAAAATGGCCTTCTTAGTGGGGGTGTCATTTAGATAAGAAGTCGGTAGTTTTTCCTTACAAATTTGTATGCTCCTCCCAGAATCCTTTAATGTTTAATTTTTATTTTTATCTTTCCGTTTATTGTATATATATATATATATATTTTTTTTTTCCTGTAACCTATATATAGGCTGTAACTCTTTCTGTACTTCAGTGTTCCTGAGGATGTCATTAGACGAAAGCGCTTGAGCACCATTCTGTGTTTCCTTTCCTTCGTGGTTTTATTCATATATATATATATATATATATATATATATATATATATATATACACGAGGGTAATTCAGTAAGTATCCGCACTTTTTATTTTCACATCTGAGAGATTATAAACACGTCACTTCTCAACATAGTCCAGTGATCTACAAGCTTCCTATTGCCATCGCATAACTTTACCTGCTGACGGCTGCGCTTTGAACTTCCTTACAACGGGAGATGTTGGATGCTTCCATTGCATACTCTGTCATTTGCTTTCTGGTTCATAGTGATGGATCCAGGCTTCATCTCCAGTGATAATGCGCTCCAGTGATAATGCGCTCCAAAAAGTTTTCACCTTCATTATGATACCGCGACAAAAGACGAGAGCAGACGTCCATACGATTATGCTTGTGCTCTTCTGTCAACTGTTTGGGCACCCATCTTGCACAAACCTTGTGAAAGCCAAGAATGTCATGAACTATCGAATAGGCTGACCCTTGAGTGATGTCTAATGAAGATGCAATTCCTTTTATTGTTAATCTTCTGTCATCGAAAATCATGGCTCCGGCTTCTTCCTGCTTGTCACCACTGGTTGATGTTGACGGTCGTCCTAAGCGCTGAGCATCTGTCACACATGTCCGACCTTCCTTGAACATTTGAATCCACTCGTACACACTTCGCCGTGGTAACGCATTATTCCCATACTGAGCACATAAACGCGTGTGAATTTCAGCTCCTTTCAAACTTTCTGCCCACAAAAAACGAACCGTGGATCTCTGTTCTTCCAGAGTACAAATTGAAAGCGGCGCAGCCATGCTCACTACTCGTACGATATGTGACAGCCACGAGTAGCCTAAATAGCCTATTGTTGCTAGCCTAAATAAGCCTATAGATCTGTTTGGCTCGTTATTACGAGTATATTATATATACTATATTATCACTAAAATAAAAAGTGCAGATACTTACTGAAGTACCCTCGTATATATATATATATATATATATATATATATAAAATGGGATGGCATACAGGTATAAGTATACATATAATCTTTCATATATACATAAAAGTATAGCATTATTATTACTTCCGATCACCTGAAGATCCGTCACCCTAGCCTTTTTTAGTTAGCTTTATAAGGTTAACTAACGAAAATATCACGACTTTACCTAACCAATCGTCAAGGGCGTACAGTTGACCTAACGATTGGTTCGGTTAGGTCGTGATAGTTTCGTTAGTTAGCCTTATAAAGCTAACTTAAATCGAAATTATACATATAGTGTGTGTTACTGAAGACCCATTACAAAAAGTGATTGACAACTTTATGGACCTAAAGTATGAGTGAAACAGCTGAATGGTCAATTGAAAACGCTTTCTGTTTACCAGTACATAAAATGGATCACCTGAACATCAGGGCCTTCTTTAGTTAGCTTTATAAGGCTAACTAACAAAAATATCACGACCTAACCTAACCAATCGTCAAGGGCGTACAGTTGACCTAACGACTGATTAGGTTAGGTCGTGATATTTTTGTTAGTTAGCCTTATAAGGCTAACTAAAGAAGGCTGGGGGCCCTGATCTTCAGGTGATCCCATAAAATTATATAAGCCTAGCTTTACTTTGTTTTCCATCTTTATATATTATTTATAAATATATATATATGATCCCTGCGTCATATGCTCTTAGATGTTGCGAAGGTGGTTAAACAACGCATCATTTTATATATATATATATATATATATATATCAGGCATGGAGTAATTGTAATTTGTAATTTATTGTAATTAATTATATTTTTTCATGTAATTGGTGATTGTAATTGATTACCTAAAGTGTAATTGTAATTAATTACATTGGAAAACCAAAGTAAATGATACAATTATAGTAAATTACTTTCAATTACATTGTTTTTTCGGCCTCTCAAGCAGATTGAAAGCGGTTCAATAGTCTAATAAAAAAAATTTCAAGCCTATTTTTTCAAGTTGAAATGTCTGGTTTGGTTCCAAATGTGTTCAGGCGTGTTTCAAACACGTCACGAGATCAGACGCTATAGCAGTGATTGCACACTTCAGTTCGTGTGAAATAAAATGTTATTCTTTTTATTTGAAATGAAATGTTTCATTTATTTCAAATATTCCCAACTAAAGTGCCAGTTTTTTGCCCTTATTATTTTGATAAAAATAAATGCCAGTTCTTCTGTCTAATATTAGTATTTTTTTGGGTGCCTTATCTTTGGTTTCACTAGACCATATCATATGCATATGTCCAATTGTCCATAGCAAGAACTGCTTAATGAAAAATACAGTTTCGTGCATTGTTTAAAAAAAAAAAAGTTAATTTTATTAACCTAATATTATCTAGTTTTCGTTCAAGATGGTGGCCAAAACTGAAAATGGAATTGAACTACCTACACAGAAAAGCATGACATAAATAAAATAGTGTGTACAGTGTGTCCGTAAAGTCATGGTGGGATTTTAAATAGCTATATTATTGCAACGAAACATGATAATGAGATGAAAAAAGGGCAAATTGAAGAACAACTCTAAAAGAATAACTTTATTTAAGGTAGTTCGATATGGGCTCCTCTGGTAGCCCTGCAGACATCTAGGCGGTGATTCAATTCCAGCCACACACGCCCAAGAACATCAGGAGTGACGGATGCGATAGCTTCCGTGATTCGCTCGTGCAAGTGATGAATATCCCTAATGGGTACACTGTACACGCTTTGCTTGACGTAACCCCACAAATAAAAGTCCAAAGGTGTTAGGTCCGGAGAGCGTGGAGGCCATGGCTTCCATCCTCCTCTTCCTATCTATCTCTGTGGAAATTTTTCATAAAGGAATTCTCGAACAACGTTGGCATGGCATAGTGCGGAGGAGCACCATCTTGCTGAAAGATGACATTGTTGTCAATAAATTGGGGTACTGCAAAATGTTCCAACATAGCGAGGTAGTTGTGTGACGTCACAGTGGGTTCCGCGAAGAAAAATGGGCCAATCACTCGATCTCGTGCAAGAGCACACCACACATTAACTTTCGGGCTATTACGCTCATGTTCAACATAGGCATGTGGACAGCCTAGACTAACTACGAGATAAAGGTTAAGCTTAGCCTAGACTAACTACAAGATAGAACTTTGAGAGTTGTTCTTCAATTTGGCATTGTTTCATCTCATTATCATGTTTCGTTGCAATAATATAGCTATTTAAAATCCCACCATGACTTTACGGACACACTGTATTTATGAAAAAATACAATTCTTTGTAAATGTAATTATAATTGTAATTACTTACTTTAATAAGGAATTGGAGTTAAGTATTTCACCAGCTACAGTAATTGTAATTAATTACATTGACCAAGTAATTGCCCCATGCTTGATATATTATACACACACAAGTTAGGTATTGTTCGCAGTCGTGGACAAAACTTTGGACTCAAGCAGAATTTTAGGGAATTTAATTTTTATTTTAGGTCTAATTTACGTGGACCCTCCTTTGGTATAAATGATTGATTTGATTTTGTTTGATATGGACATAAGGTTCTGGCACAACTCCAGGGTCATTTCAGACTGCCAAAGTTTGTTTTGTTGAATTTTTTTTTTTTTGCAAGATCCTGACTTTTTTTCAGAAACTTTTACCCTTAGAAATTCCCAAAAGCCCTGAATTGAATTAAAGTCAAGAGAGTTACCAGGACATCCTACAGTTGAAGTGTCATTTTTCTTAATTATGCTTCTCCAATTTCAGCGGTGTGACAGGTGCACTATATACCGCTGGAACCAGGAATATCCGCCCTCCTGAATTGGTCTAAGAAACTGTTGTTCGAGGATATTTAAGCAGTTAAGTAGACACGACAATTTATGAGTTGTATCTTTTGGTCGAAACTAGAGTTCTGCCGTGCCCTGGTCGTTAAAACATCCCCAAACCATGACCTTCGGATGGTGTTTCATAATGGCAGTATAATATTTGGAATGTTAATGTTGAATGAGTGGACGCCTGATGTACAGATGCTGCTGCATAAATTGCGTGATCTGGCTCTTGCCACTGTACAAAACATAGGTTTATTTTTGAAGGGTCCAATCAACATTTTTTTGCAGAAATGAGACACTACTCCTGCTTTTCATTTTAAAATGCTTTTACATCTGGTTTTCTTACGATTGAATTAGTCTTATTCTAAAGCAACCTTCATCGAATTGTTCCTCTACTGAGTTGAGTTGGAAGTATGTCGGCGCTGGTGATGAAGGGGTTAGCCTTTGACCTTTTTTTAATCTCTTCTTTTATAAGTACTTCCACTTGGCCACCTCTGAAAAATTTTCCTGTTTTCTGCTAATTTGTAGTTGTGTAAATTAAGAATTTATTAGGTAGTGAATCCGAGTTAAAGGAATAATTACGAATTTACAGTCTTTTCTCGAGCAAAAGTAATGTTAAAGTCGTTGAAGTATCAACAGAAAATTTATTAATGCAAATTGTGATGTGCATATTTAAGAGTATTAGATTCAGATACTGATATTTTAAAAAATATACATACATAAAATTAATAAATTAAATGAAAATAATGGATATTATTAAAAAAATAATAAATTGTATACAGGATGAAATATTTTAGCTTTATAGTTTATATCATTATTTAATAAATAATTATTTAATAATAAATGAAATAGCTGAATAATGCCTAAAATCATCCCTTTTCAAATCAGCTTCCAGTCTTTGACCTTTGGTTTTCATCCCATTAGGATAAAAACTCTTCTTGTTATGTCACCATATATTTCAGTTTACGAGGTAAAGTGCATTTCACAACACGTATTATTTTCTAACTTTTAAAGCAGCAAAACTGTGACCCCAAAAAATACACATTCCAGAAACTTGTGAAAGACTAAACTATTCCAAGATTGCATTTTCCATAAACTATATTAATATTCTGAAGAATTTCATTATTTATGGTTTCGCAGAAGTTTGACCATAAAATAATCAAACAACCACGAGAGTTCCTCTTTGTAAATAATACATTAAAAAAAAAAAGAGCCTAAAAATAGGGTTGGTCTTTCCACACGGTCTCTCGCTTTTTATTTTATATAAAACAAGGTAGGTAGTTTGATAATGAGAGCGATTCATATAACAAAACTTTAAGCTTTGTTCATTACTAATACTGTCATTGTTCTATTTTAAACTGATACATGACAGGTGTAGATATACAGTAGGTATAAGTATTATATGAACATTTTAACATATAGGTATGGGTAATAGGTATAGAAATAAGCCTCTCGTGTCATCCCATATATATATATTATGGAAAAACTATATATGCTTACAATATGGTATCGTATGTGATACCTTTATTTCTTAATTAAATACAAATTATTAACTCACTGAATTAAATATCTACAGAATTGCCTCGGGATTGGCGACATAGCCTATTGGGAATGAAAATAATTGCCATACATAGAACCCAATATGGAGGCATTGGGTCCACATAAGAAGAAAAACGAATTATTTCATATAAAAATTTTCCATTGCTGACTCATGAAAATTCCTTCGAGAGAAGAGTCAACGAACTGTGTAAAATCAGCGAATTCCTAAGAAGATTTATATTTTGCGGCACTGAGAGCTGCTTGTATATTCAGCAATGCTTTTAAGCAAGGAAGGTGTACTTAATCTTCCTATACGTTCTGAGTGAATAACAAGTAATATAAACCTAATAACTCAAAAGGATAGGCCTATACCTTCAGGAATTTAAATCTAGTGATTGCCTATATTAATTAAATCAAATCAACTCGTTGTGTAACTCCACTGTATAGCGGCCCTACATCGAAAAAGATCGTCGCGCCCTACAACCAGAAGCGAGACCAAACGAAATAATAAGGTAAGGTAATTTCTTTCTTTACCATTAGGCAGCGCTAAAATACGGAAGACAAATAAATTTAACTTTGAACAATAAAAACACTACTTAACGAGGTCCTTTGAAGACCTCCACAGACATAACTCTCTAACGAAAAAACGTAGGGTTTTTGTCGTTAACTCTCCACTGAAATCTGCTGGAAATTTCCAACGGATGAGAGGTATCAGGCAATCAACCCATAGCCCTATATAGCTTTTTCATATATATTGGTAACAGGTATAGAAATAAGCCTCTCGTGTCATCCCATGTATATATTATATATATATATACACCTCGGTGGTGTAGTGGTTAGCGTCGCTGACTACGAATCCATCGGCCCTGGGTTCGAGACCCGACAGCAGCCGGCGAGTAGCAAAACCCAGCTATTCATCCTTCCACACAATAAAGAAAGTGGTTGGTAGATAAATGGGTACCGTAAGTGGCCTAATGGTTAAGACGCTGGGCTGCTGATGGGGCGTGGTTCGGATTCCACGTTAAACTGTAGGTCTAAGGTGGAGTGAAAAGCTTGACCTTCGTCAGAATGAACAATTCGGGCGGAAGCTAACCAAAGGTTACCAAAGGTATATAGTTATTTTATAAATATTGAACGATACTAACAGGATAGAACCTAATTTCCTATTTCCTTTAAGTAAACAAAGCATTTTCAAAACTGTTTTGGCAGTTCATAATGGGTTACTTTCTGCTGTCTTACTGCATATCTTACGCATTGAAAGCGATGGAGAAATAGAAGCATAATTTTATGCTTCAGAGATTAATGAAACTTTACGGAGCTTACGACCCATATTTTAGTCACACTCACACACACACACACACACACATATACACAGTGCATATATATATATGCACCATATATATATATATATATATATATATATATATATATATATATATGCAAAATTGTGACATGAATTATCTTTTGTTTCTATTCACAGACAAATTTTTAGCAAAAATCTGCCCTTTTAAGCTTTCTATACCTTGGAGATTAATGAGAGAGCTTCTGAATGTCAGTTTATCTCACCCATGCGAAAAATTGAAGGAATTGAGTATAGTGTGTGTGTGTGTGTGTGTGTGTGTGTGATCTAGCCCCAAATTACCGTAAATCTAAATGGGTTCATATGCAAAATTATCATTTCAAAGGGAAATTAAACTTAAGCCTTATATATATATATATATATATATATATATATATATATATATATATATATATATATATATGCACTAAAATCACAGAACAACACGTGATCTTATTAATAAGCAAACAACCACAGGGAAAAGGAAACACGAAGTCCAAGCGCTTTCGTGATATATTCACATTATCATTATCCTTGATAATGTGAATATATCACGAAAGCGCTTGGACTTCGTGTTTCCTGTGGTTGTTGTGAGAGGACCAAAACTGTTTAATCAGCTGCCCAAAGACCTAAGGAACACGAATGGTGTTGCAGTAGACATATATATATATATATATATATATATATATATATATATATATATTTTAACACTGAGAAATTTTAGCTGTTACGGTACGGAAAAAGAGAAGACCTAAAATCCATGCAATATTATACCCCAAATGGACAGGAAATTCAGAGAAATTGTAGAGCAAAAGATTTAGGGGTTGTAATGACTGATGATGCGAAATTTGAAACACAAAATAAGATAGCAGTAAACATAGCAAAGAGAATAACGGGGCAGATATTGAGAACCTTTCAACGAAGGGATAGGAATGTAATGATTCCTCTACTGAAAACACTGATCATACCCAAATTGGAATACTGTTCGGTCCTAACATCCCCATATAAAAAATAAGACATTAGACAACTAGAAGGGATTCAGAGAAGCTTCACAGCCAAGATGAAGGGGTGCAAAGAACTAAATTACTGGGAAAGGTTATGCGAACTAAACCTATATTCACTGGAAAGGAGAAGACACACACACACACCGTTATTTACACTTGGAAAGTTATGGGGAAACTAGTCCCTAATCTTACTCTGAACCCTGTAACTCCCCAAACAACAGTGGAAAGTAGAAAAGGAAGACTGTGTCGTGTTCCCAAATTAATGGCTAGACAGGGGACATCCTTAACCCTGAAAGAAAATAGTTTTGTTGTGAGAGGACCAAAACTGTTTAATCAGCTGCCCAAAGACCTAAGGAACACGAATGGTGTTGCAGTAGACATCTTCAAAAGAAGATTAGACGTTTGGCTCAGAACAATCCCCGACGAGCCGGGCGTACCTGGCTATGTAAGGTGGAGAGTACAAGAAATCAACTCACTACTTCACCAGGCCAACTCGAGAGGAAGGGCGACAAGCTTGACCTTCGTGAAATGAGGAATCATCGCGCGGAACCTTTGAAAGGTTGAAAGGTACATATATATGTATATATATATATATATATATATAATAAACTCTTTCCCGGGATTTTATTAATTTTGCTCATAAAATATCCTCTTTTTGGTTATCTGTAAAAATTAAAAACGTATTTAAGATGATAATTAAAGAAAACACGTTTGCATTTGAAAGACTATAAAATACTTATTAAAAGAGAGTGAAAGGAGAGGAGTTGAGTGGTTGGAGTGAATGTTAAAACAAAAAGTACAAACTAAATAGAGGTTTATATTGGAAAGATTAATTATTATAAACGTTTCAGACAGGGTTTGCTTCTGTTTTATGGTATTTTTTATATTTGTCTGTTAGTAGGCTTTTAAAAGCATATACAACTTGTTAACCTTGGTTTTACTTCCGCCCGAATTGTTTATTCTGACGAAGATGACGCTTGTTGCCTCACCTTAGACCTACCGCTTAACGTGGAATCTGAACCACGACCCACATTGGCCATAAATTATCTAGTTTTTGCCCGAACTCGATCTTACGACTTCCCGATCAGCAGCCCAGCGTCCCAACCATTAGGCTACTTAGGATACCCATTTATTTGCCAATTTTTTTTTTTTTTTTTGCATGGAAGTATGAACAGTTGGGTAAGGCTGAGCGTCGCGCCTGCCATCACTGGGAATCGAATCGGGGGCGAGTGGATTCGTAGTCAGCGCAATGTTAACCACACCACCATCGAGACTCATGAAAAAAAAAAAAATTATATATATATATATATATACTTTAAAAAAATTAAAAAATAACTGAAAAATGTGATGGAACTTTAATTCGTAAATTAATATCAAACTGGGATAAATACTATTAAAAAAATAAGTTGGACTGTAAATGAAGTTTGTGACCTCATATTTTGTATGTCTCTCATTCACATCCAATACAGCATCCACTTCTCATAAAAATGATTGAATTAATTTACTAATAATATCTTGGGTGATATCCCACTTTTGTTGTCTCACTTTTCATAGATTAGGAAGGTTGCTTTATCTTTACGGAAAAATTTGATTGTGGATTCAGTTCCATGATGATCAGCACATTCCGTTCTTCTTTACGATTCAACTAATTCAAGCGAAGGTTGGACTCGTATTTTGGGTAATTTTCTTGGGGGAAAAAATAAAGTTTTCACCCACTTGGCATTGACTACTTATTATGGCATGGTGAATTACGATCAAGTAGTATTGTTCTTTATTCGTGGTACCGCTGATATTTACGATGCTCCCATACTGAAACGAGTCCATATCATTAAAAACAGACTCCAGCATGATTCATAGAAAGTTTTATACGCTGCGGGACTAATTTCCCATTGAGTCTGCACCTGATGTATTGCCTTGTGTGTGTGTGTGTGTGTGTGTGAAACAAATACATAGTGAACTCGTCTGCAAAAAAAAAAAACTTTATCAATATTTATCAGTAAAATCCTAATATTTTTTGGACACCTCCATAATAAAATACATTCCATACGAAAACGTCAAAAGCACACTCTTTATAACCTTGCTGATCTATGGGAAGTTATAGAACAAAATTGGAACATCACCCAAGATACCATTACTATTAATAAATATATGTAAATAAGCTGGTGTAAACCAATGCAACTGTGATTGATACAAGTAGATTTGTGCTGCCTTGGGGAGGACACACAAACTTATGGCGCATCTTGCTTCTGAAGAATCATGCATCTGGAATGATAATAACTGGAGGTGTCTGCAATATAAGCTGACGAAAGTTGCGTGACGACGGATAGGTATTTGGATATTCTTTCAACAGGGATAACGTACAGTACTGTTGCTTTCAGTGGTGATGAACTAACTACGTACGGAGGCTTCGTCAATACATTGATCCCCTGTTGCTTGGCAATACTGCTGCGACCTGCTCGTACCCTGAAATGGACGTAGGGTGGAATGATGTTTCGGGTGAAAATGTTCAACTTTTCATCTCACTTCCACTTCTTATAATTAAGAATTGATTAATAATATTATTTATATATATATATATATATTATAATATTTAGGAGAAATCCAATGACAATGAGAAATGTAAATGCCATGAAAAGTCTTCTTTAATGCGCAACGTTTCGAGCAAATACGCTCATCTTCAGGCTGTATGATAACAATGTGAAATTAAAATCAATAATTGAATGAAAAACAAGACAAAGAAAATTTCTATAACCTATTCATAAAGGCAAACTTTAAAAGACTGAAAAAAGAGGGTTAAATTCTAAGTTATACAGATTTACATTTAAAATTAAGAAGCTATTTTTAAATACATATAGTAAATGTGAAATTAATACACTGGAAAAATTAACAATAGTACACTGGAATAATGAAACTAACTAACCTTTCACTGCAATTTCCGAGGCTAGACTGATTTAAGCAAAGGCAAAACGAGAAAACATAAGATAAATATAAGATAAGATAAGATAAGATGGTGAGGGCGATTGGGGAAGGGGGGATTATAAGGAATTGGGGAAGGAGGAGGGATTATAAAAAGTTTAAAGGGACTAGATTTTATTCGCATATGGGAATAAGTGGCCGAACAGGTAAAATTTTAAAAACTAAAGAAGTTTCTAGTATTCGGGAACACAGTATAAAATGTAAAACTGATGTCACTTTAGACAATTTTAAAATTCTTGGTTGTAATACTTGTCCCAACTCACTTAGAATTTTGGAATCGCTTTACATTAAAACTTTGACCCCTACGCTAAATGTTGACTCATCAGCTGTCCCTTTAAACTTTTTATAATCCCTCCTCCTTCCCCAATTCCTTATAATCCCCCCTTCCCCAATCGCCCTCACCATCTTATCTTATCTTATCTTATCTTATCTTATGTTTTCTCGTTTTGCCTTTGCTTAAATCAGTCTAGCCTCGGAAATTGCAGTGAAAGGTTAGTTAGTTTCATTATTCCAGTGTACTATTGTTAATTTTTCCAGTGTATTAATTTCACATTTACTATATGTATTTAAAAATAGCTTCTTAATTTTAAATGTAAATCTGTATAACTTAGAATTTAACCCTCTTTTTTCAGTCTTTTAAAGTTTGCCTTTATGAATAGGTTATAGAAATTTTCTTTGTCTTGTTTTTCATTCAATTATTGATTTTAATTTCACATTGTTATCATACAGCCCGAAGATGAGCGTATTTGCTCGAAACGTTGCGCATTAAAGAAGACTTTTCATGGCATTTACATTTCTCCTTGTCATTGGATTTCTCCTAAATATTAAATTGAAGCTCTGTAGAAGCAACCCGCATGATTATATATATATATATATATATATATACATATATATATAACCTTTGGTTAGCTTCCGCCCGAATTGTTCATTCTGACGAAGGTCAAGCTATTCACTCCACCTTAGATCTACAGTTTAACGTGGAATCCGAACCACGCCCCATCAGCAGCCCAGCGTCTTAACCACTAGGCCACCTAGAGTACCCATGTATCTACCAACCACTTTCTTTATTGTGTGGAAGGATGAACACCTGGGTTTTGCTGCGCGCCGGCTGCCGTCGGGTCTCGAACCCGGGGCCGATGGATTCGTAGTCAGCGACGCTAACCTCTACACCACCGAGGCGCATATATATATATATATATATATATATAACTTATATATATATATATATACATATATATATATATATATATATATATATATGTGTGTGTGTGTGTGTGTGTGTGTGTGTTTGTGTTTCCTTGTTGACACTAGTCGCCTGAAGTATGCACAAATTTATCAATCAATTAGTCTTTCCCATGGAATAAAACTGTTCTTTGATATTCGCTGAATCGCTCTAAACTTTCCATCTGCATTTCATACCTTCTTCTGATCTTATTGGTCGACACAATAATGCAAATTGCCGCAAAGATCCAGAGGAATTGAAGTAGTATTTCAATTTACTCCTTTGGATCCGAAGGAATGAAATGTCGCGTTTGTATGAACACAGGATTTCGTATATTAATTTGTATGTACTGTATGTGTGTATGTGTGTGTGTGTGTGCACACACAGTAGGTTGTACTGTAAATCTCTGCTTGTATCCTGTACTTAACGCGAAACCCGTGACCATACGAGATTATTTTTTATTCGTTATGAAGACAATAAATGTTCAAATTCCATTCTATTCGGGTGTTAACACGTCTTAATTCGATGACGTAATCTACACTGAACGTTACTTTGGACAATCTTACTGTTGTTGTTACATTTAATCGTTTCACTACCTTTCCAACCATTACATGACTTGACGTCGGTCTGTCAGGATAAAGTCTGTGGAATTAATCACATACTTCCTGTTGACTTCTATTAGCTACGTGTAATAAAACAAATTTTACTTTCTCTTTTTCTTTTGTGGAGTGTAATCAGCCATATTGTTCATCCCTTATAAACATGAAATAAAAGAAAACATTAATCTCGTATGGTAACGGACTTTTGTTACACCCTTCATATATATATATATGTTACAGTCAAAGTGTGTAACCAGCCATTTAGCGTAATGGCTGAAACTTTTAGTCATTTCGCGAAATGGCTGTTTCACTTGGTCATTTCGCGAAATGACTAAAATCTTCAGCCATTACGCGAAATGGCTGAAATTCCACCTTGGTCATTTCGTGAACTGGCTAAAATGACTTTTGTCATGAATTCATAGAAATAACAAACATCACAATAAAATTGGAAACCTTTATACAACTAACTAAATCTGCTAAAACATACATACGTTCACACGTCTGTTTAAATAAGTGAAAAACACTCTTCAAATACAAATTTGAACATATTTGAATTTGAATTTTCAATATAGACGTTTTCAAATGCTAACTGGGCCTTCAATGTTATTCTGATGTCCGCCATTGAAGGCCTGGTTAGGTCAACTGTATGCCCTTGACAATTGGTTAGGTTAAGTCGTGTTATTTTCGTTAAAACTAACGAAAATAACACAACTTAACTTAACCAATTGTCAAGGGCATAACAGTTGACCTAACTGGGTATACAGTTGACCTAACCGGGTATACAGTTGACCTAACCGGGCATACAGTTTACCTAACCGGGCAAATGATCTTGTACGAAATGACCAAGGTGGAATTTCAAACATTTCGCGCAATGGTTGAAGATTTTAGTCATTTCGTGAAATGACCAAGTGAAACAGCTATTTCAAGAAATGACTAAAAGTTTCAGCCATTACGCGAAATGGCTGATTACACACTTTGACTGTAACATATATATATATATATACACCTGGTAACATAGTAAAGGTTCCACACGTCAGTCTCTTCACAGGTCAGTCTGGTAGCGCCCTCTCTCTTGGCTTGAATTAATGTAAAAGAGATGCTTTCTTGAGTTCTTCGTTCGTATCCGTTATTGTCCTGTCTAATCTTCTTTTGAAAACGTCCAGATCGACATTGGTAATCTTTTCCAGTAATTTGGTCTTTGCATCATGGCTATGAAATTGATTTGGATTTCTTCTATCTTATTTTACTTATTTATTTATTTATTTTTTACATAGGAACTTCAAGACAACATCATTCCAGTTTTGTTATGATCAACAAAGGAATCATTACTTTCTTGTCCCTTCTTTTAAAGGTTTTCAGTATCTGTCCCATCATTATCCATTTCGCTTTGTTTATCGTTATCATATTTTGTATCTCAGATTTCGCATAGTATCAGTGTGTCCCAAAAAAATGTTTACACATCATATTAACATATATAATTATATACAAAGGTGGGCACCCGGGCCTCACAAAGGACCGACGGTCCCGGTCCTTGCCTCAAACTGGACCGACGGTCCCGGTCCTTTCTGAAGATAGGACCTAGGAACGACTCGGTCCTCGGTCCTTATATATAATATAAGTGAAAAATTTTATTAAAATGAAAAATGAAATTAAAGACACCGGAAATCTTTAATTTTATTAACGTAAATTATAATTAATACAATAGATAAATGATGAAAAAAAGTTATTAAGTTAAATGCTTGAGTTTCCCTTCAAGAAGACTAGCATTTCAAAATGGCTGTCACTGAGCCCTGACCTTTTCGGCTTGAGGACGTCCTGAGGTCGAACTGGTTCTGGACGTGAGGGTGGCGCCTGGAGACATGTCGCTTGAGGTTGTTTTGGCTCTTGTTGCTTGTCGAGAGGATGTTCTTGTTCGGCAGGCACAGCAAGCACTTGTACTCCAGGTTCTGCTCACCCTTGGGGCCCAGGTATTCAAAGTATTTGTCCAGGTACGGCCAGGGATTGCCGGGTTCAGTTCTTCCGCTAGGAGCTCCAGTTGCTTGACTTGAAGTTGAAGCACTAACATCAGTAGATTCTTCGTCTCCTCCAGGTGTTGAAACAAGTTTCAGTTCAGTCTCAGTCTCTTTCTGAGTCTTCTGGAGGAAACGATCCATCTTCTTTAGAACTTCAAATAATCACTAAACACACTAAAATCACTAAAAAAGACCGTCCGGAATTGCTAAAAAATGGACCGTCGCTCCTCATTTCAGTCCTCACTGAGAAAAGGACCGACTTTCCCGCTCACGGTCCTTAAAAAGGACCGAGTTCCTGGAGTTCGGTCCTTTTGGAACTCGGTCCTGCCCACCTTTGTATATATATATATATATATATCAATAAGCAAAATAGGCGGATAGTAAATAGATAGCAAATAGGCTTCTTTAATGTTTAAATGTTCGAGATATCAGCCAGCAGCGTCAATACCTTCATGGTTGTGCTGCTTACTTTAATGTTTTAAATGTTCAAAATGTCCGCCACTAGCATCAATACATTCTTGACAACGGCGCGCAACAGATCGGCATACTGTTCGGATTGTTCGGAGTGGAATGTTGGCACAGGCTACTTCAATTTCGTGTCTCAAGGTCTGTAGTGTCCTTGGTTTTTCAGCATACACAGTGTTCTTCAGAGTGCTCCACAAGTAAATGTCTAAGGGTGTTAAGTCAGGAGATCGTGGTGGATACTCCGTACATCCCCTACGTCCTATCCATCTTCTAGGAAAACAAACATTGAGAAAATTTCTAATGTCATTGTGGTAATGTGGTGGCGCGCCATACTGTTGAAAGTAACACTCTTCTTCCAAAAAAAAGAGCTCTGATTGAAGGTACAATGTTGTCTTGCAGCAATGATAAGTAAGCAGCACCTGTGACAGTGTCCTCAAAGAAAAATGGCCCTATCAGTCCTCTGGAAGACAGACCACACCACACTGACACTCCTGGTTGATTAAATGCTCGTTCTTCTGTTACGTTTGGATTTTCGGTGGCCCAGTACACACAGTTGTGTCGATTGATAGTACCATTAAGTTTAAAAGTGGCTTCATCGGACCAAACAATGAAATCAGGAAAAGATTGTTTTTCATCACACATGTGCAAAAACCACTCACAAAATTCTTTTCAACGATCTGGATCGTCCTCATTCATTGCACGGAGCACTGGAGCAGTCTAGGTATGTACGGTTTCCGCTTTTCACGTCGCAAAATGCGATGAACGCTGGATTTAGAAACACCAGTCTCACGAGAGCATTACCTTGTAGACTTATTTGGAGAGTTTGTGAAGGCCTGTAACACGGTCTCAACACTTTCATGGTCAGTTGAAGTGCGACGTCTTCCAGATCGGCCTTTGTTGACGTTTTGCACTGTTCCGTCAGTCTCAAACTTATCACGTAATCTTGTAATTGTTACCCGTGATGGTGGTAATGTTCCAAACTCATTTCTCCAATGTCTCTGTACCTCAGCCACATTCTCCGTCTTCCAGTAGCGCTTCAGAATCCACTTATGTTGCTCAAACGATAACTGCAATGCCGCCATTTCCTGTAACAAGGGATACTACTGTTATTTACGTACAATACACCATTACTATACTACTACTACTAAGTACTATAAATATGCTAATACATCAGCGCACATTACTATCATCTAAAGTGTGCATATATATATATATATATATATATATATATATATGATGTGTAAGCATTTTATTGGGACATCCGGTATATATTGCTTTGAATATATTCTTAATTCCGCGCAATAATTATTCTCAAAAATAATCCTCACCTTTCCTGTTTTCGACTGACGGCTTACAGTTTGATTGGCAACAAAGCTGCAAATAGCATAGTTGCATTACACTATGGCTTTAGTTATTTAGATTAGGCGACGAAAATAGTCCCCGGAAGTGGGTGAAGCACGAGCCTGAAGGCAGCGTATGTTGTGTAATTGCTCTTGCGTGGGCTTAATATTATATATATTATGTCGCAGGTTTAAGTTTTCTTTATCTGAGTTAATACGTTAATAACATTTGCCGTAGTTACAAGAAAAGGCTTCCAAATTAACTTCAGCGTACAGTATTACGAAATTAGAAAAAAGAAATATTACACATACACACACACACACTCGATTTTTTTCAGGTAACGTCTAACTAAACTAAACTAAACTAAACTAACCTAACCGGATCATGTAAAGAATAGCGAACCCAACACCTGCAGGGTTCGCTATTCTTGACAAGGGAATTTTTGGGTTCGCTATTCTTGACATGGTAAAATTGGGTTCGCTATTCTTGACATGGGAAGTCCTCAAGGACGTTTTCATAACTTCAGACGGTAGGTTTATGTTTCCCAATTTTAAGTAATTAGTTAAGGACGTATTAAATGCTTTTATATTAGTCTTTTTTTCTTAAACCAAACTAGCACGACTTAACCTAACCAATCGTCAATGCCGTACAGTATAAAGAATCCTCTTCTCTTAATATATAAAAATAAATAAATAAAAATTTTTTATTGTTTTTTATTTATTTTTTTAGGTTAATTGTACGCCCTTGACGATTGGTTAGGTTAAGTCGTGATAGTTTGGTTAATTTCTGTAACGAAATTGCCACTCAATTTCCTTTTTAATAAATTAGTATACGGTTCATTTTCATTTCAGTTAATTGTTTTATTTATTCTTTCGTCAATAAAGTGAAGATTACATATGTTTAACTTTTTCCTTTACATGATATTTATATTGGGTTTGCTATTCTTGACATGGGAACTTTTGGGTTCGCTATTCTTGACAAGGGAATTTTTGGGTTCGCTATTCTTGACATGGTAAAATTGGGTTCGCTATTCTTGACATGATCCACCTAACCTAACCTAGCATTATCTAACCGGGTATAAAGTAATCTAACCTAACCCAACTGAACCTGACCTGACCTAGTTTAAACTAATTTTTAGTATCAATCTTAGGCATGTCGACATTGTGCAGACCGACTTTGTTCCGCTATCTGACTGAAACCATAAATAGAAAAGCAACTGGACGCACCTTGTATTGTGGGCCTATTTTCTTTATTTTAAATGTAAGAATCTTCAGTACATGATTCTTACCAGATTTTCATCCTAAGTCTTCTACCCAGTTTTCACTATAAGTTCAGGATAATCTCATTAAGGTCACAGTATTCAATGCGCTTTTTACATGGATACTTACTGTGCTTTTATATTGGCCTTAAGACGGCTTCTGATGTTCCATTTCTCCGAAGTATTGTCATTTGGGTATTAATGACAAGTTTACCGTAAATTTAATTTTTTTTCAAACTTTTTGTATAAAGCTCTTACTTCCGGTATGGTATTGTTACTTCATGTGTTCCAAAATGTTCTATCTCGGGTTCCTTCTTACTCAATCCTTTTTCCAGATTTCCCCTTTCTTGATAGATCCCAATGCAACGGTTTTCACTGAACATATAACCAAATAGAAGATAGTCGATTCCTTCACTAATGTTCCTAAGATTTCGCAGATTGCATGAAGTCATGTCTAAAGTGAACGGAAAATAACATTGTTCCAACTTATTATTCCTCCCATGAATTTTATTACAGTCTATGATCCTCGAAATACTCTCAACCCCATCCCTACTCTATTAAGGTAATGCCACACTTTACAATCTCACTGTAAAATATCTTGGTTTAGTTTACGACTTTCCCCATTGAAGGTAGTGTTATCATACTATCTACCTGATTACTGCATGACTGCATGTTCTGAAAGAAATCTGTTGCTTTCGGTTTCTAAGGGTCTGTCTGATAAGCTGACTCTTCTGTGATTTTATATGACTTCTGTGCAATCAGATTTGATTATGGTTATCAGCTTTATTTTTCTTTTATTTCCCTCATAAGAAAAAATTTGACGTAACCATAATATATAACTTTGGTTAACCTTAGTTTTGCTTCCGCCGGAATTGTTCATTCTGACGAAGGTCAGTTTAACGTGGAATCCGAACTACCCACCGTCTTAACCACAAGGTTACCCAAGGTACCCATTTATCTATCAAACAATTTTTTTTTATTGTGGAAGGATGAACATCTGGGTTTTGCTGCGTGCCGCCCGCCGTCACCGGGTCTCGATCCCGGGGCCGATGAATTGGTAGTCAGCGACGCTTACCAACACCACCATATATATATATATATATATATATATATATATATATATATATATGTGTGTGTGTGTGTGTGTGTGTGTGGTAGTTTCCTTCTTTGGGGATGTTTTAGTGCTTCTGGTCCAAGAAAGTTTGTTGTTGTCAATGGAATCTTGAATTCGAAGAAATATCAGGAAATTTTAGAAGAAAATGTGGAGCAAGTGTAGTTTACGTCCCCCTGACGCAAAAGGGGACACAAACAACACTAAGTCAAAGTTGGGTAACGTAAACTACACAAGGATCTATCGGTGACATTTTTTAAATGAATCCATCAAATAAAACGTTAAAACTAACGAAAATATTACGGCGCACCTAAAGCAAAACAAATTTTCAATTTAGAGGTTTTCAAGGCGGACATCGGAATAACGCACACCATTTTTGAAAAAATTTTGAAATTTTTTTTTTAAATGTTTTCTAAAAAAAAAAGGCATACAGTTGACCTAACCGGGCTTTCAATGTTATTCCGATGTCCGCCATTGAAGCCCCGGTTAGTATTTGAAAACCTCTATATTGAAAATTTCATAAAAATCTGACCATAAATAAAGAAATTACACAAGGGGTGCTTTTCGTTTAGGTGCGCCAATATTACAAATTAACTTAACCAATCGTCAATATATATATATATATATATATATATATATATATATATATTAGGGTGCCACACTCTATAGGGGCAGGTTTTAGAATTTGGAAATTTCGAATGGCCCTTAGTCATATTGTTTGGTTGGATGAGAAAACCCTAAATATGAAGTTTGAGCCCGATCGAAGTACATTTAGAGGTTCCGCATCGACCGTTTCTGTTGTACCGTGTGTTCGAAATAATGGATTTATCTGGGAAACCTGTAACCATGGCACTATTACATATATACAGGGTTGAAAAAAACCATGGTTTTTAAAAAAAAAAAAAAACCAATGGTTTTAAAAAAAAAAAAAAACTCAGATAACTCAATTAGGTACTGGTACTCAGAAATTAGAATTGCTGACTGTCTCATTTTTTAATTGGAAGATGTTAGATGTAAGAAGTGCTAACTTCACAAAAATGAAAATAAACCTAATAACAACATTTATATTTGTAGCTACATGCGTTTATAATGTAATTGATACAGGTAACTTCAATCCTTTTATGTGCAATGCCACTATTAAATAGGCCTGCTAGTGCAAGGTAGCTATATTATATACTACCGTACATACTAGGCTACCCTGAACTGATGGTTTTTAGGTCTTATCAATATAAATATAAGTTTTAGTTTTAGAGCTATTAGTTTATGAATTAAATAATTTGTGTTGTAAAAATTGAAATTATAAAAAAACAAAAAAAACAGAAAAACATGGTTTTTTTAAATGGTTTAAACCATGGTTTAAACAATGGTTTAAACCATTTGGGTTAAACCAGCCAACCCTGCATATATATTGCTATAATTTATGCATTTCATAAATTTAAATATTTATAATTAATATTTGCTTCTCATTGTATATATTTTCACTACTTTTCAGCATTGAGATCTGGCAACAGCGCAACGCCGGGTTAGTGTGGTGAGTCACACTGTCACAGTCTTCAGTCAATCAGTCTCCTTCACGCATTCAACGCGTGATCATCTCGTGATGGCTACCGCAAGCTCACTGAGATCCAAGACCGAGATATGGCTAATCGGACACGCCAACCCAAGCCCCCTAACGGGAAACAGGTTACCTTCAAATGGTGAAGTGCTTCGCCGGTTTATACAGTTTCATAAGGTGCAAAAACAACTTCTAGCCGAGGCGGCGCGTAATGTGATCGTCGAGGTGTATACTTTCTGGGCTATGGCCAGAATCCCGACCATGACCTCCAAAAGCGCCGCGCGAAAACTGCTTAGACTTTACGACAATTGGCAGGCACTGCAGCGCAGCCGGAAGCGGTCCGGCGCCACAGGTGAGGCAGCCAGGGCGGCCTTCACCGAGGGACTCGATGACATTTTTGACGTGGCTCTCGACAACGCCCTCTCCGTCATCACCATCCAGGAGGATCGCGACTTCCTTCTTGCTCAACGCGAAAAGGGTCGCCGTGGTGTCATGTCCGGGGTGGACAAAATCCTCACTGGAATTGAGCAACGTGCATCCGCGCGTGAAGCTGCCAAAGAAAGGCAACGCCAAAAGCAATCAGAGCAATCACTGGCAACAGCAACCCTTACATCATCAAACTCGTCGTCGTCGCCTAATTGCTCGACAGAAGAGGAAACCAATCCACCTACAAAGCGCCGTCGCAAAAAGAACATTATGACTCAAGACCTAGCGTCGGCACTGGACCGGACCAAAACAAGCAACCGTGGAGCCGTTCAACTCATGAAAGCAGCTGCTTCCAGTCTGGATATTCAAGACACAGATGAACTGGCTCTCAGTCACGAGACGATTCGGCGTTGGCGATTGCGTCATCGAGGGGAAATCGCCAAAGAAGTGAAGATGACGTTCGATCCCAGTGTCCCGCTCATCGTTCACTGGGACGGGAAGATGGTCTCCGACTTCAGCGGCAAGAAGGTCGATCGCCTCGCCATAGTCGTGTCCGGCGACGGCGTCGACAAACTTCTCTCCGTGCCGAAGCTGCCTGCTGGAACTGGTCGCGCCCAAGCAGATGCTGTGCTGAACTCGTTGGATGACTGGGGAATCGCTGATCGTGTCGTCGGGCTCTCCTTTGACACGACAGCTGCCAACACGGGCGTCGTTTCGGGCGCTTGCGTCTTCATCGAGCAGGGCCTTCACCGCCAGCTGCTGAACCTGGCCTGTCGGCACCACATGCTAGAATTGGTGGCAGAGAAAGCCTTCATCGAGTGCATGGGCCCCTCCTCTGGTCCTGACATTAAACTGTTCTCGCGACTGAAGGAGCGCTGGCAATCCGTCTGCACCGACCAATTCAGCGCCATCTCCAAGGAAGACCTTACTAAGCCGCTGCTCAAGGCGCGAGACGATCTGATCGCGCGTTTCAAGGGTCACATCACCAAGGGCCAGCCGCGGGACGACTACCGAGAGCTCCTGGAGCTGGCGATCATAGCGCTTGGAGGCGTCCCCCAGCGAGGTGTGCGCTTCATGCGACCGGGCGCACTCCACCGCGCCCGGTGGATGGCCAAAGTGATATACGCCATCAAGCTCCACCTCTTCCGGCAGCAGCTCCCCATTAAGGCTCGCGAGGCCCGGGGCATCCTGCGCTTCGTAAACTTTGCGCTGCTGGTTTACATTCCGGCCTGGTTTACGGCGCCCCTTCCCGCCGCTGCCCCTCGAACTGACCTGGCGATGCTCAAGGCGCTGGTTGACTACGACAAGGTGGACAAGGACGTGTCCAAGGCTACCTCCCCTGTGTTTCGACGACATCTCTGGTACCTGAGTGAACACCTGGCCGCCCTCGCTCTCTTCGATGACGACACTCCGCTGGAGGAGAAGAGTCGAATTGCGACGGCCATCAAGGATGTCGAGGGCACCGAGGAGCCACCCAAGCGCATTGCCCTGGACGTCTGCCCGGAGGAGCTCGAGCGAAAGACAGTCGCAGACTTTTGCACGACATCCAGCACGCTTCTTTTCGAGCGGCTCGCGATCAATACTTCTTTCCTAGAGTTGGAGCCGGCTACCTGGTCGAACAATGCGTCCTACCTGGCGGGGAAACGCCGTGTCTCTACGTTGAGCGTTGTCAATGTCCGGGCGGAGCGAGGGGTCGCGCTGATGCAGAACTACAATCTCGCACTCACCAAGGACGAGGAGCAACGGCAGTACTTGATGCAAGTCGTTGAGAAGCACCGCAAAGAGCACCCGAGCGCCCGCAGCGGAAATCCTTAACGGGTTTGGGAGTACTTTATGGTATATTTGAATTTGCTTCATTTTTATAGGGTGTTACTCCTATTAATCCTGTATAACAATGTAATCGTATATACTTTATTTCTTAGTTATTATTTTGATTTATATGGCCAGTAGGCTCAGTATATTACTATGATTAATACGGAATAAAATGTTTTTTATTTTAATAATATTAAGTTGCTTTGTTGCAATAAAATTGAAATTGATTTAATGATTTTGTATTATTAATAACATTACACACAGAGAATAGTATCCTGCTACCCAGGCATGGTGGGACAAGTTTATTCCAATTAATTATGAAATAATGTTGAACAATATTGTTAAGGTGTTTGCACTGTTTGCTAGTTGCGTATTGTGTTGTTATAAGCTGGTTGCCGGTTGGTGTGGTTTGGATTACAAAGCATAAACGTATTAAGGTGAAACTTTGAAAAAAAACTTTTGAACCGCGACAAAAATATTGGAGATGGAATAAACTTAATGCTATGGAAATATAGCTGTGACTGTCCTCTACGCCATGGTATATGATAGCATTTATATTGACATTGTACATGTTACTTTACCCCTTGGAGCTGGAGCAATTTCTTGGAGAAACTCATTACTTCTGACACGTGGTACGCCAGAGATGGTCGATGCGGAACCCCTAAATATTCTTCAATTTGGCTAAAATTTCATATTCAGGGCTTTTTCACCCAACCTAACAATCCCACTGTACAGTAATATATATATATATATATATATATATATATATATATAAATTGACGATTAGTTAGGTTAAGTCGTAATATTTTCGTTAGTTTTAACGTTTTATTTGATTAGGTATACACGAACAAAGTTGGGGAACGCAAACTACACTAGGATAATGTAGGGGAACGTAAACTACACAAGATGATGTAGGGGAATGTAAACTACACTATGATGATGTAGGGGAGCGTAAAGTAGGTCAATATTCGGGAGATGCACGGCCTCCGAATTCAGATTTTTTATTCATACCAGTCGTTAGTACATATGATTTGATGAATTTAAAAAAAACAACTACTGTAGACCTTGTGCTTTTAACAAATAAGGGAGATACCGATTTTTTCACTTTAACGATTTTTTTACATTTTCCGAGAAACTAGTTTTGAGAGCTGGTAACAAAAAAAAACAAAGACCACAAGACGATCCTGCATTATTTTTTTGCGAGAAATCGCGAAACTTTATCCACCGCCACAATAAAAGGTTAGTTATTTTGGTAAATATTTACAAGAGTACATTACAAGCTTTGTAAATTAAAACTATGTTTTTCTGATGGTTTTTGATGCGATTTGAACGAAGGTTAATTTCGTTCAAACAACATCAAAAACAATCGGAAAAACATAGTTTTAATATATACCGGATCAATCCCAGAATAGGCACCTGAAATCATTTTTAGGTGCTTAATCTGGGATTGAGGCAAAACACAGACCTGTGCTTAATCTGGGATTGAGGAGAAAAAAATATAAACAGTTTTTAGAGATATAATTTCATTGTTTTTATCAATATTTGAAAAAATCAACTCTAACCTAACCTATATCAATACCAGTTTATGTGGCAAGATAGATTTGCTTCAGATGGATTCAGAAACATTCGGGCTCATATTGCAGGAATTTATAATATCTAAAATTTTTCTTTATTCATTAAACCACTTTAAACCTTTTATAACTTTGCCTTTATTACATTTGTAATAAACTTTGTATAAACAATAAATTTTGTAATCATCAGGTTTTTTTTATTTAATTCCTTGCAAGGTGCCTATTCTGGGATTGAGGTTGAACGCAGGTGCTTCATCTGGGATTGAGGTACATCAGGTGCCTATTCTGGGATTGACCCTATATACCTTAACCTAACCTAAAATTCCAAAATTCTTCAAAAGCCAAGCCTGTAATGTATTCTTGTAAAAAAATACCGTTATTTTTCCGTCGATTTAGTGAAGGTTAGGTTAGGTTAGGTTCGTTTTAGTGAAGGTTAGGTTAGGTTGACCTAACCTTCACTAAATCGACGGAAAAATAACTAACCTTTGCGGTGGATAAAGTTTCGCGACTCGGAAAATGTCAAAAAATCGTTAAAGTGAAAAAAAATCGATATCTCCCTTATTTTTCAAAAGTACAAGGTCTAGTTTTTTTTTTAAATTCATCAAATCATATGTACTAACGACTGGTATGAATAAAAAAATCTGAATTCGGAGGCCGTGCATCTCCCGAATATTGACCGTAAACTACACTAAGCACCACAGGGGCACGTAAACTACACTTGCTCCGAAAATGTATTGCCTTCAGTTCGAGAGTTGCGAATGGGTCGCAATTGGGTTCTGCAAAAAGATAATGATCCTAAATATAAAAGAGCACCATGAAATGGTTTCGACAAAAGAATTTCAAGCTTCTCGAGTGGCTCAGTCAAAGCCCAGATCTCAATTTAATTGAGAATTTATGGCTTGATTTGAAAAAAGCTGTCCGCGAGAGAAACCCTTCGAATCTGAATGAATTGCAACAATTTTCTTTAGAAGAATATACTAAAGTTTTTAATGAGAGATATCGAAATCTTGTAGAAAAATACCCAAAACGAATCATTGAAGTCATTCAAGCAAAAGGTGGACACACAAAATATTAAATAATTTTGTAAGTAAATGTCAGAAAACTTTTGCATTTAAATTTTTTTTTATTTTCCTAAAATTATTTGCTGTTTTACATTATATGCTGGAGTTAAACTAATTTTTTACTTGTTAAAATTTTCCAAACGAATGGTAAACTTTTCATAACTATCCTATGCGTGGTACAAAAGATAAGGAGGAATATAACTTGAAATACTTCTGTTTATAATTTAGACCATTTAAATTTATTATGCAGTGTAGATTAAAATATTTTAGAAGCGATAAAAGTACGTCTTCACTACTCAACATACCATAAAAGTGTCGAAACAGTAAAGAATTCAAACAATGGATTTCTAATAAAAATAATGTTAGTAATTTGGAACTTAAATATACATATGCATACATGCGACGAACTGCGAGTGACACGCAACAGTTATATGTCAATATCTATTTATCTATTATAACTAAAATAACACATTACTTGTCAATGAGAACATTTTACTTTTTTAGAGAATTTTAAATTTTTGTATTATGTAATTTAGGATGAGGCGAGTTTCCGAGAAAACCTAATGTTAGTTGTTCGTCGGAGAGCACCCGTGTTGTCTCAGTTGGTAACACCATTATTTCCCTTATAAGCGAAGTGAAGCCACTGCAGTTCGGGGGGTTCGACTCTCGATGGTATTATACTAATAATCTGGAAGTTAGCGTAATGGGCCGCATTAGTTGGCCTGATCGCTGTACCAGTTTCTGGTCCTCCTGAGTGATTATTGTTAGTAATTCATCACGGTTCCATCAATTTTCAGACTTTTGAACTTCAGAAGGCTAGTAAACATTTATTATACTCGCAAACACGCATCTTGTCGGTTTATACTCGTGTTGGAGCATTCTTAACACATACACCTCACTTGAGAATATTTTTATAGTAAAATATTTTATAGAATACTTTTAGGTATAAACCAAGCAACATACACGAACGCATCAAAATAGATCACAAAAAGGTAACACATAATGAAATTATAACCAAATACTCCATTCAAAGCACTGACACGACTCGGTCCGAATGCGATCCTAGGTGCGAAGCCGCTACCCATTGACAGGTTAGAGACCAGCCTCAGCAGATCGGATCGAGTTAATTTAGCACGATTCCGATGTGGACATCACCTGAACTTACAGATACATAAACACAGACTAGACAACTCCACAGACGACACCTGCCACCTGTGCCAGGACACACCACAAACAATTGAACACATTATGACAGACTGTACCGCTCTAGCACAACAGAGAACACAACACAACATCGCTAGTGCGCTGAACCTCTGGTCCACTCCAGAGAGGGCGATCGGTTATCTGCATGCCGCCGGCTTGCTCGGTCAGGGTGGGTTGATCGGCGCTAACCAACAACAACAACATAATGGCATTTTAAATTGCTTCAAAGTATTATTTCCAACGACCTACGAAATAACGGAGTTTCTTCTCATTAGAACCGTAAACGGGGTGACTTCGGGCAAAATTTTAGTAAAAGGTTTTACTATTAAATACTGTAGTTCCTAAATGAAATAATAAGAATAAGAAATAAGAGTAATGTTCTGATGCAAAAAGAGTTTTGTTTTCTTATTTCATTTAAAAGCTATTTAATCGTAGAACGTTTTACTCATATTTTGTCCAAGGTCCAAAGGTTTACGGAACCACAAATCGATAAAATTAACTTGACAAAAGTTCCTCGTGAACTTAAAAGTAAATATTAAGCTTTCACTGCCTTAATAATTTCTTTTCAAAATCTTTGGTATCCGATTTTAGTTTTTTAAATAATTTTTTTGACAGACTCTGCCTCATTTTTTTCAGTTTTATTGTTTTAAAATTTTATTCCAGTATCATGTTTTTCTTGAACATGCCCGAAGGGTAGAGAAGGAAATATATTACCAAAGCTTCCAAAGAATATTTTACAGCGTCAAATTACAGATCCATCCATCGTGTTCTGCACCTGTTACAGTACTTCCTCATTACTTTGGTGTTCCCTCCAGTTTATCTTTAGCATTGTTCTCCAAATCCACATTTCAAAACTTTCCAGGAGTTTCTTTTCAGTTGTTTTCAGTGTCTATATGTTTCTGCTCCATTCAGTACCACACTCCATATCAAGCTTTTTGCTAACCTTTTCTTCAGCTTCAAGTTGAGTTTACCTGTAAGTAGTGTTTTCTCTCTCTCAAAAGCTACCTCACCCATACCAATTCTAGATCTTACTTCCTTATTGCAATCTCCATTGTTGGTTAATAAACTTCCTAGATATTTAAACTGCTCAGCCTCTTCTAAGGTCCGATTTCCTATCGTTAGGTTCATTTGTGCTCCTTTCCTTCTTGCAATTTTCATTACCTTCTCATTCCGAATTCTTCCGCCGTTGTTGTCAAGCTATTGACCATTCTTTGCAGTCCTTCCTCAATACTACAAACAAATGCCTTGTCATCCGCAAACCTTACAGATTTCACCAATTTACCTCCCACTCTGATTCCCTCTTCCAGATCTGAGAGTACTTCTATTATATTATCATTGCTTCCGCATAGATGTTAAATAACACGGGGGACAGGGAGCATCCTTGCCTGACCCCTCTTCCAATTAATCCAGGCTCCTATTCTCCTCCTGCAACTCTAACATTCACAGTCTGCCCAAGATATAAATTTTTTTATCAACCTACGATCCCTCCAGTCAACATTAATATTCTTCAATATTTCCATTAGTTTCCTCCATTGGACTCTTTCAAAAGCTTTTTCAAAGTCAATAAAACAAACAAACATTTCCTGATCATGTTCCAGCACTCTCTCTCCCATCATTCTCATAATACCAACAGCTTCTCTTGTTCCACATTTTGACCTAAATCCAAACTGATCCTCTCCAATGTACTGCTCAGCTCTGTTCGTTAGTCTTCTGGTTAGTATCCTTAGCATTATTTTTGATGCATGGCTGACCAAGTTTATGGTTTGAAATTCTGAACACTTGGTGGCTCTCGGTTTCTTGGGGATAGTAATCACAGAGACTCTCATAAAATCGGCAGGCCAGTCTCCACAGATAACAAAGCACATATCATTATTTTGCTCAATAATATTTGGGTTGTTTAACCTCCTGTGTGACACCAAAGGTTATGTGGCGGAGAAGACCTACCACTTTACGCGGGACCCAAACTACATATCACTACATTTGAACGCAAAGAACAGTTACTCAACCAACTACGAAACAGAATGAACGTCGCTTAACCTCGCTGATCTAGTGGGAAGCGGTGTTGCGACGTGGTCTCAAAGGATAATCCAATTTTCAATAATTTTCACCACAAAACGTCATTCGTCTAAAATTCACACAAAGTTTTTGTTTAAATTAAACGGAGATTTTTTTTTTAGGTGGGGTGGGGTCATTTTCCTCAAAAAATAGTCCTTAATTAAGATGTCTTCATTTGAAAGTGACATGAAATTATATAAAAATACTCTAAAAATTTTAAATTAGGATGAAAACAGATTAAATTTAATTATAAAAAATATTAAGGCAAAATATAATAGAAAACTTTGAAAATACTTCAAACTAAATTTTGAGAACTTTTTTAACTGTGAAAAATCTTTTAGAAAACCTTAATGTAAATATTACGCCAATTTAAGAAGTTTCCACTTCACATTTTTCTCTCGAAAATTAGATATTGTGTTTTGATATTTTATAATATTGCATTAATGTAAAAAAACCATTTGTTATTACTGTAATTTTCCTACTTCAAAATTAATTTCACAAACTCATCTTTGTTCTTTTACGTTACTCTGTGTATCTTAAAAAAATAATACTTTTACTAAAACTCGCAAATGATTCCAGCTTCTCTGAGATAAGATGTGCCCAATACGAGTCTAATGCAAAAAATTCAAAACTCAGACAATCCAATTGCGCAACCTATTCATCAGTCCAGTCCGGCTTTGTCTTCTAGAATATGGAATTCTTGGTGTGAAAAAAGTTTATCTGTGGCTCCGCTCAACATCGTTATTTTCATTACTTGTATTTTTATTTTTTAGTCCTATTTTAATTTTTATCAGTACTTATTTCATTACTTGTATTTCCTTCAGTTCTATTTTTATTTTTACTGTTTATTATTACTATCTGTATTATAGGAGTTATTTTTTTCTTCAGCCAATAAACGTTTCAGTTTCAAAATTATATATATATATTCAGGATAAAAACGAAGACGTAGAGCAAAAAAGTCATTATATTTGGCTGCAGCCGACGTTTCGGGCAACTCTACCCATCTTCAAGGCCTAATTAATAGAGAGCTAAAATTAATAAATAACACAAAAGATATAAATGACGAGAGTTAAAACCTAAACAAATGTATAAAATTAAAATTATTCAAATAAAAAATACAAATTAGAAACAGACTAGAACAAGATTAAATCAAAAGTAAAATATATAAATGACAAAAAAATATAGGACTGATAGATGTAAAACCTAGAACTAAAATCATTCAAAAATAAAACTGTTAAAAAACCTTCACAAGTAAAAGGTTAAACGGAAAACTACAAGAATAAACCGACACACCTGTATTCAAAGAACAGCCACGAGAAACTGAAGCAAAAAGAAGACAGGATCGCAGAGAAAATTTAGAAGGTAGTTGTGATCTAGTTAATGTAAAGGGGGTAACAGCCAGAATCAGTGTTTAGACTAGGGTTCAAAAACTTAATACATAAAGATTCATAAATACGAAGCGAGGACGAGCATTTTAATGATTTAAGAATTTTAAAATTTTCAATAGAAACGTCAGTCTTACAATTGATGGAATGACTTCTGATAGCAGACTGTTCTTTTCTCAATAAATGCAAAAAACTTCACTTTTCTACGTGAAGGTCAAATTATGATAATAAAAACCCACTCTAATAGAGAGAGTTTATTTCCACAACAGTTTCGATGCCCACTGGCATCCTCTTCGGGTGGATACAGAAAAACTATTCGTTTTTCTGTATCCACCCGAAGAGGATGCCAGTGGGCATCGAAACTGTTGTGGAAATAAACTCTCTCTATTAGAGTGGGTTTTTATTATCGTTCTTTTCTCAACAAAACCTTCCCCGTCCAATGACTAATACCCATATAGGAGCAAAATCTCGCTCACAAAGAACGAACTGTATTACCACCGTAGTTCCCCTGGGAACACCCAGGGCAGGTAAACAAATAAACGACAGAACAGCTCATTGGAGGGGGATTTCGTCCTTACATCGGAAAAAACAATCAAGGGTATTACTATTTACAAAGGCAATCTTAAAGTCAGTGTGAAAATAAAATTTCCTCACAATATTTAACAACTGTTTCTTCACCAAGAGTTAAAATGGTAGACGTCGGGTAAAACAAGATATTTACAATTCTTAGGAACATCACACGTTGGAACAATTTTAGGGGAATATACATTATTAAGAAACTTACCAACAACACCTACAAGATTCCGTGGAAAACCATTTTTAAAGAAATAATCAGTAAGAAATTCAAACTCATTATGTAGCAGAGCAAAGTTCGAGCAAATATTATAAGCTCTATGAACAAGTGTGCGAACAGAACTTAGTTTGTAATTAAGGTCGCAAAAACTATAGAAATTAAAACCCAAACTCTTTGTATTGTAAAAAATTAAAAAAAAATCTTGTGCGTTATTAGATATTTTCTTCCGTAAAAAAATATATAAAAAAAATGATATAGGTATAGATAATGCTTATATTGTTACCTACAATTCCGTATAAACTTAACTCAGAACTGTAAGCCATAACGTTTTCGAAGTTATTTGAGAATAATTTCAAATACAAAAAGTTAAATAATTTTATTTTTTATTATTATTATTATTATTATTATATATGTACATATAATTTCGCCTTTCTTTCTTTGTCTGTCCTTTATGCAAGCGCAAACCGTTTGACCTAGAGCTACCAAATTTGGCACGGGAACCTCTTATGGGATGAGGAATGTCAACACAGAGTCGGTCAGCCTGTCTGTTTGTATTACGGGCGGCAATGTGAAGCTCGAGATTTTCATGACTGTGTTCTTTTCTATAGTTTTATTGACCAAATAATTGAACCGACAGTAATTATTTGGTCAGGGGGGTTTTGGGGGATATCTGAACAGATTCAGAAATCTTGACACAATGTGAAGCTCAAAATTTTCACGGCTGCGTTCTTTTCTGTAGTTTAGCCTGTCCGTTTGTCTGTTTATGAAATTTATCCCGGGCAGTAATGGTGGAAGAGTGGGGTGGGGGAGAGGGGTGGGGGAGAGGGGTGGGGGTAATGGGGGAGGGGGTAATGGGGGAGGGGGTTAGCCCCCAAGTTGCATAAAGGGAGATGAGGGGGTTTTGGGGGTATTCAGTTTTCCTAACCGGGCATTCAGTTGACCTAACCGGGCATTCAATTAACCCGGGCAACGCCGGGTACCTCACCTAGTATATATATATATTATGAACAATTTACTGATGAACACATGTCAAGGGGGATAAAAGTGCGGTGTGAATGGGGCACTAGGGCTAGGGTCTATTTAAAGGCATAAAAAGGGAGAAGAATTGCTGGGTATCTACCGTAGGCCTTTGTCACAGTAGTGATTACTTGAAATTACAAAGTCTAAGCAACTAAGCATTCTGGCATTCATGTCTCCTCCGTTCAACAGAACTTGAACAATATCTCCATGTGAAAAGTTCTTCAGGTGACGTCTTAGATTACCGAAGGGAAAATCAAAATGTTCGAGTTTTTTAATTAAAACCCTAAAGCGAATAAAATTTAAAAAAAATAATCATTGTTTAAATAAAGTAAAAAAAACTACTTTAACACAATGAAAAGTGATTAAAAACTTGAAAATATAAAATATATATATCACCTGTTCGACCTACTGGATAAAAAATGTTCACGGACGAAAATTTACACAAAAGTTCGACCAACTTGGGCATTTATGATTAGTTGACTATATCCCCATATTTTGGGTAAAGTGAACCAGTAAACCTGGTTTTAAAAAATTGAACACGTTGGTTCATCTACACTACTTTATTTATTTCAATCATTTTTACCTAATAATAGAGATCTATAATGCAGATTTAAACAGTGTGCTTATTCCATAACACTATATTTTTAAATATTATCTTAGAAAACCCCCAAAAAGCAGTTCACTTTCCCCAGGTTACCTTAACAAATTTGTTTGTTTTCAAAGAAGAATCCAAACCAATTTAATGTTTTCAAAAAAGAATCCAAGTCAGTTTAATATTACGATACTTTTTTTAGGGGTAAGATGACCGAACATTTGATACGTTAATTTATATTAGGTGTATCAAATAGCATACAGTTAATTTTGATTAAAAAAAAAATTAAGATATTAATGCCGTAAATAAATTTAGGTAATAAAAAATTTATAATATCTAGGATGAATAAAAATTAAAAGTTTTATATATTATTTCAGCCAATTAAATTTTCATGTTCATCTGTAACTGGAAAGTTAATCCTATTTGTTAAAATCCTATAGTTTAACTAAATGCAATACGTATAGTATGATAAATAGTGGACAACTTGATTAGGTATACGTTATAAATAAATTACATGTGGCTACTCAGTTTATAATAATAGATACGGGACAATATTAGCAATACCATTACAGTGCATATTCTATGTAGCAATACAATACAATAGGTCATCTGATAACCTCATATATATATAAAATTGAAAAACACAATAACCACGGTTGATTTAATACGACTAAAGACTGAAGTATGAAGCGTGCAGCCCGAAGGAGGATTCGTAATTTTTATTTGCAGAAAGCAATATCATTCTAAATGATCCTTTTTAACCAAACCTTTTTACTGGTGAAGAGCAGCTATTCCCAAACTTTTGAGATAAATTGCCCCTTGAAGAAAATTTAAATCTCCACATACCCCTCGAAACTATGATATTTGCAAAACTGAACAATTTAAAAAAAAAAGCGCATGACGATATTTTTATTATTTTATCGGTAAAAATTGTATTTGCGAAATTGAGCGCTCACTTGTTTCAAGTTTTCTTTGATATTCATTTTCACATCTTGATCGAGCTGCAGTGTCTCTAAAGTTGTACTTTTTTAATCATTGCTTTAACTTTACCCTGCACATTGAAGATGGTTTCACTCGAGCTTCGTAGTCCAAGGTTAAGCTTGTTGAGTCGAGAAAAGATGTCTGACAAATAGGCTAACCGTTGGAGCAACGTACTGTCTTCAAGACATGAAGAGAACGAGAGTGGGTGGTCTTTAAGAAATATCTGTACCTATAGCGAAGCTCAAAAAGACGAATAAGGACCTTCCCTGGACGGCCGGCGAACCTCAGTATGTAAAAGAAGACTTTGATGCTTGCTTCCCATCTCATTTCAAAGAACTGAAAAAATCCTCGAGTTTAATGGTCGAGCCTTCATGAAATTAACTATCTTCACGCCCGTGTTAAGTATAGTCTTCAAATCATCTGGCATATTCTTACAGGCTAGTGCCTCTCTGTGAATGCTGCAGTGCATTTATTTTACATTGTTTTGCAACGTCCAGTAACCTAACCACAACTCCACTACTTGTGACACGTCTTACAATTTATTAAAAAATATCGTTTGCCATGTGAGTAATACAATGAGCTACAGTATTGTTTGAAAAAAAAAAAACTGCTCCTGAAGTCGTAATGGCTTCTCCTAACTATGCCTTCTGCAGCCGGTAAAGTAAATTCTACAGTACAATTGTGTGCATCTTCCCACCCTTGTAACTCTGTACCTAACGAGGTAAGACGCTTCGAGTGCGTTTCTGTTGTGATCAAAAGCTGCAGAGCGCATAAACGTTTCATTTTTCATAAGCTCATTTAATTTGCGTTTAAAAATTTCGAGTAGTTTGTTGTTATACAACCCATGGTTTGTTTCTAAGTGCCGGCGGAGAAGAAAAGTTTGAGACTGGTTTGATAAAAACTTCACTACACAAGACGCACTGTTATAGGGGATATTTAGAATGGTCATTATAATTAAATCCCAACTGTATGTCATTGTACTTACGCTTTTAATGAGTGCCTGCTTTCCGTCCACTTCATTCGGGAACTGGGGCAGTGAAGAGTACACGGAATCTATTGCAATGGTGCTGGCAACGTCATCACAAATATACGAATTGTGTGTTTGTATTTTTGTACAGCTACGAGTAGTCTGTAGCTGATCACTATTTTCGTCGGACGGTTCTGCATGCATTTGATCGCGACGTTTGTTATCCCACTTTGTGAATCGCTGGTGTAGAGGAACAAAGTCGACCTGAATAATGTCGACCGGGATATATTCTAAGCATGCATCGTCGACATTATGAAATCCGACTGTGTTCATGTAAATCCCTTTTCATTCAGTTTCATTTAAGGATTGTTGTAAAAAGTACTTTTTTCCTATTATCCTCATCACTATCTTTTATATTTTAAATACCATTATTTGTCAACAAAAACCTTACTTCATTATCATGATGGAAGTTCAACTTCCATAAAAGTTTCCCTTCTTGAAATATATCGCTCGTTATATGAACTTTATTGTATTTCCTTTCGAAAAATCTAAACGAGAAAAGATTTATCTTCATTCATGGTAATGTAGTTTTTGTTTATATATAGGCAAAGAGCACGAGTAAACTTTGAAAATATAGTAAAAACAACAGCAACAACAAATGACAAACGGAACGGGTGTGTGTGTTATTATATATATATATATATATATATATATATATATATATATATATATATATATATATATATGTTACAGGGAATCTGTGTAACTACGAATTTCATGAAATCCCTAATTACACAAATTCCCTGTAACATAACCTCGTTTAAGTTCCGTGTGTTGGTCTCTCTTCACACGAAGGTCAAGATGGTGGCCCCACCTCTAGGCCTGGCTTGGTGGAGGAGCGAGTTGCTCTCTTGCGCTCTGCACCGCACATAGCCAGGTACACCCGGCTCATCTGGTACCGTCCTAAGCCAGACATCTAGTCTTCTCTTCAAGACTTCAATTTTGACCCCTGTAACGTTTCTGAGGTCCTTTGAAAGCTGGTTAAAAAGTTTTGGCCTATATATATATATATATATATATATATATATATATATATATGTATTACATGCATGACTGTGCCTGTAACTGACCCTTTGATGAAGAGCAGAGTGACTGTTCTGAAGGAACTTGGATGAAAAATGAGCGAAGTCGAATTCTGAACGTTGAATATTTTGTAGATTTTACAATTTCTTAAAAAAAATATTAAGTATTTTGGTGTGTCAAATGTCGAGAGCTTGTTCCATTGTTTAAGGTGTTTTGTCATATGTCATGAACGACGAAAAATGATTTTGTCGACGACTCATTCCAAGATATTTTTATTTACTTATCTTTAAAATTTGGTACAGATTGCTGAAGTATTTTCCAGACACATATATCACGTATGGTTCACGTCGTCTTTCCAGTGAATATAGTTTCAAAGTTCTCAGGAGTGACCAGTGATCTTCATCTCTTGTTTATTATTTTATTAACTGCTGTTATAAACTAAATTGTCCCACAATTTTAATGTTATTTGCTTTTTTTCTCTTAAAATTCTTCAATATCGTTCTCATTATTTTTCCTCCAATGACAATTTTAATAGTGTAGTTTTCTTTGAACTGCGTTCGTATTGGTATTATTATTTCTCCTAGATTTCTATATCCTGAGACTTCAATGTTTATGGGTATACGGTTTTTTGCGGTTGTTTGTTGTTATAATATCTAAAAAGTTGAAAAAGAATTCTCTTCAGGCCTTTTGAATAATGCATTGATATCAATTTGTATAATTTAGGTTCCCTTATTAGAGATTTCCTTACAGATATTTGCGTTCCTCGTAAACAATAATTGAACATTTTTTATATAACTTTGTTTAAAGTCCAAATAGAGAAAAGGGGGTTAATACGTCTGTTCCTCGTGGTGCAGAATTAATAACTTTTGAAACTCTGGATTCAATTCCATTTACGGCTATATAGTGATTTTTTACTTAAAAACAAAAAGCGATAGTCCCAATTTTATTCTCAAGTTATTTCATTTTTGGCGCAACTTTTCCCCACCTCCATTTTACTAGTCTCGACAGAATCCATAACAACTAATTTTTATCTTACGAAACAAAATTCTGTATTGGAGAGAAAAAGACTTTCGAACTTAAATCCGTGTTGGTTTCGGTTATATAACTCCTTCAGATTTTAATAAAATGCAATTTTTCTAATGATAATTTTCTAAACGTATTTGCATATACTGTATATGCAAAATTAACCCCTACCAGTGTTTAAGTCCGGAAACTCTGACAAAGTCACGGACGGAACCACTGTTACGCAAAAGCAAACGTGTTTACGAGTGGTATTTTCATCTGTAGGGCCCCAGTGTTATAAGAGAGATATGAATAATACTGCCATTGGCTCGGGAGGGCTGGCGAGCAAAACAACTGTGAATACAAAACCGTAGTGTTTCCTTCAGGCTAGGCGTAAGAACTCTCCAGGTTGTGTCAATTTAAAAGTTTGTCGTAGCTCAGTGACAGTACGCGCGACTCCTAGTTAGAGGTTCTGGATTCAAATCCTGATAGGCGTTAATTCTGCATTATGTAAAATCACTAGCGTTCGTGCATGATATATAAAACTCCGGACCAGAAAAATAGAATACTGTCTCAAATGCGCTCATAACCTTGATAATACCGTTACGTTATACACCTTCATAAGGAATAGCGAATATCTGTGACGTCATTATGATAAAAAGCCACCTTTGTGTGCCAGTTTAGAAAAATAAAATAAAATATAGCAAAGACCTTATTAAACAGTGAAAAGTTAATGCATAGCGACAAAACAAAATATAAGAATATCTTGTCAGATATTTAAAAAAAATTCATTGTTTATTGAATACTGCCAATATATTAAAGCTTTATCAAAGATTTTTTTAACTCTGCGTCTTAGTCTCAGTTGGTCCACCCTTAGCCCTGATTACGGCCTCGAATCGACTGGCATCGAGTCGACAAGCCTCTCGCATTCTTCTGTAGTTATTGATTGCCAGGTTGTCATCAAATACCTGTTCAGTTCATTAAGTGTTCCTGGTTTACGATTTTGGACCTTCCACTTAGCAATATTCCAAAGATTTTCTATCAGATTAAGATCGGGAAAATTAGCTGGCCAGGGTAGTACTTCAATTTCATGAACATCAAACCACGCAGATGTTGCACTAGCCACATGAGCTGGAGCCAGATCATGTTGAAAAATAAATAGTTCGTTTTCATACAGCTATTCTGTAGACTCCAGCTTGAAGTATTCTAAGATTTTTCGATAAACGTGACTATTGACAGTTCTGGTTACAAATGCAAGTGATCTCACACCATTTGCAATCATGCAACCCCACACTAACACACTCGCCGTAAATTTGACCGATCGTTTCAGGCAGCTTTCATGATACATTTCAGACTTTCTTCTCCAAACTCGCGGACCCGTCACCAAATGACACGCCAAATTTTGATTCGTTTGAAAAAAAAAGCACTTTTTGTCATTCGTTTGCAGTCCATGCACCTCTTTTTTTTTGCACCAGGATAGTCGTCTTCTCTTTTCGCTTCGCATTTAACATCGGCTTAATTTTCGGTTTTCGTAACCGAAATCTCATTTCATACAGGCGATGTAACGTTGTTTGTTTTGGGAGCTTGAGTTCCAGATTTTTCCCGCATATTTTGAAGCACTGAAGATGATGCAAATCTGTTTGTGGATGCAATGTTCTTTAATCTTCTATCTTCACGCTCGGTAGGCAGGCGCTTTCTCCCACAGTTCGATCGTGTCCTGGGAGCTGCCGATTCATTCTTAGGTTGTTGCAAGATTTTTGAAACTGTGGATTGGCTGCATGACGCAATATTAGCAATATCTGCCTGTTGTTGTCCAGATTTTTTGAGCTCAAGAATCGTGCACCTCTGTCTTTCTGTTATGTCACGTTTTCTGCCCATGTCGTGTAGTTAAATAACTTGATGTCTTGTCATTCATCTGAAGTTACCTTTGCACCGGCTAAAGTAGAACCTTCTAGAAGTTATAACTATAAATAGCAATATATATTGCCAGACATTCTATTTTTTTTTTGTAACACCTGGCAATATATTCTAATATTTTAGTATGTCGTTATGCATTAACTTTTCACTATTTAATAAGGCTTTTGCTATTTTTTTTTCAAAATTGGCACACAGAGGTGTCTTTTCATCATAATGACATCACAGATACTCGATATTCCTCATAAAGGTTTATAACTTAAAGGTATTATGAAGGTCATGAGCGCATTTGAGAGCAAGGATCAAACTCATTTTATTTGACAGGCATGATCAGGTATCATGGCATCTGGCGCGGGCCACATTCAGTAAACGTGATTGGAAGTTAATTAGGTACACATAAGTCATACTGGTACCCACGTTTATATTTTAGCTTCTGCTTCTGCTTGAAATGGGGAAGAGGAAGATACACGCTACATTGTATTCGATACAAGATACGTTAAAAAAAAATGCCTTCAATAGAGGATACATAATTGCTCCAGCAAAGAAACCAGATTACATCTTTAATGTAACGTTACATTAAGTTGTCGCAACGTTTTGGTGTTGTTTATTTTGTTTCGTTGGTTTTGGAGAAACAAAACTGCGTAACGATATATGTTGCTGTGATATCTGCCTTTTAGCAGGCCTACTCAACCTGGTAGAAAACTTGTCCCACAGTACTGGCCATACGGGATTAGCTGATACATTAGTGGTTAAGATGCCAGATTGTAGTTCTAAGGGACACGGATTTGAGGCCCGACACAGACTATGTGATTTCAGAATTGAGCTACTGAAGCGTTTCCTATGGGTATTCCTTGTCTGTCATGGTTCAGAGTCCACATTAAACTGTAGGTGCCCACAAGGTGAGCAGAATGTTAAGTGTATATATATATATATATATATATATATACACAGGGTGGGCCGTAAGTTTCCATACATAGGAAAAATAAACATTTTTTTATGGACAACCATTTTTATTTATATAATATGCTCTACATGGTTGCCATTGTTTTGAAAACACATTTCAATACGTGTTCCCCACTGTTGATGAACACGCATTAGCACAGTTGACGTTATGCTTGTAATGGCGTTGGTGATACGTTCCTTTAGATGATTTATGTCTCGTATCTTTTCCTGATACACCATGGCCTTCAAGTGCCCCCAAAGATAGAAATCAAGGGGGGTGAGATCTGGGGATCTGGGAGGCCACTCCACAGGACCACGCCAACCAATCCAAGCATCCGGAAACTGCTGATCCAAATACCGACGCACGTGAAGACCATAATGAGGTGGAGCTCCATCTTGCTGGAAGTAAACTGGGAAGTTACCTTCCTCGTTTAGCAGGGATGGGAAAATCAGGACCACGCCGACCAATCCAAGCATCCGGAAACTGCTGATCCAAATACCGACGCACGTGAAGACCATAATGAGGTGGAGCTCCATCTTGCTGGAAGTAAACTGGGAAGTTACCTTCCTCGTTTAGCAGGGATGGGAAAATCTCTTCTTGCAACATGTTAAGATACCTTTCGGCATTAAGATTTCCACTGACAAAAATTGGCCCAATAATTCTGTCACCCCATATCCCGGCCCACACCATCACTTTACCGGCACCTTGCATCTTCGTCGGACTCAGCCAGTTAGGGTTAGCATTACTCCAATAACGTATGTTTTGCCGATTAACCTCTCCATTGACGTAAAAATTTGCTTCATCAGTAAACAAGATCTTACAAACGCATATTCTTAGGGTATCTGAAACATAAAAACAAACGTTTAAATTTTCCTATGTATGGAAACTTACGGCCCACCCTGTATATATATATATATATATATATATATATATATATTATATATATATATATATATATATATATGAGGGTGGGCTGAAAAGTAATGCCTCTCCTTGAATAATTCTGGATTGTGTAGAGGTAGCCAAATAAAGCCTATTTTGTGTTGTAACTTGATATCCCCACCCCATTCCAGATTGTGTAGAGGTAACCAGATAAAACCGGTTTTGTTATAGCCTAATATAACCTACACTCATTCCACACCTTGGTTCAGTATCGATTACAGTGGAAAGGAGTAAAGACGTTCGTTTCAAGCAACGTGCCGTAATTGAATTTTTGACCGCGGAAAGTGTTGCTCCCATAGACATTCATCGGCGAATGCAAGCTGTGTACGGCAAACAGTGTGTTGATGTGAGTACCGTACGACGTTGGTCGAGGCAGTGTAAAGGAGGAGAAGCAAGACAAGAAGATTTGCGAGACAAACCTCGAAGTGGAAGGCCTGTAACAGCAACCGACGAGTTTCATCGGAATTACGTTCACGAACTGATTCGTGGAAATCGTCACATTAAACAAAATGAAATTGCTGCAATGCTCGATATCTCTAAAGAGCGAGTGGGACACATTATTAGTATTCTCGGTTAGTCCAGAGCTGGGCAGTATTTAAATACATTTGTATTTAAATACATTTGTGTATTTAGAACTGTATTTATAAATACATTGTTTTTCATGTATTTAAATATAGTATTTAAATACTTTAATGAGTATTTAAATACAATGTATTTAAATACTCAAAATATAAAAATTTAAATACTTTTACTGGTTTAATACACGTTCTGTACTAGCACAGTACGACGCGTCGACAGTGTAGTACAGCATGGTTCATGTTTCAACGTGTCAGTTCAATCAGTTGTGTGCCACTCTTAGTCGAAAGCAGTTGATTTCTTTATCGTGTGCGTGTCATGGCTTAGTGAATGCATATGTTAAAATTTGTATGTATTTAAAATGTATTTACAAATGTATTTAAATACAATTGATGTATTTTGTATTTAGTATCTAAATACATTCGTAAAATGTATTTAGTATTTAGTATTTAAATACATTTCTCCCATGTATTTAGTATTTAAATACATTCAATGTATTTATTGCCCAGCTCTGTCGGTTACCGAAAGGTCTGCGCCAGATGGGTGCCTCGCATGGTCACTGCCGAGATGAAAACTGAGAGACTACGCATTTGCCAGAAAAATCTGCAACGCTTCGAAAATGAAGGAAATGAATTTTTGCACAGCATTGTGACAGGAGACGAGATGTGAGTCCACCATTATGACTGAATATAAATGGCAATCCATGGAATATCGGCACAAAAATTCACCGCAACCAAAAAAATTCAAAGTTAAAGAATCGGCTGGAAAAGTTATGATGACTGTTTTTGGGGATATCAATGGTGTTGTTCTCGACGACTTTACGGAGAGAGGGACAACAATCAACTCCGCACGTTATATTGAAACTCTGAAGAAGTTGAAAAAACGGATCAGGAGGGTTCGCACCCACAAAAACGCAGTCATTGTTCACCATGACAACGCACGGCCTCACACCAGTGTTCAAACGCGAGAAGCAATTGAGGATCTGCAATTCACCGTCTTGCCGCATCCACCATATCGCCCCGATTTCGCACCATGCGATTTTCACCTCCCCTAAACTTTAAGAACATCTCCATGGAAATCGCTATGAGTCTGACGAAGAAGTTAAGGACGCTGTGAAATTTTGGTTTGGTAGTCAAAGCTCCGAGTTTTACCGGGATAGATTTAAAAAACTCATTTATCGTTGGCGTAAATGTATCGAGGTATGGGTGATTTTACAGAAAAGTAAATGTATCGTTTTGAAGAATAAACTCTCAGGAACATATCTGTTTTTGTTTCGATAAAATCCTTCAACCCGTTTAAAATTTATTTGAGTGGAGGGATTACTTTTCAGCCGACCCTCGTGTGTGTGTGTGTGTGTGTGTGTGTATATATATATATATATATATATATATATATATAATTATATATACACACACACACACACACACACATCCGAGATTTGTTCAAAATGTATCCGGACTGATGCGATTTGCGATTATAGACAGAATATGGTACAGGGTTTGAGGCTTAATCTCCCTCAAAGTACACTAATTCTGAAACCACACACTTTGTCCAACGATCCTGCCACTGTTGAAAACATGTTTCGAAAGCACTTTTCAGGATAGCCAAAAACTTCTCCGTCGAATTTCTTTTAATGGTCTCGACATCCTCGGATCAGTGTCCTTTCAGTGTTTGTTTGAGCTTCGGAAACAAAAAGAAGTTGCATGGAGCCAAATCCGTCGAATATGGAGGCTGCTGTACTTCGGGGGTAGCGTTTTTGGCCAAAAATTATTGGACAAGTTGTGACGAGTGAGATGGCGCGTAATCCTAATGAAGCATGCAGTCTCCGGACTTCCACTTCTGCGGCCGTTTCCTCCGAACTGCTTCACGTAGACGTCTCAAAACTTCAATGTAAAATTCCTTGTTGATTGTTTGTCCTTGTGGAGCATATTCCTGGTGCAAAAAACGTTCCTTCACAGTAAAAAACACAAGAAATCGCCGCGAAACAAAACACGTTTAACTTTATCGGCTCAACACAATGGACTGACGCTACACAATGAAGTGCAATCTTATCAGTCAACTTGTCTCGACGTGAAGAGACGTGTTTTAGCAGTCACAACTCTAAGCGTGACCTTGTTTTAAAAATAAACACCCTGTCTTGATACTTTTTGAACAGACCTCGTGTGTGTGTGTGTGTGTGCTAGCGGAGCGACCCGGCGTTGCCGGGGTGGATGTTGAACGATATATATTGTTACCGTGACCAGGATTCCACAACCGAATATATATATGTCCCCTTTACAGCGCGAGGCCGTCCCAGCCAGGAACAGTAAAACATTAGATTACAAAACTATATATTAATATATACAAAGTAAATCAGGCTGCATACACAAGTCATCATTACCCTAACCTAAACTTAACTTAACCTAAATTTAACAACCTAAACCCAAACTTAACTTAAACCTACAATATTTAATACTTAAATCACTGGCACTTATAAAATAATGGGGTTTATTCAGGGCGCTTACAAGCAGTTACGAGATCTGGCTCCCAACTCCGTCTCCTCTTTTGCAGAGGACAATTCTTAGGTTACTGTTGTTACAGTATGCTGTCTCTCCAACCAAATCTAATACAAAAAATTCCTTTACAGGGAAACCTTCGATGATATGTTTCTTATTTTAAATTTTACACGGTTTAATCACCACAATTTCCAGTTCAAGACCAGCTGTCCGCTTTCAAGCAACCAAAATTCAAAAGTCCAAGCACGCACGAAATTCAGCCACGTATCACATACCATACAACCAACCACCCAACGGATCATCCAAAAATCACAACATGCACCCTGTTACACTTCCCCACCCTAGAATGAAATAAAATTTCATTCTAACCATACACTCTGTAGCACACACACACACACGTTTCCCTAACAAAATGTTGCAAGTTCTTTAAATGCAAAAAGGGAAAAATTAATACAGAATACTCAATTTACCTATTCAAAACTATTAGCTTACCAATATTAATAAGCCTGTACATATATTATATCTACACCATCAATACGCGTAATTACACTGATACAGAAGAACATACCCAATTATATACATATTTACAAGTAAGCACTCTCCCTATGCCCTAATTAATGAGATACACGAGTAGTAAATACCGATACGCATATGCTACCCCAAACCCGCAGTATATACAAGCAAATAAAGTTATAATGACAAATATAAAATAAATTCAATCGTTGAACAAAAACAGGGACCCAAACATTTTCAGAAAAAAACTTCTCTATACACTTTTAGCAATTCACCTCTTTTTAAATTAATAAAACTTAGGATAACAGAAAAATCAGCGAAGCAGTTACATGCAGCCAGCCGTTTCCTTGCCAGGCATCTGCTCTTCATCTTCATACGATGAGAAACACGAAATTGTGTCCTTGAACATTCATCACCGCTGATCCTGTTCACCAAGCAATCCATCCAGAAATGGCGCAACCGTGCAAACTGGCAAGTAAAATACAGTAGTTCTGCATGAACATTCACTGGCATTGATCCTGTTCACCAGCAGTTCATCCAGAAATGGCGCAACCGTGTAAGCTGGTAATTAGTTCTGCATGAACATTCACTGACATTGATCCTGTACACCAGCAGTCCATCCAGAAATGGCGCAGGCGTGTAGGTGGTAGTTAGTTCTCTCTGGGTCCGTTAATTGATTCATAATTTTCTCTCTGGATACCCCCCCCCTTTATGACGTTTCAAACACATATAACCGTGCCAGTGCCCTAATTTCAATGAAAAAACGTACCTATTCCTTATTACATTCTTAGTCATTAGCTATTTTAAGGTTCTAAAAAGAAACAGCCGTACATTAATTTACGAGTAATAACTGCCAATACTAAGAGTACCCTATAAAACAAATAGTTAATGCTATTTTCTCCATAAATTACAAATTCTTATTGTCTATGACATTCAAATTTAGATACAGGAGTCTATTTTTCATATACAAGTTTATATACAAGTTTTTAATTAGAGTAAAAATATCCAAATATAATTTCGATAATATCAAAGAAATGCTACAAAACTTAGACATTTCTATTATGTCTAACCTTATACTCAATTGTATGGACTTGCACATTTGAAATTTCCGGCACAGTACCCTTAGAACGAGTTCTAGGGCCTGATTTCGGCTCCAGCTTTTCACTACACACTGCACTTTCAGTCTGTTCACTCTCTGTTCTAACACACTTGATCTTTCTAATTCATGACCCACATTCTCGCTAACTCCTCTCTCTGACTGACTCACATTGATGCTCATTCGACTGGCAGTACACGCATAACCTTCAATTTCCTCAAAGCGTATTTTCCCACTAATGGACAATCTATTTATTGGAACCACACAACTAACCCTCCTAATATTCAAACATTTATCCTGCCTCTGCACGCACTCATCACCCAAATCATCTCCCTCAAACACCGAATCCTCTAACTCGTACATATCCACCTCATTGCTACCAAACTGTTCGCCATTAAAACTATTCATAGAGGAATGCCTTACCCTCCTTTCTGACTCGCATTTTTCATTCATGATGGTCCCTTGCCACAAATAAGAGCTACTCGCAATAACCGAATTATCCCATGTCATTTCTTCAACATCCTCATCCTCTACTGGATCTTTCTCGCACCCATTCACTTCCTTACAAGCTTCATCTAAAACTATTTCGGTTTGTACAGCCGCATCGATCAGCTCAGCTCGTCTCACATTACAGAAACATTCTAAGGTGTCTTCCGTTTGTACCGACACATCCCTTTTCCACTTCAGCACACGATTCAGCCATGTCATACTCCTTTCAAAACCTTTCTTGCAACTTGTGTTACCCAACAATCTTCTCTTATACCTTCTTTTATTAACTTTATTTACTCGAGTCTCGCTTTCAAAACTCTTCCCAGTTGCATCTACGTGTAATCCTCACAAAGCGAGAATTTTCATTGTCCTTCAATTCCAGTCGTGACTCCTCTAATCTTGCTCTCTCCACATTGATACTCTCCACATTACTAACGGGTTCCACCAACCATCTTTCTATCACTCCCTCATATTCATCTACACAATTTCCCAACTCCTTTATCATACGTTGTCGCTCGAAGTACTCTTCCAAATACTTTGGCGGTTCCCCGAACAGTTTCAGGTGCGTATGATGCACCCTCAAACATTCACTTTCATTTTGTACAACATACGAAACTCCCCCTTCCATAACTTTTTTAACCGAGTATGGACCCACATATCTCTCACTCATTTTCATTTTCAAAGTTCTATCTGTAGTAATTAACTTCCTAAGAACCTTCACGCCTATTCCATAGGGGATGAAGTTAGGGTGACCTTCACGCCAAGTCAATTGTTCATCAAAGGGAATAGGTAACAGCTCGCCTCGTCCCAGGGTGCCCTCTGCTAATTTCTGTGCAGGTGGCTTACCAGTCTGCGAATGTACAGTCTGATTATAAAGCATTACCGCCTTTGTCAACCCCTCATCCCATTTACCACTCGTCCCACACAAATTTCTCAAAAACTGTTATAGTCCTATTCACCCGCTCAACCGCTCCATTACACGCAGGTTTATAGGGACTAGAGCATACATGCTGTATTCCGTACTTGCTCAACATATCTCCAAACATACTTGACCGAAATTCAGGGCCATTATCACTCAAGACTCGCACCGGTACCTTCAACATTGAATTCAACATTCGTTCAAAAGAATCAGACACCGACTGAGCACCCTTATTCCGAACTGGTTGCACATGTACGAACTTGCTAAAATGGTCCACACAAACCAAACAACCAATATACCCACTAAACGTCTTCGGCAATGCAACCACATCTACAGCCACAAGTTCATATGACCTTCTTGTTATCACTTTTAAAGTTGGAGGAAACGTCACCATATGTCCCACTTTCATCTTCTGGCATTGCTCACATGTCCTACATACATCCCGAACTACCATACTTAACCTCGGATGCCATATATACCTGCCCACTAAATCACACAATTTGTCCCTTCCAACATGCGCGAGACACACATGAAAAGTCACAACTATATGTACTAGCAATTGAAAATCCACTACTGCAGCCCACATTTTCTTTTTCTCATCCCACCTCACCAAACATTTTGAATTACACTCAGATGTGGTCTATGGGGCACATACTCTTTAAATTTTTTATTATTACAGTCCATTTCTTCTCCACTCAGAACCCTTTTTCGAATTTCATTTAAAACTTTTACCCTACTTTGCAAATTATCAACTTCATTCAAAGGTAAAAAGTTCTCCCATAACCAACGCAGTGTTTCCTTCTCATTATATTCCAAATGAACACTCCAGATGTTAATTGCCGATTCATTTCCATAACTAACTGTAACGTTTCTGAAATCTAATACTGTATCAGCCCTCTCCAAGTAGTTGATACCCAGTAAAAAACATACTGGTATAATAGTATCCTTCACAATCGCAAAAGGAAACTCATACTCGCCACACGCATTCTTAACTTTAAGTTTCACCAGTCTTGACACATTGAATTTCGCACCAAGCCCTTGTAAACTGGCACACACTTCTTCAAACTTTCCTTCTACCCCTTTATCACACAAATGCTTAATCACTCTCTCTCTCACTAAACATACTACAGCTCCCATGTTAGCCCTGTTCAAAAATCAACTTTTTCTTATTTTCATAGGTTTCTGTACTTTTTCCCATGCTTTTTGACCTGAAAAGGCCGAAAATCACAACCATTTTGACCTAGGTTGTTGGGAAGCATTGCCGCATGGAGCTTTAAGTTTTCTGCCTTGAAATCGGCCAAAAGCACCAGTTCCGGGGTCCCTTGAATCATGTTTTGCACTATAACTTTTTATCTAAACAAGATAGAGCAACAAAATAGGCACCAAATTAAAGTGTTTTTAATCCTCTTTCTAACTTATACAATTATGATAGTCTTGGAACAAGAAATGGCACATTGGTACATACAAAGATTTCAGAAATATCACAAAATTCGTTTTCTCACACTCAAGGCAGACAAGGCGCCTTATTCATGACACAAATTTGAGATTAACATTTTGTCACAAGTCTAATCGATCAAGAAGTGAAAGCATTACATGATGATTAATTTCATAATGACATTTACACAGTCAGTTGTTGAGAGTTGTTTCTTGAAGCTGTCAAAGCGGCGTCTGTTGAACTCCACAGCTTGAAGGAGATAGTCCCTTTGCTTGGCATCTGTTGTTATGACATTTGCAAAGTCGCTCATCATCTTGACACCACGTTCAGCAATGTCATTCACCGCTTTCAGATTCTTAACATAGTCCAACGCTTTTCTGTAGTCCTCATTCTGTGGCCAAGACGTGACAGGTTCCAGAAGCCACTCGGATCCAATGTTCAGTGTGTCCAGCAGGAAATGTGATTCTGGGCCAATGAGATCAACCAGGGTGGTCTTAGCTGTGACTCTCTGGAATAGAGGCTTTCCTGTTCTGAAGCTGTCTGGCTTCTCAGTGGCATGTAACTGGGCAGCAATGTCGTGCTTCAATGTGTCACTCAATCTACTGCTGAACAGGGCAAATGGCACGACTTCCTGCGTCAGGTACCATTTGTGGTTTTCCATCTTATTAAGTACTGCATCAGCAAGCTCTGGGTCAGTTTTCTTGTACTTCAACATGTCCTGGATTAGACTTAGATCATTCACGGGAGCATCTGCAGCAGACATTGACATCATCCATACAGGAGTGTAGAACAGCGCAAGGAAGGTGTTGAGTCTTTCCAGCTTTGATACAGTGTCTTCGTTGTACTCAAGTTGATCTGCAAACATCAGCATTTTCATGGAGTACAGGTTTCTGGCCATCCATCTGGCCTGATGAATGGCGCCTGGTCGACTCCAGTGAATACCTCGAGGAGGCGTTCCTCCAAGAACAATGACTGTCAGTTCAGCCATTTCCCTGTAGTCGGCTCTTGGAAGCCTTTCTGCTGTTAGAATGTCTTGGAGTATTTCTTCACTGTTCTTCTTCTTTTCCTTCAGCCATTTGCTGTTGATAGCCAGCATCTTTGGGTTTTCCTTGGACAAGTCCGTCCAAACATCCTTCAGATGCTCAAACCAGGGATTGTCTGGCCCCTTCACCTTCCCAAACAGCTTCTCCAAAACTGCTCCTACTAGGATTTCCAGGATGTGATGTCGACAGGCCAGATAAAACACCTTTTTGTTCAGCATTTTCTCTAGCAGTTTGGCAGCTCCTCTGTGAACTCCACTGTTACTGGATGTAGTGTCAAAAACAAGGGCAGTAACATTATCCGTAAGTTCCCATGTCTCCAGTAAATCCATTGAAGCCTCAGCCTGAGCTGTGCCAGAAGAATTGTCGATGACAGGTACTCCCAATAACTTTCCTTCAGTGTATGAAGGTGGACCAGACACTAGCACAGCTAAAGTCTCTGAGGTACTTCCAGGTTCACTGCCCAAGACATCTTTGAGCAACTTTCCATCCCAGTGTAAGGCAGCGTACTGTGGGGGGTTTTCACAAAACTTGGACATGTGACTCTGGCTGATATTATACCTGGACAGCATTCTGTTGCGACGTGTTGTTGAGGTTGAGATGACGAAGTTATCCAGATCAGCCCCTCCAGCTTTCAAGGTGGCAGAAACCATGGCAGTAACTTGATTGTCTGATAAACCAAGACGATCAGCTGTATTGCAGATGACATCACATTCCATGACCTTCCTTGGAAACGTCAAAGTCACACTAGTCACAGTGTCTTGATGGTGAGAACATCCAGGACGAGGCTGATGGTAATCCATGTCCTCTGTGTTAGCGTCGTTGTCAGTTGAGTCACCCCAGGTAATGTCATCCACATGAACAACTGCCTCTTGTTCTGCTGCAGCTGTAAAATAGTACAACATGTTAAGACAGTAATTGTTAAGTACATGCTAAATATCGCAATGGAGTAAAACTTAAAACTTTTTGTAACGTTCAAAGTAATTAGTTTTACCTTGTTCTTGTCTATGCTGCAGTCTTTCATTCCTCGCTGCTTGCTGCAGGGATCTTGTCTCAAAAATCTTGTCATGACCAGACATATGACCTTTCCTCTCAGTCTTTTGGTCTTCGTAGAACCTGATATCCTCATCTTTCTTCTCTGGATAACAGTCTGTTGTTCTGTATTTCCTGGATTGCATCTGGAGCTCCTATATCGAACAGGCTGTCTAATTCCAGCACAAATGCTCCTCTTTTTCCTCCAGGGTTACTTGCTCTTCCTTTGCTTTTCACCAAAGCACGATGTTTCTCATGTAGTTTCATGAAGAGCTTCATTGCGTTGTACTTGGTCATTGTCTTGATCCTAGCCATCTGCCAGAATGGGATGATAGATTCAACTGTTTCATATGCAAGGTCTTGAACCATGGGCCTCCCTGCATTTTCCGGTAAATTCTGAAGATTAAGGAAATACTGGAACGCCTGTCTGTTGGTGGGAAGCTGGGAACCACTGATAAAAGCTGAAGGGTATCCAACCAGGAAAGTTTCAGTGAGAGATCTGGTAGATGGCCCAGTTGACACCTGCCTGTGGACAGTACGTGGAGGTTCTGAGATATCAACTGTGCGCCCACGGAGCTCCCTCAGCTCCTTGCTTAATGCCATTGTGAAGTTGTAACTTGTAGATGGTTTTCTAGATTCTGATTGAGTTTCTGTTGTTTCCTGAAAAATGATAGATAATTATTATTATTATTATTATTAATTATTATTTATTTATTATTATTATGATTATTATTATTATTATTATTTATTAATTTTATGCTCTTTCATTTGATACCTAATTTGTTGCTCTATCTTGTTTAGATCAAAAGTTAAAGTGCAAAACATAATTCAAGGGACCCCGGAATTGGCGCTTTAGCCGATTTCAAGGCAGAAAATTTAAAGCTCCATGCGGCAATGCTTCCCAACATCCTAGGTCAAAATAGTTGTGATTTTCGGCTTTTTCAGGTCAAAAAGCATGGGAAAATGTACAGAAACCTATGAAAATAAGAAAAAGTTGATTTTTGAACATGCCTACTCCCATGTCCAGAAACGCACAAAACTTGTATCTATCTACAGTGATCCATGACCATGCTACTGGACCACCTTCATGGCCACAAGATTCCAACTCTCTCTCTCGCTCATGTCCAACTTCTTTCATAAATAAATTTAATGGCATTAAATCTTCCTTCAATTCTCCTCTCTCCATATCCTTTTTACTCATTTCTACTTCCTTCTGATCTACATGCCCTACCATTTCTACATCTTTCCTAAACTCGCTCATCTTCTTTATAGGATTAAAGTGAATTCCTCCCAAACTCTGCAAATGGACTTCTTTCAACCCTTCCTCTCCTTTAACACGAAATCCAATGTACGTAACTGAACATTCAGGTATAAAATGCACCCAAATCTTAACTCTAAACATATCACTGACCATAAGTAAAACTTTTATGTCTGGCATTACTCTGACATCTTTCATGTGTTTCAATTCTTTCAAACTCCTACCACCCTTATTCAACTTGTACAATTTAGCATGCTTCAGCAGCTCATCCACCACTTTTTCTCTAAATTCTTGCAAACTCTCAGGCACTCCCTCAATCTGTTGCTCGTTCAAAACTATCTTCAAACTTTCAAACATAGACTGCGTTCCACCGGCCACTTCCTTAATTACTTCTAAACCTTCTGGCAGCTCATTCCTCAATTCAACCTCACACCATTCATCTCTAGTCCAATGATTCTGCTGTCGAGACATCGCATCAGCACATACATTACTCTTACCTTCAATATATCGCACTTCAAAAGTATATTCGCTCAAATCATCCATCGTACGTGCAAGCCTGCTGTCAATCATTTTCATACTAGTCAAATAAATCAACGGCCTATGATCAGTATACAATATAAATTTGCGCCGAAGTAAGAATGGTCTAAAGAATTTTGCTGCCCACCTCATCGCCGCCAATTCACGTTCTATCACTGAGTAGCTTCCTTCCGCTCTATTAAATGTAGTAGATGCATACGAGATAACTCTGTCTATAGTCTATACCCTCCTGCTTTTGAACCAAGCACGCACCCGCACCGACACTTGACGCATCCACGAATAACTCCAACATATCAGCATTCTCAGAATAGTCTGGAAACGTTATCATAATATCCTCATACATAGCCTTTTTTAACACCTCAAACGCATTCACACGCTCTTTTGTCCAAACTACTTTATCTTTCCTTTTACCTGCAGTTAACCGAGACAAAGGTTCTGCTATTTCGGAACAATGGGGTATAAATTTTCGTTGAAAATTTACTAACCCTAAAAACTCTCTCACCCCTCCCACATCAAGTGGTCTTTCAAAATTAATCACCTGCTGTACATACTCAGGCTTTTTACTCAGTCCTTTACTACTCACGATATGACCTAAAAAGGGCACTTCCTCACTCATCCACTTACATTTCACAGGCTTTATTTTCATACCAGCATCCAACAACCTTTGCAAAACCAGCTCTAGTAACTTTATATGCTCATCAACACTTCGCTCCATTATCAATACATCATCAAGGTACACAATAACTTTCGTCCATGTAAAACCATCTAACACTTTGCATTTCCCTTTGAAAGGCGGAAGGCGCTGTTTCCAACCCAAATGAAACCGACTTGAACCGGTACTGCCCATGCTCAGTTATAAATGCAGTGAAATCCCGACTGCTCTCCTCCAATGGCATTTGATAATATCCACGCACGAGATCTAATGATGTAAAATATTTCATACCATGCATGCTAAAGACCAAATCTTGCAAATTAGGCATAGGAAATTTATCATCTTTCGTTACCACATTCACTCTCCTATAATCAATACACAATCTAACCGACCCATCCTTCTTTCGCACAGGCACCACAGGTGAACTCCATGCAGACTTACTAAGCTCAATTATATCAAGCATACATAATTCTTTACACTGGCGTTCTATCTCCAAACTAGTTTCCCGATCAAATCTTCTAGGACGTTGACATAATGGCGTATAATCGTACAACTCTATCTTATGTGAAGTCAAAGCAGCACGTCTTACATCACTATCACCCTTACTCAACACCTCCTTGTTCTTCCATATTACTCGCTCCAACTTTTCACGCTCATCTTTACTCAATCCCTCCGGCAATAGCACCTCTTTCATCATTTCCTCTTTACGCCAGTCACTCGCCTCATTTTCACCAGACACTACATTATGCACCAAAGTCCCTATATGCACGTTAGTCTCATCATTCTCAACCACCACAATTTCATCCTCGTATACCATTGAACATGCAAATCCTAGTCTCATTCCCTCCTTTAGTTTTACCAAGACATTTTCTTCATTCCTTACACAGGACACGCATTTCCTCCTAGCCTTAACGACATCGCACGATACCCTAACTTTAACCAAATTCCAATTTTTCTTATCTAACACTACACTCTCTGCAACGTACACTGGTACCTTTGATACTACCCTAACGCATCTGTTCTGTTCATTATTGAAATACAACTCGTCTGTTTCCCCACTGGGGCCAGTACGTTTTATACATCTCTTCCTTGCATAAATTATTAAACCCTTACTAACAAAAAAGTTTTTACCCAGGACGATCTCATATGGAGAGTTATTTACCACATAAAAATCACATATACCGAAATCAATACCATGAATTACCACCTGCGCAGTCAACATACCCTTCCCAACCAACTGATCTCCTTCTCCAATACCTTTCAACCTAATGTGCACACTGTCATCAATCTCAAAGTTAGACATACGAGAAACAACATCCCTGCTAATGAGACGAAACTGCGCACCTGAATCCAACATCGCTTCAGTTTCCGTACAATTCAGTTCCACTGGTACCGTCCACAGTTTTCCACTCTTCAAACCTACGCATTCATTAGCCAAGTACACAATCGTATTTTCCACCATTCGCTCTCCTTCGTCTTTTTTTCCACGCTGCGGTAATGGACTACGTTGCTCACACTGAACATCCGCGGTCCATTCACTGGCATTTGGGTCAAGGTCAGAATTATTAACAATTCGTTCCCATTCTAACATTTCCGTGCGGGGAACGTCACACGACTCGTACATTTCACCCACACGTTCATTATTCACTCGCTCCGGTCGTGTTCCCTCCAGACCGGAGCTTCCTAATTTAAATTTTCTGCTTGTGCTCCACTCACATTATTCGCTCCCATCTGTCCAGGTTCACCAATAGTCTCTCTACCCTTACCAATCTGATTTCTTTGTCTTATCTGAGCAATCACCGGACAACTAATCGCACGATGCCCTGGATCATCACACCCATAACATAAGACCACTCTTTCAGCGCCACTCTCACCCCTAGCACTCGTTACGTCACGCTTTTTATCACACATACTAGCTCTGTGTCCCTGGCTACCACACAACAAACACAAACCTTTCATTTTCCAGCAGTCTTTCATAACATGTCCACTTTTCTTACAATACTTGCACTGCAAATCCCTCTTAGCTTGCACATTCTTAGCAGCAGATGGTTGGCCTTGGTAAGCCACCTGCGGTTGTCCGAACTGGTAATCCCCTTGTTGGAGTCTATCCTGTTGCAATACACGGCTATACGAGCGTGAAGCGCCAGCTTGTCCTTCCTGTGCAAACGCCCATACCGGTAACGGGAGTACCTCTTCCTGCTTCCTGTACATCATATCCCCTATAGCATCATCGTCTAATGCCCATGAAACTATATCTCTCCATCTTAGCTTTTTACCTTCTACATCTCGACCCATTTGCGCTCTAAATCTCCTTGCCGTCTCTGGAGGGATCGTAGCCATGAATTGTTCTTTCAAGGCCTGTTTATCTCTCTCCCCCTCAGGCACTGCTGCTTCATACAGTGTTTGGAGCCGGAGCGCATATTCACCCAGCTTTTCATTCTCTCTCATACTTGCTGTCCAAAATTCACGTTGAGTTACAACTTTACTATCCTGTCGTTCTTCACTACACCAACTTTTAATTCGAGACACAACTGTTTCATATTTAACACCCGGCTTATATACACTAAAATACACACGTCTCGCATGGCCATCCAAGAAATTTCTAAGTTCCACTGCCCATCTATTCTTATCACTTCCAACTGCTCACTTGCATATCTCTCAAAGTCTTCCAGAAAGTCTTCCACCTTTTGCACACGATCCAAACCATAAGGCCAAGGCTTCGAAGCTTAATACGCTCACGTTCATACTTAGTTTTCTTCATTAATAGTTTCTCACTCTCAATTGCTATCAACACCATCCACCCTGCATCCGCTGCACAAACACCCTTATCTCTCATGGCATAAAAATCTTCCAAATACACGTTCATTCTGGGCAAGGGAGTCTCTTCATTCGAAAAATCTGAACTAGAACTTCCATCCACTGTGTACTTTCTACACTTAACACCTTTATCACTTCTTCCAAACTTACTTTCACAATCACGCTTAGCCTTATTTCTCAGTCTCCTTTTCCTTTTTTTTTGCACCTCTTTCCATTCACCAGGACTTTCGCAATCATACTCAGATTTATCGCTTTCAGAGTAATAAGCAACCTTCTTCTCCAAACGCCTTGGCAAGTGCACCCGTCCCACTTCAACCAATTTCTTACTCACATACCCTTCCTCCATTTTACGCATGCGCACAAAGAAAGCTTTCAGTTTCACATCTTTATCTTCAGTTCCTTCTTCATTCAGCAATTCTTGTACAGAACTCTCTATTGCAGTCATCGCACCATCAAACTCATTTAAACCCTCACTTGCCTTCAATCTAACCGACTGTCGCCCCTTCTCATCCGCAGTCATGTCTCCTAATACTCCTTCTTCAACCATCCTAAACAATATGATTAAATCAAGCTTTCAAAACTAGAACAAAATCAAATTATGAAAAATTAAAAGAAAAGTACATACAATGAAACCAAAACCGAACGGTATAACAAATTGAGTAAATGGGAAAAAAAATCTTAGCTGGGGATGCCAACTGTTACCGTGACCAGGATTCCACAACCGAATATACAGGGGTTAGACAAAATAATATGAACACCCGCCGATTTCACCGGTTATCTTTACGGACTGCTCAGACACAAAGTAAACGGTCAAATGACTGGCAAACCTATTTAAATGCGTAACAGAGAGAGTATACGTCATGTTATAGCCCTCACGTTGTTTTTACAGATCTGAGTGAATTATGAATTAGCAGTTATGAAAGACCTGTCAGACTTCCAAAGAGGGCAAATTGTCGGAGCGCGGATGGCTGGTGCATCGGTGACGAAAACCGCTCAGATGTTCAATGTATCCAGAGGAACTGTCTCTATGGTCATATCTGCATACCAAAACCATGGAAAGACAAGCACCGACAAATGCAACAGTGGACGCAAGAAGAAGCTGTGTGATCGAGACCGCCGGGTGCTAAAGCGCATTGTGACAAAGAACCATAAGACCACAGCTCCAAAAGTGACTGCAGAGCTTAACCAGCATCTTGCAAGCCCGGTATCGACCAGAACTGTACGTCGCGAGCTCCATGGAGCTGGATACCATGGGAGGGCTGCAATTGCCAAACCCTTCCTTTCGCACATCAACATTGAGCGGCGCAGAAAATGGTGTAATGACCATAAAAATTGGTCAATGGACCGGTGGAAGAATGTAGTCTACTCCGACGAATCCTCCTTTACGCTATTTCCATGTTCCGGTCGAGTTTACGTCTGGAGACAGCCTAAAGATGCTTATGACCCCGACTGCCTGACCCCAACCGTTAAGCATGGAGGCGGATCTGTGATGATTTGGGCAGCAATATCGTGGAATACTCTTGGCCCAGCTGTAGTACTGCATGGTAGGGTTAACGCCCAGGTCTATCTGTCAATATTGGCTGACCAGGTCCATCCCATGGTCCAAACGCTGTTTCCCAATGGCGGCGCCGTCTTCCAGGATGATAATGCACCAATCCACACCGCTGGGGTCGTTAAAAACTGGTTTGAAGAGCATGTTAGTGAAGTAGAACGCTTGGATTGGCCTCCACAATCCCGGATCTTAACATTATCGAGCATCTGTGGTGTCAGTTGGAGCAGCAGGTCAGAAGCCGATTCCCACCGCCGGCGTCTTTGGAGGAACTGGAGCAGGGTTTGCTCGAAGAATGGCTCAGGATTCCTCTAGCCACTGTCCAAAAGCTGTATGAATCAATTCCCCGACGCATTGCAGCTGTTATTGCCGCTAAAGGAGGACCAACTCCATATTAAGAATAAAAACCGCCATTTATCAAGGTGTTCATATTATTTTGTCCAACCCCTGTATATATGTCCCCTTTACAGCGCGAGGCCGTCCCAGCCAGGAACAGTAAAACATTAGATTACAAAACTATATATTAATATATACAAAGTAAATCAGGCTGCATACACAAGTCATCATTACCCTAACCTAAACTTAACTTAACCTAAATTTAACAACCTAAACCCAAACTTAGCTTAAACCTAAACTTAAACCTACAATATTTAATACTTAAATCACTGGCACTTATAAAATAATGGGGTTTATTCAGGGCGCTTACAAGCAGTTACGAGATCTGGCTCCCAACTCCGTCTCCTCTTTTGCAGAGGACAATTCTTAGGTTACTGTTGTTACAGTATGCTGTCTCTCCAACCAAATCTAATACAAAAAATTCCTTTACAGGGAAACCTTCGATGATATGTTTCTTATTTTAAATTTTACACGGTTTAATCATCACAATTTCCAGTTCAAGACCAGGTGTCCGCTTTCAAGCAACCAAAATTCAAAAGTCCAAGCACGCACGAAATTCAGCCACGTATCACATACTATACAACCAACCACCCAACGGATCATCCAAAAATCACAACATGCACCCTGTTACAATATATATATATATATATATATATATATATATATATATATATATATATATATATATACAGGGTGGTGCAAAAGTCTGGACCCATAGGCAATTTACTATATAAAAAATATCTTTCGATTTTTATAATCAGTGGTTTACGTTAACAAACCAAGAACAATGCAAGCGCTAAAGGATAACATCACAACAGAAATTGAAGCCATAAGAACGAATATTACTATGCTTACAAATGTGCAAAGGTCTTGTGTCAACCGAGTAGAAAAGTGTTTGGAAGAAGATGGACATCAATTCGAACACTTATTGTAAATTCTGAACTAGAACGTTAAATTTAACATAATTTAGTCAGTAGTCACTGGTGTATGGTTAATTAAATTTCATTTCATAATAAACTTCCTGCAGGCCACACTTTTTTTCCATATAAACCGCCTATGGGTCCAGACTTTTGCACCACCCTGTATATGCCCGGTTAGCTAAACTGAATGCCCGGTTAAGTTAATTGAATGCCCGGTTAGGTCAACTGAATGCCCGATTAGATTAATTAAATGCCCGGTAGGTTAATTGAATGCCTGGTTAGGTTAATTGTACACCCTTGACGATTGATTAGGTTAAGTCGTGAGATTTTCGTTTAACGAAAACCTCACGACTTAACCTAACCAATCGTCAAGGGCGTACAATTAACCTAACCGGGCATTCAATTAACCTACCGGGTATTCAATTAATCTAATCGGGCATTCAGTTGACCTAACCGGACATTTAATTAACCTAATCGGCATTCAGTTGACCTAACCGGACATTCAATTAACCTAACCTGGCATATACTGTGTGTGTATATATATATATACACACACACACACATATATATATATAGCGTTCAACATCCACCCGGCAGCACCGGGTCGCTCCGCTAACCTAACCAATCGTCAAGGGCGTACAGTTGACGATTGGCTAATTGAATGCCCGATTAGGTCAACTGAATGCCCGATTAGATTAACTGAATACCCGGTTAGGTTAATTGAATGCCCGGTTAGGTTAATTGTCTACCCTTGACGATTGGTTAAGTCGTGATATTTTCGTTAAAGCTAACAAAAATACCACGACTTAACCTAACCAATCGTCAAGGGCGTACAGTTGACCTAACCGGGCATTCAATTAACCTAACCGGGCATCCAACAACCAGGTGCACAACCTCGGGACCTAATCAATGTGTGTGTGTGAAGTTTCATGTTTGTAACTGCTTTCATTTTGGACCTATGGCTGGAACAGACAGACACACACACACACGCGTCCTTTTAATATTATAAAGGGTGTCCCATAAGTCTGGAACCATAGGGTAAAATAAGTAATTCATGTTTTTCCGTTTATGCAAGTGCTCATGATGTCTGTGAGTAAGGAAGAACGCATCCAGGTAATTCTGCTCGTAGGAAATCGGAGTCAGAGGGAGGTCGCTGAGGAATTTAACAGATTGCATCCGGACCGCGCGCCGATAACACACAGCTGTGTCGGCAAACTTGTAGCAAACTTCAGGGAAACGGGATCCATAGGAGATAAACCACGCAGTGGACCTCCGAGGACAGCCACCGACGATGACACAGCCGCTACCATCCTCGCTCATTTCACAAACAGTCCCCAAAAGTCTCCGGCGTTTTTATTGCCGTTTTCATCATTTTGCCCTATGATTCCAGACTTACGGGACACCCTGTAGATTACGGGCGGCAATATGAAGCTCAAGATTTTCACGACTGCGTTCTTTTCTATAGTGTTATTGACCAAATAATTGAACCGACAGTAATTGGGATTCAATTATTTGGTCAGTAAAACTATAGTCATGAAAATCTTAAGATTCAGAAATCTTGACACAATGTGAAGCTCAAAATTTTCACGGCTGCGTTCTTTTCTGTAGTTTAATCGCGGTGCTAGGGCCTTCGGGCCCAGGAATTTTAATTATTTAATTTATATTAACACCCAGGTGCACAACCTAGGGACCTAATCAATGTGTGTGTGAAGTTTCATGTTTGTAACTGCTTCCATTTTGGAGTTATGGCTGGAACAGGCACACACACACACACGTCCTTTTATTATGCTAACCACTGCACCAAGGACAAGTTTATTTATGCAGAAACTTAAATATATTTACAGTATTACGTCGATACAATATATGAGAAAGAGAAAACTTCATCAACTTGAGTAGTCTAAGCATCATCATCCTGTTTCCATATATGTTTTGTGTTTCGTATTTATCAATTATTACGAAAGAAATCTTTTATAACTTGAAGAGCCTAATAATTTTCATTAATCAATAAAGTAACATAAATATCATCAACTGTTGCCGCAAAATAGAAGTCAACATCTTTCTTCCTTGAATAATCAATTTTAAAATTAGAGAAAGCCGTTTTCAGCAGAAAATTGAGATTTGTTTATAAAAAACCTCTGAACAGTTAGCTAGAACAACGTGAAAAAAGTGTTAGCAGCTGACGAGGAAGCTTCTAACAGTGCCTGTATCCTCCAGCGTGGGACACGTCAACGCGAAGAAGAGGCGACGTCAAACCGAAACATCAACGCGCTGGTGGCCAAACTTCCTCAAATCTCCGTGCAGCGGGCTGTTTACGGTTGGCCAGACTGGCAGTCGACGGCCTGTTGCGTGGCACGGTCAGAGTGCCGATCGGCTCCCGGGGCCGGACCTATTCTCAGCGTGCTATTTTTTCATTTACGGGGAGCAATTACTGGATAATTCACCTCAGGTGCCAGCCAATTACAATCCACAGTTACACAATCTGGCCTCTCTCACTAATGTCATCTTAGGAGGAGACTTCAACACTAAAGACACTAGCTGGTACCTGCACAACCAAAGCAATACCAGAGGCGCCAACATAGCCACACAACTAAACAGCCTCTTCATTCTTAACAATACCGAAGAACATACACACATACCACATCAAGCAGGATACTCAAACTCCTCCCCAGACATAACGTTATGGTCCCCCTCACTAGCAACACATACACACTGGAGAACAGAAAAACAACTGTCATCAGACCACCTGCCCATCATCATTACAACACGTTCTACACTCTGCCCCAACAGCCTTAGGCACACTTACAGAAATTACAAGAAAGCTGATTGGGAACAGTTCAAAATACAGACTGAGGAACAATTCGCCACATTAAACGGCACACCCATCATAAACATCAATACAACACTCAAGACATTTAATCAGATGATCAATAATGCAAACAAATACATACCCGAGGGCAACATTAGGAAATGCAACCCAAATTACACTAGAGAAATAGCCCACCTCATAAGGCAACGTAACAACCTCAAACATAACACAAACACCACACCTGTGCCAGGACACACCACAAACAATTGAACACATTATGACAGACTGTATCGCTCTAGCACAACAACGAACACAACACATCACTAGTGCGCTGAACCTCTGGTCCACTCCGGAGAGGGCGATCGGTTACCTGCGTGCCGCCGGCTTGCTCAATCAGGGTAGGCTGATCGGCTAAACGACAACAACACCACACACAGAAACCATAAAACAGCAGATACAACAGCTCAACACAGAAATAAACAACAAACTCAAAGAAAAACAAACAGAAAAATTTAGGGAATTCATAACACTAAACCACTCCACAGATACATCCAGGCTATACAAGACTATAAACAGCATTATCCACTCTAACAGCGGCATTCACACCTCACACACGGCTATCTGTCGCAGCCAAAATAATATCCCAACATATACACAACAAGCTAACATTTTAGCTAATCACTACGCAAAGATAAGTCACTTAAACAGAGACAACAACCAGATACACGTAGACAGACAAACAGCCAGACACAAGAAAACCTACAGACTCGACACGACCATTATACCCTTCAATACAGACCAGACCACCAAGATCATCAAAAACATTAAGAATTCGAAGGCTACTGGACCAGACAACATATCTAACATACACCTTAAACGCTTGGCCCAACAGGAAATATCAGCTCTCACAGATATCAGCACATATTCATACCAACACTATTATTCCTGACATATGGAAACAAGGTAAAATTATTACACTACTCAAACCAAACAAAAATCCAACAGAACCAGCTTCCTATAGACCCATTACTTTACTATGCACAGTTGCACACCTTCCAAAGTAACAGAAAGACTAATCTTACAAATCACCAACCCACACATACCACTATCGCCTATTCAACATGGATTCAGACCTCACCACTCAACCACGACATTACTCACTAGCCTCACGCAGCACATCATGGATGGCATCAACTCCAGACGACCAGCTCAACGTACACTATTAGCAACACTAGACATTAGTAAAGCATTTGATGCTATCCCACGCTTCCCTCTCATAAACAAAATACTCAACACAAACATGCACAATAACACCAAAAGGTGGCTGAGCAACTATCTTTCAGGAAGATACTCACATGTCACATTTAATGGCAAGTCATCCAAAAACAAGCTTTTTCCGAACGGGGTCCCTCAAGGCTCTGTTCTCTCACCAACACTCTTCAACTTATACATGCATGACATTCCAACACCCATAGATAACAAGCTTACCTTACCATCATATGCAGATGACATCACTCTAACATCCACCCACAACAACATCGACACCGCTACAAAGAACCTACAAACATACATAAACAGTATACAAGACTGGCTCACACACAATACACTCAAAGTAGCGCCCACAAAATCAACCATCACCTTGCTTACAAGCAATACAAAAGAACACCAGATAACTCCACAGCTTACACTAAACAACACCAACATTCCACACACTCACAGGACCAAAATACTTGGGGTCACATACAATACATCATTATCTTTTGCAAACCACATTCAGGACATTAAAAACAAATGTACGTCAAGACTTAACACGCTTAAGGTACTAACAGGCACAAACTTTGGACACCAGCAGGAAACAACATCACTCATATACAAACAATATATTCGCTCAGTTATGGACTATGCTAGCCTATGCTGGGCACCCATTATCTCAAACAGACACATAAACACCTTACAGACAATACAAAACAACGCACTTCGTATCATTACATGATTACAGGATGCACTCAAACAACACCAATAGAACACCTGCACACAGAAACAAAAATACTGAAAGTTAGGGAACATTTAGACATAAGGGGAACACAATTCATGGCAGCAGCGACAACTAACCCACAACACCCTTACCACTACATGTACAATCACGGACCGACACCTCGCACCATTAAGGTAACACCAGAGAGCCATAACAACCAAATACTCCATTCCATACCACGCCCCACAGACATCACACAGTACAGAAAACACATACACACACACCTAATCCACAAAGCACTGACACGACTCGGTCCGAATGCGGTCCTAGGTGCGAAGCCGCCACCCATTAACAGGTCAGAGATCAGCCTGAGCAGATCGGATCGAGTTAACTTAACACGATTCCGATGTGGACATCACCCCAACTTACGGACATATAAACACAGACTAGACAACTCCACAGACGACACCTGCTACCTGTGCCAGGACACACCACAAACAATTGAACACATTATGACAGACTGTACCTCTCTAGCACAACAACGAACAGAACACAACACCTCTCGTGCGCTGAACCTCTGGTCCACTCCGGAGAGGGCGATCGGTTACCTGCGTGCCGCCGGCTTGCTCGATCAGGGTGGGCTGATCGGCTAAACAACAACAATAATCCTTTTATTATTATATATATATATATATTTATTTATTATCAGGGGAAAATTAAAAATTGATAAGCAAACAATGGTGTAAGACTACATATATAAAATAAAGTTTCGGTCACAGTGAAATTGTATAATGAGATACGTAAGTGCAAGCCTGAAAGGAAATACGAGCGTGGATAATCACGAAGTATATTCGTGGATAGATAATAATGAGACACTAAGGTTTCGAAAATAGACAATACGCAAAATTTTGAGTAATTTCGAAAAATCAAAATTGAAACAGTTGAAAGCGAACTTGAGTGAGAACAACAAAGGTATTCTGTCTGGAATTCATAATAAAAAGAATAATAAGTATTGATTAATAATAGTAATCTATCATACTTATAATTGAGGCAGAGTCTGTCAAAAAAATTATTTCAAAAGCTAAGATCGGATACCGAAGATTTTGAAAAGAAATTATTAAGGCAGTGAAAACTTAATATTTATTTTAAATTCACGAGGTACTTCTGTGAAGCTTAACAATTGACCCCCCCTCCCCCTCCCCAGTAATTGGGGGGTGCCGAAGGTCCCAGCACTGCAGGTCTAGCTAAATGGGCCCGTAGGGCCCACTTAAGATGGTAATAATAATAATAATGATAATAATAATAATGATAATAATAATGTTTACGAGAGTAACGGTAATAACAAAAATAGTGGTGGGAAAAACTCAATGATATTTGCAGGATTAAGGACGGAAAGACGAAACTGGACTAGAAAAAGGTATACTGAAGAAACATTGAAATCGTAACTACAAAACAAAGAAAAGGTAATGTATTAAGTTTTTCTGAATTTTATTCTGGGTTTTGTTTTTTGGGGAGGTTATTCTGCCGTAAGACTTTGTCTTCTTTAAATTCTATTCTTGAGTTTAGAAATACAATTTTTTCGTATTCATTTCACAGATATATAGATATATATATATATATATATATATATATATATATATATATATATATATGGGAATGAAATATATATATGTATATATATTAACAGGGGCGTAGCCAGAATTTCTTTTCGGGAGGGGCCAATATATATATATATATATATATATATAATATATATACAGGGTGGGCCGAAAGTCTAGATCCATAGGAAAATATTTATTTTAATACATAAATTACAACAAATGGTAAATACTTAAAATGAATATCAACTTCAACTCGTAAATGCGTATCCGTGATACTGTACAGTAGTTCGTACTCCAGTATAAATACTCAAATACTTTTTTTATTCCAGCCCAGAAATGTCTTCGAATCTAACAACAGAAGACCGGGTAGAACTTGTGCTCATGTACGCAAGACAGGGCGCTACACACAGAGAAGTTGCTACCGAATTCAATAGAAATCATCCTGTTAAGCATCCAGTAACACATGCAACTGTTGGCAAGTTGTTTAAACGTTTCAAAGAAACAGGACGTGTACATGATCGACGGCGTTCTGGTCGTCCAAAAACTGCAACTGATGAAAATACCTCTGCAATGGTATGTGAAACTTTAACGAATAGTCCAGTAAAGTCAACAAGAAGATTATCAAATGAAACACGCATCTCGAGAACGTCAATTCGAAGAATTATTAAAAATCATAAATTCCATCCCTAAGTGTCTCGATGTCAGAGGCCGCCAATTTGAGCATTTGTTATAATTTGTTGTTTATACTGGAGTACGAACCACTGTACAGTATCACGGATACGCATTTACGAGTTAAAGTTGATATTCATTTTAAGTATTTACCATTTGTTGTAATTTATGTATTAAAATAAATATTTTCCTATGGATCCAGACTTTCGGCCCACCCTGTATATATATATATATATATATATATATATATATATATATATATATATATATATTAAGTGTGTAAATGAATAAAAACACATTCATAAATGCATTAACAGTTATGAAACATATTCTGACGGTACTTGGCATGGCGTACTTACTTATAATTTACTTAAAATTTTTAAAAATGCAAAGAAATATCAAACCTATAATTTTATTTCGCGGGAGGCTGAAGCCCCCGTAGCCCCCACCTGTCTACGTCCCTGTATATATATATATGTGGATAGAACTCAGAATGGTCGCCTGAGAACTTATATCTTACACACAGACCGTGCATTGAACAAAGAACTCTTCTGGGAAAATTAAATCCACTATAGTCCGAATAAGTAATGGTAAATGACACACACACACACACACATACACACACACACACACACACACACACACACACACACACACACACACACACACACAGACGGTTTGCGATTGCGCATACTTGTGGTTTTTGGTCCAGTTTGTGTAGAGCAAGCCTAAGTAGTACGAGTGTGACTGTGATTGATACAGGAAAATTTGTGATGCCTCAGGGAGGAAACACAAACTTGCTGCGCATCTTGCTCCTGAAGAACCATGCACCAGGACTGATGGTGTCTGCAATACAAACTAACGAAAATTGCGATCAATTAAATAAGGATATAGATGTTCTTTGGACTAGACTAACACGGAGCATTGTTGTTTTCACTGATGATGAACAACGTACGAAAGTTTCGTCAGTACTTTAACCCCCTATTTGCTTGGCAAGACTGCTGCGAGCTGCTCGTACCATGAAATGGGAGTATGGGCGGAATGGAGCTCTGTGTGAAAAGATGTTCAACTCTTCATATTTCCACTTAAACCATGAATGCACACACACACACACACACACACACACACACACACACATATATATATATATATATATATATATATATATATTTAGGCTGACCATATTTCCTTGAGAAATATTACAAAAGTCTTATAGGTTATGAATAATAATTTATGATTGACCAATATTAAAGTATATTTATAGTTTTTATTAAAAACGGGACAAAATTGACATTTTTATTAAAACGACGGGACGGCCAGGATATATAAACAAAACGGTACTGTCCCGTTCAAAACGGTACGTATGGTCAGCCTATATATATATATAAACTTTGGTTACCTTTCGCCCGAATTGTTCGTTCTGACGAAGGTTAAGCTTTTCACTGCACCTTAGACCTACAGTTTAACGTGGAATCCGAACCACGCCCCACCAGTAGCCCAGCGTCTACTTACCAACCACTTCTTTTTTTTATTGTGTGGAAGGATGAACAGCTGGGTTTTGCTGCGCGCCGGCTGCATTTACCGGGTCTCGAACCCGGGGCCGATGGATTCGTAGTCAGCGACGCTAACCACTACACCACCGAGGCGCATATATATATATATATATATATATAAAACAATGAAGAAATAGCAATGAATCAACATTTTATTACTGAAACGACAGTGACATGGTAATTTCGAAATAGCAATCTAAATGACACAAATTTCGATATCGATATCGAAATGGGGTTGAAACTGTGTACTAATGTACATTCTTTACTCAGTAAATACAGAAACATTATATCCCCACCTTTCAGGAAAATATATTTTGCAAATGAGAATTTTACTTTCTTTTATCAACATATTGTTGCATCAACAGTACATCCATATTAATTTGTGAACTGTCACAAATATTAACCACATTGCAACTACGCATCAACAGTCGCTCGATCAACCGTGCTACCTGTGGGTATATATATAATGCAAATGGACCGGTTGGGGGTGGACTTCAAAAGAGATGGTCCGAACAGGGCCGAACCACTATTTATAGTCCGAATTTAACAAACTATTTGCTTGTTTTAATGTGTAATACGAATAATGCTCGAATAACACGTTTTCATAACTGTGCAAATTAAGCATAGTTGTATTCTGGACTGCTCTCCGGATCTCATAAATGTCCAAGTTGGTTGAACATTTGTGTAAATTTTCTTCCGTGACCATTTTTCACCCATTAGGTAGAACAAGTTATATATTTTATATTTCCAAATTTTTTAAACTTTCGCTTACGTTAAAGTAGGGCAGGGGGGGGGGGGAATCTATAAGAAAGCTTAAAGAAAGTGTTGTTTTTACCCTCTACAACGATTATTTTTTCAAATTTTACCCGCGTTAGTATTTTAATTAAAAAAGTCGAAGTCAAATAAGTCAACGTTTATGCTTCCTCAGGCTTTACACACTCTCTGATTTGTTTTAGGTTAGGTTAACCTGAGTTAACCTAACCTAGCGTAACCTAACTTAAAAAAGTAGGTCGTACAAGAAAATCCGACTAAATTGGTAAAAAAGGTGGCTTACTATTGGTGGTACTTAGTTAGGCATATATATATATATATATATATATATATATATATATATATCCCTTTCAAATGTTCCGCGCGATGATTCCACATTTCACGAAGGTCAAGCTTATCGCCCCTCCTCTCGAGTTGGCCTGGTAAAGTGGTTTCTTGTACTCTCCACCTCACATAGCGTCTAATCTTCTTTTGAACATGTCCATTGCGACACCACTCGTGTTCCTTTGGTCTTTGGGTAGTTTTTGTCCCCTCACAACAAAACTATTTTCTTTCAGGGTTAAGGATGTTCCCTGTCTAGCCTTTAATTTGGGAACACGACACAGTCTTCCTTTCCTACTTTCCACTGTTGTTTGAGGAGTTACAGGGTTCAGAGTAAAATTAGGGACTAGTTTCTCCATTATTTTCCAACTGTAAATAATGGTGTATCTCTCTCTCCTCCTTTCCAGTGAATATAAGTTTAATTCGCGTAACCTTTCCCAGTAGTTTATTTCTTTGCATCCCTTGATCTTGGTTGTGAAGCTTCTCCGAATCCCTTCTAGTTGTCTAATGTCTTTTTTTTATATGGGGATGTTAGGACCGAGCAGTACCCCAATTTGGGTATTATCAATGTTTTCATAGAGGAATCATTATATTCCTATCCCTTCATTTAAAGGTTCTCAGTATCTGCCCAGTTACTCTCTTTGTTCTGTTTACTGCTATCTTATTTTGTGTTTCAAATTTCGCATCATCAGTTATTACAACCCCTAAATCGTTTGCTTTAGAATTTCTCTGAATTTCCTGTCCATTTGGGGTATAATATTCCATGGATTTTAGGTCCTCTCTTTTTCCCTACCGTAACAGCTGAAATTTCTCAGTGTTAAACTTCATATTGTTGTCTTCTGTCCACTTGAAGATTCTGCCCAGTCTGTTTGTAGAGATCCTTATCTTCTGCGTTTCTTATTTTTCTACTGATCTTCGTATCATTGGCAAAGGATGTTACTGTGCTGTCTCTGGTAACGTCCTTATCTATGTCGGTTAGCATGATTTGAAGAGTAGCGGAGCTAATACTGTTCCTAGTGCTACTGAGCTGAGGACCTCTGATTCTGATGAAGATACTCCTTGTGCTGTAACGACTTGCCGCCGCTTACTAAGGAAATTATATATCCATTTCCCTACTTTTCCTGTTATTCCCATATACTTCAGTTTATGTATTATGATTCCATGGTCACACTTGTCGAACGCTTTGGCAAAGTCTGTGTATATTACATCATAGTTTTCATTACTTTCCAGTGCATCAATAATGTTGTGTTCCATTAGTTGTGATAGGCATGATCTGCCTGACCGAAACCCATGTTGGCTATCATTTAATTTTTTCTGAGTTTCCAAAAAGCCATAGATTTTCTGTCTATTCTTTCAAATATTTTAGCGAGATGAGATGTAAGCGACACTGGCATATAGTTTTTGGCCTCAGATCGATCTCCTCCTTTATATATTGGGACTATGTTTGCGCTCTTCAGGATGCCTGGTATTTCTCCCGTGTCTAGTGATCGTCTCCATATCCAATATAGGGGCTCAACGATTGCATTCTTACAGTTTTTGATCAGTGTGGCATTCCATTTGTCCGGTCCTGCTGCTGAGTGTGCTTTTAGTTTCCCTATAGCTTGTGTAATATTATCTGTCGTAAAGTCGAAGTCCGTTATACTTTCCCCTTGTAGTTCTTCAAAAAACGCGTTTCTATCACACATCAGTTTGTCAGTTTTTGGGATACTGAAAGATGATTCGTACTGAGCTCTTAATATTTCAGATACTTCTGTTGGATCGTCAGATAAAGCAGTCTTCGTTTTTCAAAGGTCCAATAGTCGCATGGTTTTTCGATTTCCTGTTTGCAAAATTATAGAAGTACTTTGAGTTAACCTTTATCGCCTCTATAGCGTCGCCGTCTTCTTTTTCTGTATGCTTCTCAATTAGTTTCTGTATGACACAATCAATACTTTTCAGTTTATCATTTAATATTTTTCTGATGTTATTTAATTTTGCAGTCACTCTTTTTCTCTTTCGAAACAATGACCTCTTTTGTCTCTCGAACCTGCTTCTCTTTCCCCTTTGTTGTATTTTTGGGACACGTCTTTTCACAATTTCCAGCGTCTTCTCTTCTAACGTCATTAGCATCTCTTCCATTGTCTTGGCCTCCAAGATGGATTTCCAATCTATTATTTCCATGCTGGATGCAACATCTTCCCAGTTTATAGCTTAGGAGTGGAAATTAAAAAATTCTAATTTACTTCTTTCTGTTGTTCGTGTTCTTTCCTTTCTTGTTACTTTTATATTGGTTGTTATTTCAATAATGTTGTGATCCGATATTATAGTTGGTGATATTTCTACATTATCAATTAGGTTGCTGTTGTTTGTGAACACCAAATCTTAGCAGATGTTTTTTCTTGTGTTTTCTGTTATTTCTTGCGTTAACATAAATTCATCAGCTAGAGCTAGTAGCATTTTTACCTGCTTCTGGTCTTTCCGTGTGCTCCCCTTGTCTTGGTGTACACATATATTTTTTCCTATCCTTTTATATTTCATGAATGGAAAATTAAGATCAACACAGAGAAAAATATTTGGGGTTGGATAGTGTACATCTTTTACCCAGTTTCTTACCTCTGTAATGGAATCAGAGAATTTTGAGGTTGGCGTGTTCGGGGGTCTGTACATTACAATTAGTACCATATTTAATTTTTAAACTTTTGCTGCTACACATTTTACGTAGCTGTTTGAGGTACTTATAGTCATGTTTGCCATATGCCTTTCGCGTGTGTAAATAGCACATCCTTCTTTACGTCTCATTGTTCTGTCGGCTCGGAGGATGTTATAGTTGTCAATTTGTATTTCTTTTTTATCAATACAAAATTCACAGTTTTCACAGTTCGCCTGGCAGTCCTTTAGATGGCTTTCCGTGAGGCACGCAAAGTCTGCTCCGGTTTCTTGCATGAGTCCTTTCAGGTATAAATTTTTTTCCGGGTAATGATTTGATTTAAGGCCCTGACTGTTGGCTCGGATTATTTTTATTTTTTCTCTATCATTTTCACACACATTCGATTCGTTTTCCAATAGTGGTGCCGGTTTCATTGTTTTGTGGTCGTCCCGATAACGCATGAAGTAGCTTTGTGCGTGCCTTCTGTCCTGCTCTCGGATTCCTATATTTGTCAGCTGACTTTGCATTTGCTGGATGGTATTTAGCAGCTGAATTGTGTTGGCTACGTCTAAAATATTGGTAGCCCTCTTTGATGTTCGTTTTGCCTGTTCACTAGGCCGGATCGAAATTTTATATTGAAAAGGTACATATTGTGAGGGGTTTGAATGGAACACAGGAACCCCCTCATAAATTATTTTCGCTGTTTAAAGCCTCCTACCCCTGGCACAATTTTTCACTTTTTGACCTATATTGAAGAATATTCCATTTATACGAGACTTACTCTACATTCAGGTTTTTTGATGACATAAATCTTTATTACCGTACAATATTTTATTTAATAATGTACAGTATTAGGAAAATTATTTAAGTACAACAATATATTCAGAAGAAAAAATGAGAGGTATAATAAATGTGCTAAAATTCAATTAACTTTTTCATTGTTCCTTATCACATCAAAAGGGAAGAAATTTTCAATGAAATTTTATTTCATGTTTCTTACTCATTCCATTGGGCCTTCCATTCAAACTTGGGCAGTTTTCGCCTTGATTCTAATGAGTTTAAAATAAACTTTTGACGATTGTCATATCCTATTCTTTCCTGACATGCCTTTGTTACTAGGTTCACTGCCCTTTCCACACTGACTGTGGCATGGAAAAGAAGCTATCTCCAGTGGCCGACATCGAGCCTGTAGTAGCTCATCGTCGCTAAAATTGTTTAGCAGCGGTGGAGGAGTAATGAACTCTTTTTGCCAATCGATCATCTCGGTGTAGTCAGTAGATTGGGAAATGAGGGTTCGAGGCAACTCAAAGTTTCTGGTACCTGAAAATCCTGTTCTTGAAAGGATAATTTTCTGAATAGCTTGCTCCAAATTTCTAGTCTCTTGTCAGTTACCATTGATATGAGTATATTTTCTCGGTGGGCAAAGTAGGCGTTATTCTTTAATACTGGTTCTATGATTGATCTATGTTGTTCATCTAAATTTCGAAGCAAGCACATTAAATGCCAAAAGTTATATGCACCATCAGTTGCATTTGGATGAGATTTTATTCAAAATCACCCCGGAGCATGGAACTGGATAATAATCTTGACTATATCTTGAAGGTTTTTATCGGGATTTGGCGTTGAGATATATAGTCGAAGGACCCTGTTGGTTAGAGTTAACCAGTGAGCATGGTGAAGGGTACCTGGGGATCGAGTGGACAGATCTTGAGAAGTGTCTCCAGTTTGCACTGCCAAACACATATCATAGAGATATCTTTGATCACTGCTCAACTCCTTCACAACATTTGCTGGAATTTCTTTAATGTTTCCCTTTACGCGAGAATATTTGACTACTTCCAATTTTGTTAAATCTGCTTTCAGTTTATTCCCAATTGAACCCACAAAAGTATTTGGACCTGTTGTTTTACCATCAATGGCTTTGTAGACGTGCATAAAAGGCAGCTCATTCAAATGCAAGAGGCACACCAACCGCTGCACTGGTCTGTTAAGATGAATTTCAACCAGTTTTATGGCTCCACCAATTTTTCCTGTATTTACAGGAGTACCATCACACAGTAAAGCTTTGATAGTATCTGTGCTGTTCGAGTCTGCAATAATAGTTATCAACTCTTCTGCTATGCAGCAAGCAGTTCCATTATCTGGTGTGACATGGTCTACATCAGAGCTTTCCAAACTGTGTGTCGCCAATACCTCCCAGGTGTGTCGCCAAATTTAGTTAATTATTTTCAATTTTTTTGTCTTTTGAAAATTTTGATTTTTGTCTCAACAAAATCGGCTACAAGATAAACCATCTACTGAAAAATTATCTGATATTTGATATTTGATAACAAACATTAATTAGTGTGTCGCCAACGTGAAAAGTTTGGAAAGCTCTGGTCTACATAGATGCTTCCAGGTTCTTTCACAATAACATAGTGTTCTTCTTTTATCTTTCCACTTTTAGTGAATGTGTTATCTTTCCTTCCATCAAATCCAAGGCACTCCATCTTCAGATTTTCGGATTTAGACCTAAACGTATTTGTTTCACCCATGCGATTTCTTTCCCTTTCTAATTTCTTTCTGTGAAACATGTTGGTGTGGTTAAGGATCCTCATATCTTTTAAAGCTGCATTGACTATTGCAGCTGCAGCTCTACAACTTACACGAGAACGATCTGCTGTTAATGCTAGGTTTTTATAGGAGTGCGTGTTCTGCATATTCTTAGTCAATTCTAACTCTTTGAATCTACATCCATGTCTTCTTCGGTATTTTCTATAAATTTCGATGTAAAACATTGGTGGCTTCAGTCATTTTTTCTTGTGCTTTTAGTTGATGGTTTTGTGCTTCTTGGGCTCTTGCTAAAGATCTCTTCTTTATTGAACTAGCTATGCGATCAATTGATCCTAACTGATTTTTTTTCTTTGTTTTTGACCCACAAAAGACTCCCATTCTGCCATTGGTATTTTATCCTTACACCTGCAAGATTTCCTATCAATTCCTTTATCATAGCATTCACAAGAAGATATATCAGACATTTCATCATACTGAGCTACTTTTAAGGCAAAACTTTCATTTCTTCGATGTAACGGCACCCTGTTCAATTTTGAGGCTTCTTCTATTAGTCGACTGACTTTAAGATTGGTGACTTTGGTGTTAATCGTAGGAAAAGAAAATTTCATCCAAATGTCTTCAATATCTTTTACAACAACCCTGTAACAATCATTAACAGTTGCTGATCATTTTGATTTAGCTTCTTCACGACGGCGCACAAAAAGGTAGTGTCTCACAACATCTGCTTTCGAAGGAGTCATGGCTGCTGGGAATTCCGTACAATATCCAAAGGCTGCATTTGAGGATCACTTGCTTCTAGTAGTCATAATTTATATTCAGAAGTAAAATTAAATTATATGTAATTTATAATTTATGATGATTCAAATTATAATTAAAGGAAATGCAAATTACTTCTATTTATCTGAAAAATTATTTCTATTTAGCTAAAACAAAAATATCAAGCATTAAACAACCAACTTATCATGTAACATAAAACAACATTAAACATATACAAATATGAAGGTAAAAAAGGGAGGAGGGGCATGTGATATGGGTAGGAGGGTAGCACATGCTTGATTTTTTAGTATTTTGTTAAAGTTATAAAAAAAAACCTTCTCACATAGTGTACTTTTTAAGAAATAAAATTTGTTCCCATTTAAATATATGCAAATATGAGAGTAAAAAAGGGTGGGGGTGCAAGGGGTAGCAGGGGTAGCACATGCTTGATATTTTAATATTTTAAGATGATAAAATGAAACTTCTCACATAGTGTACTTTTTAAGAAATAAAAAAATTTCCCATTTTCGACCCAGCCTACTGTTCACCTGTTGTGTTCCTTTGAGGGTGGTGGTAACGGCATTTTTGTCTGTATTTGCACCTCCCTTATCTTGCATAGGTGTTGCAGACAGTAATGTGGTGGAACTTGCACTTTTTTCAAATTTGCAGTATTCTCTTGTATAAAGTGTTACATAATGTAGGATGTACATAGATGCATTGCCCATCCCGATATCTGCAATACCCTTTTGCGTAGTATATATATATATATATATATATATATTATATATATATATATATAATATATATATATATATATATATATATATACATATATATGATGCAAACCCACAAGGAAAAAGAAAAATGATTCTGAGACTTTTCGTGTACTTCTGATTATTTACACGAAAGGCCTTGCAAACCCACAAGGAAAAAGAAAAATGATTCCATCATTATTCATTTCATGTGTTTAATTGTGAAATTCATCCCATATATATATATATATATATATATATATATATATATATATATATATATATTTTTTTTTTGTAGTTATTGTGAAATTATTTCAATGTGAGAATTTTTAAAAGCTTTTAAACAAATGAAAATCCATCGCATAAAGTATCAATAAATTAACATAACATTTATTTAAAAAAACAGAGAAACATTTCCTCAGAACATAAATTCTTTATTTTAAAGAACGAAAATTAAAATTGTATTAAAAAAAAAAAATGAAACATTTTTTTTAAATACTCTTGTTACTTCGTTTTTGGTTTTTATTTTTGGTATCTGTAAAATGTGAAAATTATTTTCCTGCAAATAATAATTCTTCATTTTCATTTCATAATACGAATATCGTGTTCATAATCAGAGAAACGTGTTAAACAAACAAAAGGGGAAAAACCTTCATTTAATAATGTATGTGTGTGTGTGTGTGTGCGTGGAAAAACTGTCCAACTTGGTGGGTGCATATACCCCGACCCCTTCATTCTTGGGGTTAATTGAGGGTTCAAAAGGGACAGTGCCAGAGTGAGCGTTTTACTGCGTTTGAAGAAAATGTTTGTGGATTTAGTTTGATCGTATTAATGGAAAATTAAGTTATTGTTTATTGGGAAAATTGATAGTTTAAAGTCAACGGAAAATTTCATCGCTCACTCTAATAACCGAACCTAAATTAACATGATGTAACTTAGCCTAACTTAACACAACCCCAAAATAACTTGTCAATGAAATGTCGTTATCCCACGGGGTTAGCTCCGGACCCTTACATAATGTTGTTAACATTGTTTATAATGGAGGTAAAGTATATAAGCTAAATCATACTAGACTAACGTAAAGAAACAAAATGCTTCAAATCTGATGAGCTATATATGTACGTGTATCGTAACTTACCTTTTTAATATATACGATATATTATTATACCTTATATATATAGGGTGAACCAAATGTAGGTGGACAGTAAATGATAACGTTTATTTTGAGAATACATATTTAATTTTTTTGTATACTATAATACAAAATAAAATTTAAATAAATTTAGTTATAATATTTAATATAATAAAACACAAACACCATAGTTATAATGAACACCATAGTTATAATATAATATAACACAAACCGTATTCAACCTACTGTCCACCTACTTTTGGTTCACCGTGTATATTACCCGATATTGATATTATTATTATTATTATTTTTATTTTTATACCTTAAATTCTATAATGAGCAAAGAGTAAAACGTCACATTATGGAGGCCTGCAAATAAAAACAGGCTGATAGGGGATCCCACAAATTTTTGTACATTCTCAGCTTGAACACATGCACAAATACAAAAAACAAAACAAAAAGCAGTAATAGGTTACCCAAGATGATATTAAATTAGGCCATACAAGTTAAAATCAGCTTCGACGGTTTGGTTATTTAATCCCTTCAAAATTTGAGGAAATGGCTCTAGTTCCAATTATCTGTAGCGAAAGTATCGGTAGAGGCCCAATATTAAACAAACCTAGTTAATTATGATTAGCTTGATTCTAATTCAGAAATAATTTATATAGAAGATTAGAAATATATATATATATATATATATATATATATATATATATACAGGGTGTCCCATAAGTCCGGCATCATAGGAGAAATTCATATTTTTCTATTTCTACAAACCATAATTCATATTTTTCTCTTTCTACAGGCCATAATGTCTGTGAGCAAGGAAGAACGAATCCAGATAATTCTACTCATAGGAAATCGGAGTCAAAGAGAGGCCGCTGCTGAATTTAACAGACTGCATCCAGACCGCGAGCCAATAACACAAAGTTGTGTTAGCAGACTTGTTGCAAAGTTTAAGGAAACAGGATCCATAGAAGATAAACCACGCAGTGGACCTTCAAGGAGGTCCACTGACGATGAGCCAGCGACTGCTATCCTGGCTCATTTTAACAGAATCCCAATAAGTCTCTTCGGTGATTGTCCGCCGAAACAGGAGTGTCGAAAAGTAGCATTTATCGCATTCTTCAGGCTCAAAATGGCATCCATATAAACTTCAGATCCTACAGAAATTAAGCGAAGATGATCCCGACCGGCGGATGTAATTTTGTGAATGGGCTACGGAACAATATGCTCGGGATGCCAATTTCCCGTCCACCATTCTGTTCAGTGACGAGGCTGTTTTTTATGGAAATGGTGAGGTAAATCGACAGAACACCCGCTACTAGTCTCAAAAGAACCCTCACTGGTATACCTCTTCAAAGGAACAAGGTGCATCTCGGGTGATGGTATGGTGTGGCATTTGGAAGGATCGCATCATAGGCCCCCTCTTTTTCGATGAACATGTCACTGGAGGCACCTACCTACGTATGCTCAAGGAAGAAGCATTTCCCAGTGTCTTGAACGAAGAAGGAAATTTCCCAACATGGTTCCAGCAAGACGGCGCTCCTGCACATTACAGCACCCAAGTAAGGGAATACCTGTACCAACAATTCCCTGGTCATTGGATAGGACGTCGAGGGCCTGTGGAATGGCCAGCTAGAAGCCCGGATCTCAAGCCACTAGATTTTTATCTCTGGGGCCACTTGAAAGCGCTGGTATACACAGAAAAAATTAGGAGTGTTGAACATTTGCGGCAGCGCATCATTGGGGCATGTAACACCATTACTCCTGACATCATTCACCGTGTGCTTGCTGACTGGGTATTACGTCTGAATTTGTGTATTGAAAACAATGGTGGACATATTGAGCACGTTCTGTAAGTAAAAGCTTTTGTTTTGCCTTTTTTTATTATTTTTCCTATGATGCCGGACTTATGGGACACCCTGTGTATATATATATATATATATATATATATATATATATATATATTGCTAAAATTAAAAGTATTTACTTTTTTTTCAATTTTTAACAGCTCAACATTAAACTTCTATCCAACATCTTTGCCTTATTAAAGTAAAATTTACACATTTTCGACTTGAATTACTAAGATTACACTGGTCAACATCAATTTTGTCACAAGGGTTTTGATGGGTGTTCTAAGTGTACTTTTTCATGCTGAATCTAAATATGAAATCAGATTTTTTCTATCAGGCTTAGTTTACTTGTGACGTTATGTTCATTTTTTCCTCATTTAGCATGATCACCGGATAAAAAAATAATAACATATTATATATAATTAAGTATATAACAATATTATAATATAAAACATTATAAAAATAATAAATATAATAATATATTATATTAATTAATATAACTATAATAAAATGTATTAATATTAATATATATGTTGTATTAATTTTTCTGTAAAATTAGTACAATTTATTCCTTTGGGGAGAAAGTTCTGATAATGCTGGCAGGATAAATTTGGTCGGAGCAGCAGACTGTGCAGGTTGAAACATGTTTGTACCTGTTCAGACATGAGCCTAGTTTCTGTGTGTAGAGCAGCTCCAAGTCAGTCTGCTTGTAAATGTCACAGTGTTAACAGCTAGTGTCTGTTGCTTCTTGTTAATTTTACACCAGTGTTGTATTCATATAGATGTTTTGTAATGCCGCGGAACTGTCTGAATCATCCTAATTCCTTTTGTTATGTATGTGGTGATCTAACTTTAAAATCCCAGAAACGTAACTTTACACCATTAGTAAAAAAATGCTATGAACTTTATTTCGGATGTAAAGTAGGCGATCAGGACAAGAGTTGGGCCCCTCACATTTGTTGTGCGACATGTGTTAGACTACTTACAGGATGGCTAAACGGTTCACGTCACATGCCATTTGCTATTCCAATGATTTGGAGGGAACCCAAAGATCACACAACAGACTGCTATTTCTGCCTGGTAAATACAAAGGGGATCACTTCAAAAACAAAGAGCCTTATGAAATACCCTAATCTACCGTCTGCAATGAGACCAGTTCCCCACAGTGCTCAACTTCCAGTACCAAATCCTCCTGAACATGTAAGTTTAAGTGATGAGGAATCAAACGTAGCTGAGCTAGCATATCACGAGGAAAAAGATGAAGACATTTCTGATCCAACATTCCAGGCTACCTGTTCCTCCAATGAACCACATTTACTGTCACAAGGAGATCTAAATGACCTAGTTCGTGATTTGAAATTATCTGAGAAGCAGGCTGAACTTTTAGGTTCAAGATTAAAGGGTTGGAATCTACTGCAACGTGACACTAAAGTTTGTTTTTTCCGCAGCCGCCATGATGAATTCAAAGAATGGTTCTCCCATGAAGATGGACTTGTGTTTTGTAAAGATGTTAATTCAGTCATGGGGGCTCTTGGTCATGAACATAACGTGGATGAGTGGCGATTGTTCATTGACTCCTCAAAAGTCAGCTTGAAAGCAGTCCTTCTTCACAACGGAAATAAATTTCCTTCTGTACCTATTGCACATGCTGCAAACATGAAAGAGTCATACGACAACATGAAGTTGCTTTTAGAAAAGTTTCAGTATCAGAAATATAAGTGGAATATCTGTGGAGATCTGAAGGTCATTGCACTTTTGCTAGGGTTGCAGCTAGGTTACACCAAGTACTGTTGTTTTTTATGTGAGTGGGACAGTAGGGACAAGCAAAACCACTACGTTAAGAAGGATTGGCCAAAACGCACCTCACTTGTTCCAGGCAAGAAAAATGTTGTGAATAGTTCACTTGTTGACCCTGAGAAAGTGTACCTTCCTCCTTTGCATATCAAGCTTGGACTTATGAAAAACTTTGTTAAAGCGATGGATAAAGCGCAAACAGGATTCACATACTTGAGAAATAAGTTTCCCCGGATCAGTGATGCCAAGATTAAAGAAAGCATTTTTGTAGGCCCTCAGATCAGAGAATTGTTAAGAGATGAGAGATTTGAAGGAGAGTTGAATGAAGTTGAGAAAGCTGCGTGGCAGAGTTTCAAAAGTGTCTGCACAAATTTTTTGGGAAATCACAAGGCCGAAAACTATCCTGAAATAGTAGAGATCTTCTTAAGTCTTACCAAGCAATGGGGTGCAATATGTCATTAAAGGTTCATTTCTTGGACTCTCACTTGGACTTTTTTCCGGAAAACCTGGGTGCGGTAAGCGACGAACATGGTGAGCGTTTTCATCAGGATATTTCTGCCATGGAAAACCGTTACCAAGGCAAATGGAGCCCCAGTATGCTGGCTGACTATTGCTGGACTCTTAAGAGACATGCCTGAGGCAAAGCACAGCAGAAAATCAAAACAAGCTACTTTTTAAACTACAGGTATGTCTTTTCGATCATATTTTAATAAGTATGTAACTATATGGGTTTTTAAAAATTAAATTGCATGTCACACAAAAACCAGACCTGATAGAGAAATTTTACAAACTTATTTGGATTCAGCACAGAAAATACTATAAGAATAAGGTATTTTCATTCTTGGGACACGAAAAACAATTTTTTTTGTTGCCCAGTGTTATTATTAGATGGTCAGCTCCAAGTCAATATCTTCAGTCACTATAAACTCACTTTAATTATGCTTTTTTTTTAATTCATAAACAATCAAAATCAAAACATGCTATTGCAGTGGATACCCGTAATTCGTACCCTCATAATTCGCGTTTTGCTTTAATTCCATTAGCATTCGGAGTACGAATTATTTGAGAAAATTTCGTACTTTTTCCAAAAAAATGCGAATCAAGTGGAAAAAGTACGAAGTCGAAATAGCGAAGAAAATTTTGTATAGTGAACGAATTACCTCAAATATAGTTAAAAAATAACGCGATGCTTTGTCCGACGGCCGCAAGGTCACCTGCGCATGCTCTGACATGTTGGGGAGCACGAAAAAGTACAAAAGGTTTTATGAAAGTGCGAATTACGGGGCACATTTCACATTTTTTGTGGAGTACGAAAAAGTGCAAATTAGGGGTGACAGATTTTCTGAAAGTGCGAATTATATGACACATTTCGTACATTTCGGTTAATTCATAAATTCCCTTAATTCGACGGGGGAAGAGCCGCAAAAGTGTCGAATTAAGGGGTAGCTACTCTACAGTACTTGTTAGAAAAAGCCAATAACTTCCTTATTTCTTATTTAGGCTGATGTACTAGTAGCGTAGCAATCTACGAACATTATACAGTTTTACCGCATTGAATTTCTTGCATGCGCCTCATGAAGGTAACCTCCCCTCCACACACCCACACATTATATATAAAATACTTGTAATTTACTTTACATTCTTAGTTTATTTAAAAATAAAAGTCAAAACACATCCAATGTTTAATTTAACTTCTATTGGCATCACTTTTTCATTTAAATGTTTGGTAGTTTATATGAGGCTAAACAGTAAATAACCAAAGACGTCTTATAGCTGGCGAAGTTCAAAAATAAGTTTCATTCTCTTAGCTTTTGTTTGTAAATGAACGAAAATGATAAATGACAAAAAAAAAAAAGAAAAAAAAAGTGTTTTAAATGCTATAAAAGAAATCGAAATTTTTTATTTGAAAAGTAGTAGAGTAGTTTTTAATAAAATATTATGACGAATATTCACTGTTATTAAATATTTTTAGTAAGATCATAAAGTTTATTATAATATTTTCATTCGACCGTTTTTTTTTTTTCCAAACGGAGGATAATTTCAGCATTTCTGAAAATGGCTGAAATTACTTGACTTCAGAGGCAAAACCAGCTTCAGTTTGGATATTACCATTTGCTTCGGTTCAGATTTTACCTTTTATTACCCACCAGCATTTCACTGATTGGGTTCTGGTTAACGCCAGCGCGCTACTAACGACATCTAAGCGGCGTGATCTGGAATCGACAAGTTATCGCGGGTTAAAGGAAGTTAGGTTAATATAGGTTAGGTTCGTTTTTTAGTGTGTTGATGTTAGGCCTCGTCGACGAACGCTAGATGATTTTATTCAATACCCCTGAGCATTAAAGGATTAAGTTGGATTAACTTGCTTTACAAGGAAGAAAACGAAAGAAAACGAAAATACTCATTTTTAGGGATGATGATAGTAATCAACATTCAAGAGGGTCAGAAACAACTGGCACAAAGCTCAGGCCAATTAAGGTGGCCCATTGACCTAATTCCTACAGTATATTATTACTAACTTCATTGGGAGTCGAATCCTTGACCTCACTGCCTTCACTTCGCTTATAGGAAAACGGTGTTACCAACTGAATTGAAGACACTGTGAGGTTGGGGGTTCGAACCCCTACGGTGCTGGTCATAATAATACAGGAGTTAGAGCAATGGGCTACGTTAGTTGGCCAGAGCCCTGTACCAGTTTCTGTCTCTCCTGACTGATTAATATTACCCACTGAGCTACGAACGCTGGATAAAGTTAATTATTTTAATTTCTAAATTGAGTTACAAGAAAAAGAGACAACAATCTCTTTCACTTTTTAAATTTTCCAGATTTTACTATAACTTAAATCCTGCGTTTGACCAATCTATTTCACTTGAGCAACTGCGGCCAAATTATATGAAATGCTACATTTAATAATGTTACCGTATGTGTAAGCATCGGAAATGTATACGTACGGCTGTTCATAAACATTTTTTTATTTTACTGAGCTTTCCCATAAGAAGATCTCATGCAGCAAGTGACAAAACTTCTTTGGCCAACTGTGGCCAACAAGTTGTTCAATGAAAAACTTGAAAATCTAAACGTAACGAATAAGATTTCTTAAGTTGGACATAGCCGTAAGGTGGACCAGAAACTGGCACGACGCTCAGATCAACTAAAGCACTTACCCCTGGATTATTATTATTAACCAGCACCATCAGGATTCGAACCCCTGATTTCAGTGTGTTCACTTCGCTTAAGAGGGAAACGGTGTTACCCACTGAGCGACGACAGGCATTGGTAACCCTATATAATAAATGTAGATTAAAAGTTAGAAGAATCTTAATCCAGTTTTTACAGATTAAAATTAATACCATATTAACATACCCTGAATACCCACTTCAAATATTCAAAGTACTGAATTCACTATTTGAATTTAGGATATTCATACAATAAATAAAAATGAACCTGAAAAAAAAATTTATTTTTCTTGTCTTGCATAAGATAAGAAAAATATGTTCAAATCTCGTTTGTAATGGCGCACTGAAAACTGGATGTAGATTGAATTTCAAATTTTAGAGCAGGAAAAGGTATTGGAAACAGTTTTCAGGAAAAAATAAAATAAATTTTACGCAATCATCTTTTTTTAGAAGGCGGGAGGTGGAGTGGGGGGATTGGGGGGGGGGGGAGAAACGTAGGAAATTTTTCGAATTTACATTCGACAGCTAAAAAATTAAAACTAAAAATGTTTTAAAACAACGATTTTGTTTGATTGATTTATTTATTTATTTATTACTGAAACTCAGTCACTGTCTGTTATTTTTTTTCAAGATTTTGAAAAAACGTCTTTTACATGACGGAGAATAATCTTTGGCATCCTCCTGAAGACGGGCACCCATCGGATTCCATTTGAGGGAAGCTAATGGCAATATCCGCTATAAGGAGGAAGAGAAGGTTGGTGATAGATTCCACGGAAACAGCCTAAAATTGATCTCTCCAACTCTCTTTATTTGGACGTCATACCACTAAATCATATATGCACACTGAACCACTTTGTCCCGGGCGATTTGTTAGTTGTTACACACACACACACACACGTTTGGCTACCTTACGAAACCGCGACACTTTCATACTTTCAAGTGTGGATGCGTCATTTAACCTAATCAAAATAACCCAACTTCCATTATATCCCCTTTGTTCCCATGATATTTTTATTGAAAATCATTAAATAAGCCAAAACGATGGCGACACCGCTAAAGTCGCTGTCGATGACTTTTCTGTGCATTTTAAAGATTGTCGCGGCTTCGTAGGAAACACGCACACAATTATATAGTATATAAAAATGACATCATTAATTAGGTCAAACTGGAATGAGATCGAATTCGATTTAATTCCAATCCAACCTTTTCCAAATCTGACTAATTCCCTCTCAATCTAGCTTTAGCTTCTTAATCAAACCCAAATTGATCTAACCTATTAGGACCCTAACCGGGTAATAAATGGTAGTCTGATATAATATGATTATTGTGGACTAAATTCCAGTAGATCCAATTTCATTTCAGTCTGGCAGATTCGACTTTCTTCCACTTTGACCTTCTTTCAGTCTTAGTCTTTTGGTTTGATTGTGTTCCAGCCACCCTAATTCCGTTCCATGATATACTTCAACGTTTTCATATATATATATATATTACCATCTCATTAATAGGATTGGTGCTCGGAAACCCTATTTTGTAAGATGAATAATAAAGCTATAATGTAAAGGCTTCACAACGTCTGCCTAACATAACAGATGTTTGTGAAGGCCGTAATTCTCATTATTTATATATAAATATATAAATGAGAGAGAGAGAGAGAGAGAGAGAGAGAGGAGAGAGAGAGAGAGAGAGAGAGAATGGGGTTTGTTGTATATTACTGTAAGTAATCTAAAATAAAAAAAAAAAAGTCATTGCACCGTTAATTCAGAAAGTTCGGTTGTGCAATACCATGTTCCAATATCAGGGGTCGTGAACCTTTAACAGCTTTTGAGAGCCACATTATGTCATACAAAAGAATTTATCAGGAATAAAGGACTTTTTTCATTGTTTTAGAAATATAATACAACGAACACATTTATACAAGCTAGTGATTAATAAATAATTAAATTAATACAAGAAACTTGTCTTGTATTAATGATAATAAAAAATAAAAACAATACTATTAATATTATATTAGCAAATAATATTAATATATGAATCAAAACCACTTTATGGTATTATTCATACGCGTTTCATTTCATACTTTTTTAAACTTTATTATTAGTGAAATACTTCATAAATATTTAAAATTTAACATCCACCAAGAATGGGTTTTCTGAACCACAGGTTTCCGACCCTTGTTCTACAGTAATATATAATGGTAAGAAATATGAAGTTTTACGACAGTATATTTTAACCAGTTGCGCATTTCAAAGCCTGAAAAGGTAAGAACAGCCTGTAAAACTTATTTTGCCACTACATCGGGGTGACAGTGCCCCCATACCAGGGGTCACTTAAGCCCGAACATTAACAGGGTGAGTGGCCGGTCCAACCCAACCCAGGAGCCAGCAGCCGGGAGCGAACCCAGAGCCTCATCGATCAGATTTCGACACCGACACCGAGACCAATGAGTTACCAGGAACCCTAAACCAGAAAAGGAATCTATATACCGTAATCCGTATGGGCCCGAATATAAGACGAAGTTTTTATCAATATGACAACCTTAGAAAATGCAACTCGTCTTATATTCGAGTCTTGTCGTAATGTGTCATACGATATTTTTTAAATATGATTAATAAAAATGTTATATTCTTATGATTATCGGCCAATTTTGTATTTTTGTATCATTGCTATGAGTAAACATTTTATTTGGCAAATTTTTGTTTACTTTTTCTACGAATTATTTTTTAAATATAATTAATAAAAATGTTATATGCCGATGGATGATTACCCTCCAACAATCGTATAATGTATTTTTTAAATTTCAAGCAAAATTTGTTGGCATCCCACCACAAAATGAGTCATTTTATTTTTGAGGCCGTCTTATATTCGGGCCAATACGGTACTTATTAAAACAAAAGGTTCTGTACATATTATAATACAGACGTGGGGTAATAGTAATAGACTATTACAGGATTTTTCAAGTAATAGTAATAGAGCATAATTTTTTGGCTGTAATAGTAATAGAAGACAAAGTAATAGATAATAGTCTATTACTTTTCTATTACAGAGGCAATGGACATATTGTGTGAACAAAGAACTGAAAAAATGAACTAAATCTACTCTAAACCAAAATAAACATGTATGTGAAATTGTGAACTAATATTGTGGCAAATTTTTCCTTCAATAAAGTAAAATTTATGAAGACGTACAGTCTCTGAAATTGTAATGACTTGGTTGAAACAAATATTTATTAACACACTGCTTCTAATTGCATTTAAATAGACATAAAGATCCTTTTCAAATGAGTGAAGTACCCTACATACAAAAGTAATAGTAATAGATGACCAAGTAATAGTATAGTAATAGATGAAAAATAAAGTAATAGTAATAGACCCTACGTCTGTTATAATATGGAACAGAAATAACAAAACGAACTAAATAACTAACAAAAAATTAACAAAAAGCTAACAACATAAAGTGAACTTATTTAAAACGTGCATAATAATATAAAAGTTCCGGGAGAAACCACTACTTTAAACCACTTTGTGAAAATCATTAAAAACCACTTTTAAACACTTAAAATAACAAAATAACAACAAAAGTCAAAATATTACAATGTAACTTTATGTTTAGAAATTTAAAACAATATTTCACCGCAATGTAACTTTAATAGTCTTTTCAAGGATTTATTTAATATTTACAAATCTTTCTTCTTCTAACTTTAGAATGTTCGTGTGAAATACAAACAAACTTGGGCAGTATTTGCATAATGAGCATAGTTATAAAATATAGATTAAAAGCTCGTTTCCACTTTTGTTTCTGTGCTCGTGGTACGGCACTGAAGTTTGTAGACATTTTTAAAACTAACCGTGATTGGCCAATGGCCAGTATTAACCAATTATGGATCTTCCTATTCCTAATTTTGCGATTTCGCCTTTTAAAGTTTATCAGTTACATCATTTTGAAATTTAGCAATTCATTATCGTCGCATAAAAAATTCGGATTTACGGATATTTTAAACGGATTAGGATTCATATTCAAGGATTTTTAGTTGGGTATGGATTCAGTTTTGAGAATTTTCTCTCGACTCAGAATCGGATTCGAGAGTTATTGGATTTCATTGTGACTCAACGTTTTATCAGCTTAAACTATTCTTTTGCGCTTATTTGAAGATGTGATTAATCAGTATCTCGCGTATCATTGTTAAGTATTTTAATTTCATTCTAACACATATACTTTTCATAATATACCTTTCAGAGTTAATACTTTTAAAGATCTGGAAGTGGATAAATGGATTGTGCGCGATACGAAAACAGTCCAAACTCGGAGAGGCAACGCGTAGAATCGTTAAAGAACGGAAAAAGTTTTAGAAACTTCAATGTCAGAATGGCGCAGTAGAGCGGAACCTCTGCATAGTACGATGTTGGAAAGAGAGTTTAGTGAAGATATCTTACTCGTGAATTGTTTTTTTTTTTAAAAAAGAAGAAAGTTGGAACAGGATACGCAAAGGATAAAATTCAATAAGAGAGCGAGAGAAAAGCTGAAGACAATAACCAAAGGGAATATACATACGGGAAGGAAGGAAGTTACATTAATTGCATGACCATTCGACAGAGACGACATAGAGTTTTTAAAATTATGGTTCAGGAGATATTTTCAAAATTTCAGAGTATGAAATTGGATACCCGAAGGATAACAGGAATACTAACAACTTGTAACAGAACGATCCTTCGAGACAAAGTTTTGATCAATGGACAAGGGAAATATGGTACTTCATCTGAATGCAACCAGCTTCATGGATTTTTCAAAACATGCTTTTACGCATCAGAATAATACGAGTATATATAAAATAAAGGAGATACTGTGCATTTGATTAAAAATTTAAGACAAGAATTGAAGCTCGTTCTTTGTTTAGCAAACAAATTAGAAAAAAATTAAGTATTTTAAACCCGTTTTGTACCTTCGGTTCTGTAAAGAAATTCGACGAATGAAATAAATTTGAAGAAAAAGAAATCACGTTATTTTTAAATTATATTTTTCGCCGAAAAAATAAAATTCTAAAAAAAGAAGCAGAACTTACTAATTAGTAGTTCACGAAGCTTTCTTGAAATATGAATTTTTTGGCGAACTTCCTTTTCACAATTTACTGTAAATACAAGGTGATTACAAAAGCTTTGTACAACTTTAGCAAGTTTTGATGTACACATGATAGCAACAAACTGAAAACAATTATTAAAGTTTTTAACACCCTACATTACACATTTCTAGGCCTCAACTTAACTGCCATCTTTCTCGATACATCGTTCAATCTGATTTTCCAAAGACCTGAAAAAATTCTCCAGTTGCTGTTGAGTGATTTCATGAATTGCATTTGTGATCATGGCCATAAGTTCATCCGCAGAATGTGGTTTTGATAAGCAAACAACACTTTTAACATGGCTTCATTAAAAGTAGTCCAGTGGGGACAGGTCAGGTGAACGAGGTAGCCAAGCAACTGGTCCACCTCCACTAATCCAGCTGGCTGGCAAGACTTCACTCAAGAACTGTCGCACATTCAAAGCACACTGATTTTTTGTCTCCTTCATGTTGTCAGACTTTGTGAGGTTTTTCTGTCCGCCAAATGCATCACTTATGGCGGATGAACTTAGGACTATGTGCGTTAAAAATTTTAAAAATTAAGTTTTCATATGCTGTTTACAGCTTGTTTTTATGACGTGTACATCAAAAGTTATTGAAGTTTAAAGTTGCACGAAGACTTTGTGATCACCCTGTAGTATAAAATTAAATGATGAAAGAAAAATCTGATATTGGAACACACACACACACACATATATATATATATATATATATATATATATAGAGAGAGAGAGAGAGAGAGAGAGAGAGTTGTGAGTGATTCTGTCTGAGTCTGTCTGTCCATGAACTTTTGGGTCTCTAAAAAAACCTGAATTGGTTGGTTGGTTTTTGAAAATAGGATAATATTAGAAGGAAAAAAAGTTGAAGGAATGATTTTGGACTTGGTCAGGTTATGTTGTTTAACAATAGACAGTAATTGGGGGGCCGTGGGCCCCCCAATTACTGTCGGTTCAATTATTTGGTCAATAAAACTGTAGGAAAGAATACCTACACCTAGCGTTGTAATTACTGGGCCCGAAGGTCGCAGCACGGCAATAAAACTATAGAAAAGAATGCAGCCATGAAAATCTTGAACTTTGCAGTGTCAAGATTTGTGAAGCTCAAGATTTTCATAACTATAGTTTATTGACCAAATAATTGAACCCCCAGTAATTGGGGGACCGCAGACCCCCAATTACTGGGGATATGACGAAAAATAAAAAAAAAATTGAATAATTGAAATTTAATACAATCAGCCTATCCGTGGACGCGGACGTTCATGCATAAATTTGTCAGTTTGATAATATGATAATTTAAATTCATACTTAATTTATTAATTGACTTTCGATTTCTGGTTATAAATATTAGATATTCGATAATATTAGATATTAGATAATATTATTTTGTAATTATAATTTTTTTACATACACTCTTTTTTTTTGGTCGAGTTTTTGCCACACAACCGTGTGTTACCAGGATCCGGGAAAGGGACCCAACTCGTCTTGCATCCCACCAACCACCACCCTTGGGAAAGTAGTGTGCTTATGACATTGTTATGTATTGTAGCATGAACAATTAATTATACAAATACACAACAGACATTGCCTGTTAACATTAAAGATCAAATGAAGGCTGCACAAGTTTCAATATTTGAACTGAATGAGGTGCAAATTGTGCTTCAAAAATAGCAATTTACTAAATAGTTCACATCCGCAACATCCGCATCCCGCAGGTGAGGATGCGGATGTGACATGCATCACTAATATATATATATTATATATATTATATATATATATATATATATATGTGTGTGTGTGTGTGTGTGTGTGTGTGTGTGTGAATCTTCCCTCATATAGCCAGAACAAATTTATTTCCGGTTTCAGTGTAAATTTTTTAGGTAACGAAAATAAAGATAAGGTGACAAGATACCATATATATATATATAATATATATATATATATATATATATATATATATATATATATATAATATATGGCAATCGAATTAAATATTCTTCTCCCTTACTTTCACGTGTAAAGGAGATAATTTTTTAATATTAGATTGACAGCTACTATACGTACACAGATATAAAGTACTCCGTATATAAGTCACGTATACAAACAAATGTAGGATTAAATTTTCAAAATTCTGGTTTGCTGAAGTGAATAGAGAAATTTGAAGAATTTCACGAAATTATTTCAGACTTAAATTTCTGAATGTGCAAAAATTAATCCTTTCAATTTCTGCTAAGTCACTGCATCGCTTCACTTCAGCTTTCAAATTTTATCAGCTTAGAATAGAACTTGAAGTAGGGTACTGACGTATTTAGCTTGACCTTTCAAAGTATGCAAACAAGCAAAGTGGATTCGTGTTAGGTTGAAATGTGGCCATTTTTTGGGGGGCAGAAGAATGACTAAGAAATGAAGGAAGTAAATAAAATGTTTTAGAGGTCAAAGTACTGTATTGTAAGATATACAGAATATTTCGTGTGATTTCAGGTTACAGCTCGACTCGTGTGTAGTTCATGTACAGTCCCCTACAATAGTTCCGCTCCACCGTCTCGGAGATGGGATAGGAACGCAGTCCTTCTTTCTCCCCACCCTCACTCACTCACTCTCCTCCTTCCTCTCTCACTATCCCCCCTCTCATCCTCCGCCTATCCTTTCGCTATCCCCATATCCTCTCCTTCTCTCTCTCTCTCTCTGTTCCCTCCTCCTGCCTCCTTGTTATTTTCTTTCGATTTACCTTAATTTTTGTTTCCCTTTTTCCTTCACCTCATACTAATATTTGACCCTTCTCTTCCTCCCCCTATGCTCCCGATTATTACCTCTCCCCATGGCTCTCATTCCTCCCACCCTATCAACTACTTCTGTCATTTGTGTTTTTACTTCTTTCCTTCCCCTCATCATCCATTCTCATTTACATAATAACTGACTCACTCATCCACTCATGCATTTAATTTTTAATAAAACTTCCTCTATAAATACTGAAAAATATATTAACTTCCGAAAATGTTCGTGTATATCAATAATCTTGTTCCTCTTTTAAATAATACACCAAAAACAACGATATTATGAGATCAAACGTCTACATGGAATCGCACAATAGCTGATATTAATCGTCATAATGTAGAGGAATACAACACTTATTTGTAAGTGTTAACATCGAATCACAATATGACAAAAAGTATTGCTTCACGAATGATTCCAAAATTCGAAGGATATTGTAATTCGGCGGGTCAGATTGCCGTTCAAATAGCATCTAATTTTAAACTATGATTTGAACCCAGCGACGAAATATATTAAATAATATATATTAGTATATATGTAAAAATTAATAATTCTAACATTCATTTTTGCATATATAAAGTCCAGAGTTTGATTAAAATTTAAATTTTCTTTATTTTATTTTTGCTAAGTAATTGATGAATTAGTTCTTTTTTTAAATTACCTAATAATTTTTTAGATTAAACCTAATCATGTAATCGTGTTAAATTCTGCAAAGTTAATTTTTTTATAGATTCTCGCTTAGTTGTAAAAGATGAAGTCATAACTTACCAAAACTAAATTAACACAATTTTAAATTTTAAGCATTTAATTTTGGTTCATGTGCATGTTTAATTTTAATCCATAATAAAATGCCTGTCTCTTTTTTTTCAGGCTGCCGTAACTTGAACGGTCTCGGCGTAATTTCCTCAAATTTCTCTTGCGCTCGCGAATGTATCGCAATTACAAACAATTTGAAGGTTCTATCCTTAAATGCTCGTAGCCTACGAAATAAAATAAACGAATTTTTTTCTTTAATTGCTTGTAAAGACTATGATTTAATTGCGATAAATGAATCGTGGCTTAGCACTGAAACACGTGACTTTGTTGGGGAGTATCAAATTAGAGGTTATAGACTTTTTGTTAAACACAGAATAGGTAGGCGAGGAGGCGGTGTTATGTTGTATATCAAAGATAATATTGCGAACGTTATAGAAGTAAAGCACACAATTCCAGAACCGATAGATTCGACTATAGCAGAACTTAAATTGAACGATTTCAAACTTCTTGTTGCGGTTATATATAGGCCCCCTAATCAAACAGCTGATACGGACGAAGCGTTATATCGTGAACTAAAGAGAATAATAGGTAGTGAGCAGGCTTTAGTTATGGGTGACTTTAATTGCGCCAACGTGAATTATGATACAATGCAGGGAGACGCGGAAGGTAATCGTTTAGTTAATTTTCTCGAGGATAGCTTTCTTATTCAAAAGGTTGGAGAACCTACGAGGTTGGACAGTATTTTAGATTTAGCAATAACTACGGATGATAGGCAATAGCGATCATAATATGGTAGAGTTTGTCCTCTCAGTAAGTCATTCGAAACCAGCTAACTCGACTAAAATTCCTAACTTCCAGACTCCAGTAGCGTATCCAGGGGGGGTGGGGGGGAAATGGGGCATTTGCCCCTCCTTGGAGGTGAAGAGGATGTATCTAAGGATAAGTAAATTTCCGTAACATTCAGCAAGCTAAGTCAGGTAACTAGGTTTATCTTGTCGTTAATTAATTGTGTAATGAAGTCAAATGATTCCGTACTTTTCACCGTTTTTAGTCCATGATTTATGCACTTTAAAAGAAAAATATGGTAAAAATTACTTCTCTCGCGGGGCGGAGCACCGGACCCCGCTGGGGGAGCTCACAGCGCTCCCCCCGACCCCGTAGCTGTATTGCCTCGCTACGCTCGGCAGCTCTACTTTGCATTTCCCCCCCCCCCCCTTTCGGAAATCCTGGATACGCGCCTGCTTCCAGCACGCAGACTTTTGTAAATTTCGAAATGAGTTGTCACACGTCAATTGGGAAAACGTAATGGGGATCTCCAACGCAAAACTAATGTGGGAATCGTTTGAAACAGTATTTAGGACTATAAGTGAGGAATGTGTACTGTACAAGATTAAGCGTGCGAAAGTAAACAAGCCCTTGTGGTTTACTTCTAGAGTAGGAGATATTATAAAGAGTAGAGATAGGGCTTATAGGCTACATCAGTGCGATAAAGACAATTTGTGGTTATGAAACAACTACATATCTCTAAGGCGTTAAGCGAAAAGTGTAATAAAAAGTCCAAGCGCGAATTTGAAATCTCCAGTTCATGAGGGCAAAGAAAACCCCAAGAGATTCTTTCAATACGTCAACAATAGGAATCTAGTAAAAAGTGTCTTGGGGCCGTTGAAAAACTTTAACCTACTTTCTGAAAACAAGAAAATGGCTACCTTGCTAAACGAAGTTTTTACGTCAGTTTTTACTATAGAAGATGTACGAATATCCCTACGGTCATAGACATACCTTTTGATAATGGTAATACTTTGAATAATATTGTGGTTAGTGAAAGGGAGGTAATGCGCTATATTGATAAAATGAAAATGTATAAATCACCGGGGCCGGATTCCATATATCCCATACAACTAAAAGAAAGCATTGTTGTGCCGCTAACAAAGATTTTTAATGCGTCTATATCTGAGGGGTGCGTATCAGATAATTTGAAGTTAGCAAATGTAACGCCTATTTTTAGAAAAGGCGATAAAGGTGCGGCGGGAAATTATAGGCCAATCAGTTTAACGTCTGTTGTAGGTAAGCTACTGGAATCAATAATTAGGGATCGTATAGTCGAACATTTAGAATTGCATAACTTGGTTAGAAATACGGAGCACAGTTTTAGGCGAAACAAATCTTGCTTAACTAATCTTTGAATTTTTTCAAAACGTGGTTGAAGTTTACGATAGTCATCGGGCGGTTGATGTAGTGCATTTAGATTTTCAAAAAGCGTTTGACACCGTACCGCACAAAAGACTCATTGAAAAAAACTGAGGGTCATGGAATCAGGGGTGTAGTAATAAATTGGATAGAAATGGATAGAGTGGTAGGAAACAGAGGGTGGTTGTTGATGGAGCGGAGTCGTCTTGGGCTAATGTAGCGAGCGGCGTTCCTCAGGGTTCTGTATTGGGCCCCTTGCTTTTTCTTATATATATTAACGATTTAGATGTCGGCCTAGTCGGTACGGTTTCGAAGTTTGCGGATGACACGAAGTTGGGTGGTAGGGCGATTAATGACGATTATAGAGGTAAAATCCAGGAAGATCTGAATAAAATCGTTGATTGGTCAGTCACATGGCAAATGAGATTTAACATCGATAAGTGCAAAATTTTACATATAGGTTCGCGTAATAGTAATTTTGCGTATAGTATGTCAGGGAAGGGGTTAGCAAGCGTAGAGCAGGAAAAAGATTTAGGAGTTATAGTCACTGGTGATTTAAAAGTGGCATCACCGGTCAATAAAGCGAACAAAGTGCTAGGTTTTATAGCTCAGAATTTTGAGTATAAATCGAGCAATATTATTGTTCCTCTTTATAAATCATTAGTTAGACCCCACTTGGATTTGGAGTACGCGATCCAATTTTGGAATCCGCATATGCGCAAAGATATAGACAAAATTGAAAGAGTTCAAAGACGAGCAACTAAGATGATTCCGTCGCTTAGGTCGAAGTCGTACGAGGATAGGCTTAAGGAGTTAAAATTGACTACACTGGAGACAAGGAGGCTAAGGGGACTAAGGGGTGATCTAATCTAGGTTTTTAAAATTATGAATGGGTTCGATAACGTAGAGAGAGATAACTTTTTCGAAATATCTCAATATAATAGGACTAGAAATAACGGGTGTAAGTTGACAAATAGAAGGTTCGAGACAGCAGTTGCCAAAAACTTTTTTACGCATAGAATAGTAAATAGCTGGAATAGTTTGCCGGTAGAAGTAATTTGTAACACCTCTATAAACATGTTTAAAAATCGATTGGACGCATATGTTGATAGATTGGGCATAGTTTAAGGTAATAAAATTAAGGCTTTGTGGTTCGGAACCCACGTAAAATTGTAGGTCCTCTCCGCCACCACGGAGGACATGCACAATACACAATTACAAACACAGTTAGATAGACCAGCCATGAGTGGATCCTAGGGTCTTTGTTGGTCTGAAACATTATAACATTATAATTTAATACGTTTTCACAGAATCCTTCGATCCACTACAAGAAAAAATCGGAGTGTACTATAAAAAAAAATACTGCGATTCCGTACACGGTACCAGCTACCCGAGAGTGAGAAAATCTGTTGCTGCCACCTAACCAGAACCCCCGTCAACCTCGAACCACCCAAGGCCATAGACGGAGGGTTAACATATGCATTACAGGATAACTGCCCTGTTCATACTGCCACGATCATCAGACGGTGGTTTCAGGAACAACGAGATGTCAAACTGCTGAACTGGCCCACCAAGGGTGTGACCTAAACCCAATTGAAAATGTGTGGCCAAATGTGGTTAACGCTTGGGAGCCTTGGCAGGAGCGGACATCTCGGCACCTGATGGAACACACTATGGCAGAGTGGGAACTTTTCCACAGGAACCCACAAGTCACCTACAATCACGTGTTCCAAATAGGCTACGAGAGGTCATTAATAATAATGGAGGATGGACCAAGTATTGAGTAATTGTGTATAATAATGTTATGGTTGTCATGTAATAAATATATATTTATTTACTCGAACAATTTTCAGTTCCTTATAATTTGAACATTATGTTTTTTATGTTTTTAGGAAATCCCTAAATTTACTTGATTCATGTTTATTTTTGTAATAAAAAATTGAACTATGTTATCATTATCCCTCCATGGAGAGACCTTTTTCTGGATAATCATTTGTTGATGATGCATGGACTTTAAACAGTTCTAAATGTTATTACCTGGAGGAAAAGTCGATACTACAACTTATCTTACACTTTAACTATAACATGGCCACATCAAAATCCTATGACTGAAAGTTTTTAAAGTATCCCACGTTTGTGAAATAACCTAACTACTCTATTCCCTAAATTTAGGAATAACGCATAAATAAAATACATAATCGTCCTAGCATTAGCACCAAAACTACAGTGAATAATATATTTATTCTGTCATTGGTTTTCAAAAAATAAAAGTATTACTATAACACCTGAGAGGGGAAGGAGGAGAGGGAGGGAGTGAGGGTGGGGGACTGGACTTTAAGAGGGACTGCGGTGTTTCCACATCTCGGAAATAAAATAAATAAATAAATAAATGTGTGTGTATATAATTAACCCCACCAGCATTCAAACCCGGGACCACTTATGTAGAAGTTATGATCACTGACCACTGCGCTACGACAGGGTAAAGGTAAACACAGTCGGGGGCATAAATCATGCGTGTTCATGCGTGATATTCCAAATGATTACTCCTTAATTAACCTTATGGCACCAGTTTTTAAGATAGACTTTCGCATAAACGCAATATATATATATATATATATACACGGTGTTTCAGGTCGACCCTAGAAATTGATATTTTTAATATTAGAATGAATTTTGCTTATTCATGAAGTGTTTCTCTGCTTATCTAATCGCATGTAATCTCCTGTAATTCCAAACCTAGTCCCCTCTAATCTCGAGTTAGCCATATATAATCCCGTCATTGTTATTCTTTTTTTCAAACTTAATGTAATCTCAATCTAATCGCTATTATCCCTGCAAGTAATCGCTTAATCTCCGTTATAAGTGAAGTTAATTTGTACTTTCACTTACTTCAATGTTCAACTCAAAAGAAAACCTTTGGAGCAGCAATTTAATACGTTTAATGGTGAGTCACGTTTTCTGATTAACCATTTTACGAGCAAAACTCCTTTAATACACTTAAGAGATAAGGGAAATTACCGCAAGTTTTAGGATCTATCAAAATATGTAAATTTTATCTCATCTACGTCATATGATCTTTCCCGTTACGAAGGAATTTAAATAACCCCCAAAGTTGTTATTACTCGTATTTCTGTATTTCAAATGAGTTTCGATGAATTTTTTTTAGGGCAAAATAGTTAATTAAACGGAATAAAGCATTGTACAACTGCCTAAAATGATGTATCATCGGGAACTAATCAAGAATCTGGAAGCTAACAAAAAAATATTTTTCACGCACGAGGAAATCTCTTCCATTTATGATGATAAATTAGCTTTGCTTTTGTTTTCAATTGGTAAAGAGAAGTTTTCCCCATCTTGTTTTACGTAAAGTAGGACGAAAGTTTTTGTTGTTAACGAAAACAAACGACTGAATAAAATTAAAAAAAATTAAATTCAACGAAACCGAAAGATTATATTATCGAGCTCGGTAATTACTTAAAGACAAGATTTAAGACCGTCAGGAATGGGATCACGTGATCGTCGATCGAACACGCAACACATTTGCAGTATTGCAATAAACATTTCAAAATACGTAACATACAACCTGATTCCTAAACTTGCACTTAAGAAATTGGTGAAAAATTGACAAACAAATCTGCTTCAACTGGAAAAAGAAAAAGATTATCTTTAAAAAAAAAAAACCTACAAATTAAAAAAGCTTCGACTTTGGTCAGTGAACATTATTTTAACCAAAGTTTTTAGTTAAAACGTGAGTTAAAAATGAATCCCTATCATAATATAAAATCTCAAAATTATTGTTTTTAAATTGAAAATAGAAACTTGATATTAAGTTATAATTTAAATTGTTCGCTAATTAAGCAATTACTGATATTTTACTTTCGTTCGTAATTACCGTTTCCGTTTTTCCAAAACGAGGAGTTCCAAAAAAAAAAAACCAGAAAGTTAAAAAAAAAAAGAAGTTTAGCAGATGTGGGTTCAAAACGGCACGTATTGAAATTTAACAACTTTAAAAAAAGTTGTTATACATGGTATAAATACCACAGACATAAACTAACTTAACAGCAAGACCCTAACTTACGAGATACTTCGGATTGTTTAAAACTAATATATATTTATATATGTTCATTGATGGTCACTGGAGTTTTTAAATTTTAAGGCAGTGCCGTAAATAATAATAATAATAATAATTATTGGTTTTCTTTTACCTCGTTCGCAACATTTAAGGTCATATGACGGAGGGGACCTACAGCTTTACGTGGAACGAACCACGGGTCGCTACAGAGCCTGGACGCAGCGGACGGTCTCCCATCCAACTACTATCCGACTCAATATCGTTTAACTTCGCTGATCAACAGGAAGCGGTGTTACGACATTGGCTACGACGTAGCCCCCGTAAGTAATAATTAGCTATGAAGGTTGTGGTGAGCATTCGGTTGTTAATAAATTATATAAATAAAGCTTGGACACACATGCTTTAAAAACGATGTTCGTTGTTTTACCAACAATTTTTTTTTTTTAATAAAAGCTATACGTAAATTATAAAATTTACAAAATAAAAATTTTATGACAGATAATTAATCGTATTTACGCCAGCGCCCGTATCTCAGTGGGTAACACAGAAATGAAGACACTGAGGTATGGAGTTCAATTCCTGATGGTACTGATAATAATAATTGAGGAACTAGTGCAATGGACCGCGTTCGTCCAGCCTGAGCGCTGTGCCACTTTCTGGTCCTCCTGGCTCATTATTATTAATTATAATCACACTGAGAATAATTTATCAAGGCATTTATGTGAGCTGCCTACGTCGCTTTCCGCAGATTAGCGAAGTTAAGCGACAATGGGTATGGGTTACAGTTGGATAGGAGACCGTCCCGTGCGTCCAGATTATGTAGCGAGCCGAGGTTTGGATCCCACGTTAAGCCGTACAATAGACCCTCTCCGTCATATGAGTTTAGATGGTGCGAAGGAGTTTAATACAACCCGATCAAACAACAACATTTATATATGCAACAAGTTCATCAAATTTTAGTAGTAGATGCTCTAGAAGTAACCATAAAAATATATATATAAAATACATATACGAGGGTGGGCTGAAAAGTAATGCCTCACTCAAATTAATTTTAAACAGGTTGAAGGATTTTATCGAAACAAAAGCAGATATGTACCTAGGAGTTTATTCTTCAAAACGATACATTTACTTTTCTGTAAAATCACCCTCTACCTCGATACATTTACGCCAACGATAAACGAGTTTTAGAAATCCATCCCGGTAAACCTCGGAGTTTTGACTACCAAACCAAAATTTCACAGCGGCCTTAACTTCTTCATCAGACTTGTAACGATTTCCACGGAGATGTTCTTTAAGCTTAGGAAAGAAGTGAAAATCGCATGGTGCAAAATTGGGGCTATACGGTGGATGCGGCAAGGCGGTAAATTGCAGATCCTCAATTGCTTCTTGCGTTTGAACACTGGTGTGAGGCAGTGCGTTGTCACGGTGAACAATGACTGCGTTTTTGTGGGTGCGAACCCTCCTAATCCATTTTTTCAAATTCTTCAGAGTTTCAATATAACGTGCGCAGTTCATTGCTGTCCCTCTTTCCCTAAAGTCTTCGAGAACAACATCATTGATATTCCAAAAAACAGTCATCATCACTTTTCCAGCCGATTTTTTAACTTTGAATTTTTTTGATTGCGGTGAATTTTTGTGCCGATATTCCATGAATTCCCGTTTATTTTCAGGGTCATAATTGTGGATCCACGTCTCGTCTCCTGTCACAATGCTTTGCAGAAATTCATCTTCATTTTCGAAGCGCTGCAGATTTTCTTGGCAAATGCGTAGTCTCTCTGTTTTCATCTCGGCAGTGACCACGCGAGGCACCTATCTGGCGCAGACCTTTCGGTAGCGAATATTGAATGTGTCCCACGCGCTCTTTGGAGATATCGAGCATTGTAACAATTTCATTTTGTTTAATGCGATGATTTCCACGAATCAGTTCGTCAACGTAGTTCCGATGAGACTCGTCGGTTGCCGTTACAGGCCTTCCACTTCGCGGTTTGCCTCGCAAATCTTCTTGCCCTGCTTCTCCTCCTTTACACTGCCTCGCCCAACGTCGAACGGTACTCACATCAACACACTGTTTGCCGTACATAGCTTGCATTCGCCGATGAATGTCTATGGGAACAACACTTTCCGCGGTCAAAAATTCAATTACGGCACGTTGCTTGAAACGAACGTCTTTACACCTTTCCACTGTAATCGATACTGAACCAACGTGTGGATTAAGTGTAGGCTATATTACGCTATAACACCAAACCGGTTTTGTCTGGTTACCTCTCCACAATCTGGAATGTGGTGGGGATATGAAGTTACAACACAAAACCGGTTTTATCTGGCTACCTCTACACAATCGAGAATTATTCAAGTGCAGCTATTACTTTTCAGCCCACCCTCGTATATTGTAAGTATATGTATCGCCAAATAAACAGTATTATTAAAAGAAAGCCGTGGAAGACTTAAATACGAAGACCGCAAAAATCATGCGTCGAATAACTGCAACGGCGTTTGATAAAAGAAAAGTATTTTGAATACAGCGATTTGACGAATCTGAGAACAATAATATAGTTCTATAAAACGTTTCGTAGGCCACGTTAAGACTGTAAATTTGAGGTAGGAGGAAAAGCTTGACCCTCATCAGAAAGAACATTTCGAATGGAAGCAAAACTAAAGTGTTTTTTTTTGGGCGGGGGGGATGATTAAGTGAAGTTCTTGACAAGTTAGTAAGGAGGAAATGAAAAATCCCGTTCATAATTCGTAAAGAAGTGATCGTACTATTTTGGAAATAGAAACAAACCTAAAAATAATTTTATTTGAATAAAAAAGTCGCCCTAATTTGAGCCTAAAATTTAAAGTAGAGGCGATTTAGAGAAACAAACTTTTGACATACTGTAAATGAAAATTGACGACCTTCCATAGAGAAATATTTAGAAATGAATTATAATTCTAAAGTCACCTTAGATTATCCTTGGTCGCTTTAACCAATGTTCTTTACAGTCAGAACTAACCATTCAAAAAAAAAAAAATATATATATAGACTATATAATTATATAGATATATAGTTACGATAGAAGTGTTCTTCGGGACCTTATCCTCAACAGGAATATAAAGACAGAGATACGACTCAACATTCATCGGCCAAACGTTTCGGTCCACTCAGGGGCCATCTTCAGTGACTACATGAAAGCATCTAAAGACAATCAAAAGTATAACTAAAGTAAATACAAATGTCGGAAAATTCACTATACAAAATAAAACCTAATACAATAAGCAAATAGTTAAAAAATAGCTTAAAAAAAATTATCGGGAATAGTAAGAGAATAAAACAATAAAACTAAAACCCATTAAAAATAAAAAAAATAAAAAAATTTTAAATTTTAAAAAAAAATTAAAAAAAAGGACAAACCTGAAAGGTAAGAGTTGCAAATAACAACTGGAGAGAAAAGAGGAAAGGAGAAAGAACCTAAGTTACTGCGTTGTACTGAAAAGGTGTTAGTTGGTTGATTAGGAAGCGAGTAATTTTATCGAGGAAAGGCTATCGTTAGTTTTGGATTTAACTTCTTGATAAAAAGTGATTCTAAACTTTTGAGATCAAAAGAATTAAAAGCAGACGACAGAATCGTAAAAGAGTCCTCGGGGCACGGGTGGTCATGGGTCTCTGAATGATGCCGGATAGCAGAGGATTCAGGAGTGGAAAGAGGGCGAGAAGCTCGATAAGAAAAACCCAAATGCTTCGAAATCCTAAGTTTTAACTGCGGGGCAGTCTGCCGTACATAGCGACTTTGGCAGGTCGCACATGTATATAAATAAATAACAAAGGATCTCAAAAGCACGGGGAGGTGATCTTTATGGCGAAAAAAAGATTGCAAAGAATTAGGATTGGAATTGATAATTATGAAGTCGCACTGAGGGAAGTGTCTGTCCAAAATAGAGCGGACATCTTTATTAAGTTGAAAAGTTAGTTGGTCTGAAAAAAGGAAGCTTAAGATAAACCTTCTGTTTCGGAACTGAGGACTGAATTATTTTGGGCGAATATAAGTTATTTAAAAATTTTGAAATTAAAGTCTCAATAGTCGAAGTGCAATAAAAATTATAGTTAAAAAATCTCTTAAGATACTGCATTTGAAAAACATTAATTGGAAGGAAATTATTCTTTTTCATCTTCATTTAACTAGTTTGAGACATCAGGGGAGATTAAATTTGTTATTAGAACTGGAAGGGTTTCTCACTTCACATTATTTATTACTCACAATATCATTATTATATACAGGGTGAGCCAAAAGTCTGGCCCATTGGTATTTACTTACAGTATATTTTGAACTAACTCTTTCCAGATAAACTTTAAGTGGCTCTTTCGCGAAATGGTTCACTACACATCGAAGGAGAAAGTGAAATTGACGTATAAAAACGGCTTCAAGGTTTCTACCTTCAACATTCATTGAATTAATAAATATTCTCTCTCTCTCTCTCTCTCCCTCTGTATGTGTATGTATGTGTATATATATATATATATATATATATATATACATATATATACACACACACACACTTGTAACTTGTTTGGTTCCGTCCGTCGGTCTTTCTTCACACGAAGGTCAAGCTGGTGGCCCCGCCCCTAGTCCTGGCTTGGTGGAGGAGCGAGTTGCTTTCTTGCGCTCTCCATCGTACATAGCCAGGTACACCCGGCTCATCTGGTACCGTCCTGAACCAGGCATCTAGTCCTCTCTTGAAGACTTCAACTTTGACCCCTGTAATGTTTCTGAGGTCCTTTGGAAGCTGGTTGAAAATTCTTGGCCCCCTGACAACCAAGCTATTTTCCTTCAGAGTTGAAGAGGTCCCTTGTCGGGCCTTTAATTTGGGAACACTACACATTCTGCCTTTCCTATTTTCCAGCGTTGTCTGGATGGTAATTGGGTTTTGTTTGAGGTTTGGTGCCAATTTTTCGACAATTTTCCATATGTAGATTATGGTATACCTTTCTCTTCTTCTTTCCAGGGAGTACAGATTTAGTTTCTGTAGTCTTTACCAGTAGTTCAGTTCTTTGCAGCCACCAATCTTGGCTGTGAAATGTCTGCGTTTCTTCTAGTTTATTAATTTCTTCCTTTTTATATGGGGACGTCAAAACTGAGCAGTATTCAAGTTTTGGTATGATCAGTGTTCTCAGTAGGGGAATCATTACTGTCTTGTCCCTCCTTTTGAACGTTCTTAGTACCTGTCCCGCGACTCTTTTTGCTTTGTTTATTGCTATCTGATTTTGTGTCTCGAATTTGGCATCATCCGTCATTATTACCCCCGCAAATGATGTTACTATACTGTTGCTGTTTACTCCACTGTTTATGTCTGTTAGCATGATAATGAACAGGAGTGGGGCCAGTACTGTACCTTGTGGTACTGAGCTGCGTACTTCTGATTCTGATGATGATACACCTCGAATTTTGACCACCTGTAAGTCGATTTCTGAGGAAGTTGTAGATCCATTTTCCCACTTCGCCTGTTATTCCCATATGTTTCATTTTATGTGCTATTATACCATGATCGCATTTGTCAAAAGCTTTAGCAAAATCTGTGTATATGACATCATAGTTTTCATTGCCTTCAAGTGCATCTAGGGTATTGTTATAATGCTCTATAAGTTGTGATAGGCATGATCTTCCTGATCGGAATCCGTGTTGATTTTCGTTGAATCTTTCTAATTTCTCCAAGAAGTCATTGATTTTCTCTCTGACTATTGTTTCAAAAATTTTGGTGAGGTTGGACGTCAAAGATACTGGTCTATAGTTCTTTGCTTGAGATCTATCTCCTCCTTTATATATAGGGACGATGCTTGCTCTTTTCAAGATACTCGGTATTTCCCCAGTGTCTAGGGATCTTCTCCATATCCAGTATAAGGGTGTAGCTATTTCATTTTTACAGTTTTTAATTAATAGTGCGTCCCATTTGTCCGGACCTGCAACTGAATGTGATTTAATTTGTCCTATAGCTGTCGCTACATCTTCTGGGGTAAAATCAAAGTCTGTTATACATTCTCCTTGCAATTTCTCTTTGAAAAATGCATCTATGTCAGGTATCGCTTTGTCACTTTTTGGGGTACTGAATACCGATTCATACTGGGCTCTCAATGTTTCAGACATTTCTTTTAGATCATCTGTTAGTTTATTATTTCCTTTCCTTAAGGGCCCGACAGTAGCGCGCGTTTTTTTTTCCTTTTCGCATAGCTGTAGAATTATTTTGGATTTTCCTTTATTACTTTTACCGCCTTTTCCTCTTCCTTCTCTGTATGGCCCTTTATCAGAGTTTGTATTTCCCAATCGATTCTCTCCAGTTTTTCTTGTATTTCTTTCCTGGCATTGTTGTCTCCGCAATTAGCTAACTTCGTGGCTTTTTTGCGGAATATTCTTCTCTTTTGCTTCTCTAGCCAGTTCCTCTTTCCGTTTGGCTGTGCTTTCTGAGCATATTTTTCTAAAATTCTCAGCGTCTTTTCTTCCAAGGTTGTTAGCATTTCCTCAGTTGTTTTATTCTCGAAAACTGTTCTCTCCTCTATTTAGGCCGTGTGTGATCTGATTTCTTCCCAATTTATGGTCTTGGAGTTTAAGTTAAAAGCCCCAAATTTGCTTCTTCCTTCCGTATGTGTATTGTCTTTTAAAGTTATCGCCATATTTGTTGATAACTCGATTATATTGTGGTCTGAGATAATAGTTGGAGTTATTTTCATATCCGCAATCAAGTTCGTGTTATTTGTGAATACCAGATCTAGGCAGTTATTTTTCCTGGTATTTTCTGTTATTTCCTGTGTCAACATAAAGTCGTTTGTGAGAGCCATCAGCATTCTTGCTTGCTCCTGGTCATCTCTTGTGCCCCCCCCCCTTATCTTGCTCCATAAATATATTTCTACCCACCTTTTTGGATTTTATAAATGGGAAATAAAAAACGTCAGAGTATTATATTAGGGGATGGCATCCGAAAATTTTTCATTTGGAGAGTTTGGAGGTCTATAGATGACTATCAGGACCACGATTAGTTTCTCTATTTTTACTGCAAGGGTTTCCACGAAACCGTTGGATTTACTTATTACCACCTCTGTCATATGCCTTTCATGTATATAAATAGCACAACCACCTTTACGTCTCGCTGTTCTATCCGCTCTTAGTAAGTTGAATCCATCGATATGCAATTCTTTCTTATCGATACAGTGTTCGCAGTTATCGTAGTTTCCTTGGCAGTCTTTAAGATGTGTTTCTGTGAGGCATGCGATGTCCGCCCTTGTTTCGTCCATAACACCTTTCAGGTACGAAACTTCGTTTAGTGAATTGTTCGGTTTTATTCCTTGAATATTTGCCAGGACAATGTTTATGTTCTTTGTTTTGCATTGCCCCTTGTGCATTTTAAGTTCGTTGCCCTTTGATATCGCGTGTTTTGTAGCATTGTGGTCCTCCGAGGTGGATCCGTTCCCGCCTACCTGTTCTGGTAGCTTCTTGCCATGTAGCGGTCCGGCTCGAGAGTTCCCAGCTGTGTCAGCTGCATGTGCTGTATATGACTTAGCAGCCGTATAGTGTCCGAGATGTTGAAAAAATTTTTGTGTGCTGTGTTTTGTTTGCTGTTTGGGTACATATTCTTTTTTCTCACGTTCCTTCTGTTGTCATTTGAGACTTGTCCTTTGAACTTGTCGGGAGATGATGGTAGTAGCATTTTCTCCCGGACTGGCAGGTTCCATATGTCGCGTAGGTCTTGCAAATGTCCAGATGGTAGAATTTGCATTTTCCACCAAATTTGCAGTTACCATTATTGTAGAAGTAGTTGCACACAGGAGGGTGTTCGTAAATACATTCTCCTCCCTTATATCTGGATATTCCTTTCACATAGTATTTACATATATTTTCTTCCCCATTTTTACTTGGGAGCCTTTGTTTTTGGTGGTTTCAGTATGGTTTCTTTATTGTCTACTTGTTTTTTCCTATTGCTGCTAATGCCCTTTGTTTGAAAACTTTGGATTTGGTTTTGTGCCTCTGTTTTCTCTGTTGGTGCTTCTTTTATTTCTATTATTTCTGCTTTTGCTGTTTTCTTTTCCTGTTCGTTTTTCGCAGTTTCCTCTCATACTATTTTCGTTCCTTCTATTTTTTTTTTCTGTTCACTATTCATAAGCTCCTATTTTGCCTTTTCCTCATAGTCTCGTTCTGCTATATATATATAATTATAATTATATATATATATATATATATATATATATATATATATATATATATATATATATATATAAACAAATAGATAGAGACAGCTGTTATTTATTATTGTAAATATGGCAATTTTGAAAAAGAAAATAGCGAATTTGAATGTTTTTTTTGCATGAATTTGGTATATTTAAGATTTTCTTGGCAAACAAGAAAAAAAGGCGACGAACGGTCATTCTGGTGTGCATTACCCTTCACCAATCATCTGTTCCAGTATCGAAAATCCATATACTTAGAAAAAGTAGCCGAAATGCGTAAAAACATGAAGCAAAATTAAATATACCAAACTTACTCAGTATGCAACAATATTAAAATTTCGTTTATTATAGTGTTCTAAACACATAAAAACAACGACGCAGCAACAACAGCAGGTGCTGTAATAATGATCCTGTTTACGCATGCGACTATACTGAATTCCTTCCCTAAGCATAAAATGTCTGAATACGTGCTAAACAACTCGACCCTCATAATATATGCTTTGTTCTCTTAACGAATAACTACTGTATATTAACAACATCTTTTCTTAAAGGATGATCATAATTGATTTTCTTGGAAACTCGTAAAATTTTCGAGTACAAATTATCGTCTTTCCTCGAAGCCGTTTTGAATTACCCATGCACACCTGTGTTAATTATTTAATCGCCTGACACTACATGCCACGAACTTGCCTTTTATGACATAAATAACTGACTTTATACAGGGTCAGGATACAAAAATCTATAACAAACTCGTACGTTCAAAGTAAAAAAAAATAAAAATACATAATATATATATATATAGGGTGAACCAAATGTAGGTGGACAGTAAATGATAACGTTTATTTTGAGAATACATATTTAATTTTTTTGTATACTATAATACAAAATAAAATTTAAATAAATTTAGTTATAATATTTAATATAATAAAACACAAACACCATAGTTATAATATAATATAACACAAACCGTATTCAACCTACTGTCCACCTACTTTTGGTTCACCGTGTGTATATATATATATATATATATATATATATATATATATATATATATATATATCGGTGGTGTAGTGGTTAGCGTCGCTGACTACGAATCCATCGGCCCCGGGTTCGAGACCCGACGGCAGCCGGCGCGCAGCAAAACCCAGCTGTTCATCCTTCCACACAATAAAGAAAGTGGTTGGTAGATAAATGGGTACCCTAGGTGGCCCAGTGGTTAAGACGCTGGGCTGCTGATGGGGCATGGTTCGAATTCCACGTTAAACTGAGGTCTAAGGTGGAGTGAAAAGTTTGACCTTCATCAGAATGAACAATTCGGGCGGAAGCTAACCAAAGGTACCAAAGGTATATGGGACAACAAGCCTGGCCTTCGTAAGTGAGGAATCATAGCATTAAGGTGTTCCGTGATATATATATATATATATACACACACACACACATATACACGGTGAACCAAAAGTAGGTGGACAGTAGGTTGAATACGGTTTGTGTTATATTATATTATAACTATGGTGTTCATTATAACTATGGTGTTTGTGTTTTATTATATTAAATATTATAACTAAATTTATTTAAATTTTATTTTGTATTATAGTATACAAAAAAATTAAATATGTATTCTCAAAATAAACGTTATCATTTACTGTCCACCTACATTTGGTTCACCCTATATATATATATATATATATATTACAGGCCCGGATTTAGCTATAGGCGAACTAGGCGATCGCCTAGGGCCTCGCGCCAAAGGGGACCTCGCTCAAGCCGTTTTGCGCGTTCTGTTCAAGTGATATTAATGATTTAGAACTCTATGAAGAACTTAAAGTACTTTGCAGGTTTATACCTGAGAAAACAGATCTCGGAAATGCCCTTGTTTATATAGTGCAAAAACAACTAAGTGAGATTTATCCTAATGTTTATGTTGCACTTCGAATAGTATTAACCATCCCAGTTACTGTTGCTTCGACTGAAAGAAGTTTCTCGCGTCTCAAACTTATTAAAACATATTTGCGTTCCACCATGTCTCAAGCGAGATTGCAATCATTAGCTATGTTATCAATAGAAAACGATATAACAAATTCATTAGATTATTCTCAATTAATTGAAGAGTTTAGCTCGAAGAAAAGTAGAAAAGCATTGCTGTAATATTCAAGGAGCATCTGAACCAAATATTAAAGCATTAATATTTAGCCTAATAAGTCGATCGCTCACTATTATAAAAAATGAAATGTCAACATCTCTTATACATCACATATGAAAAACGTTTGTATACTATGGAAAGTCATTACCTATAATATTATATAAATCTTAGAAATCATTGTCTTATATTTTCGATACAAATCTTGATTCATATTATAATTTATACTTATTTGTATGGTTTATTTATATTTCTTATACAATTTCCATGCGTGATTATTTTGGTTTGGTTTAATTTTTAAGTGCTGGCATAGTTCTGTCTATGCGGGATTCTAATATTGCTGGTATAGTACCGATAATTAAGTCCATATTTTCATATATTAGGCCTAGGGCCTCGCAATTTCTAGATCTGCCTAGGGCCTCGCAACTTCTAGATCCGGCCCTATATATATATATATATATATATTATATATATATATATATCAACGTAAAGAACGACGCTTGTATAGGAGAATATTCCGCGCAAGATGAGGAGGAAGAACGAAACAAATGAAAAAATGAGGTAACCACCCGGGAATCGAACCCGGGATCTTCCGATTGCCGGTCAGATATGATAACCATTACACCATGGGCCTCACTTGATCAAATGCCGCAATTCTCCTACATACGCACAGAAACCAATGCCCCAAGGGGGCACCTCCCGCATGCCGTACATTATATACATTTTAACTGCAAACACGCAGTATAATTAACGTAAAGAACGACGCTTGTATAGGAGTGTGCCTAATATATATATATATTAGGCATCGACCGGTAGTTGTATCGGTATCGGTACCGATGGTTAGTAGCTACCGATACCGATAGTTTTTTGTTTCTAAGAATTAAAAAAACGGGCGTTTTCCAAATAGAAACTTCTCGGCTGCTCGAAAAGTTACGTGTGTGTTCGCGATTTATCCCGACGTTTTTAGAAATTTCCATGACTCATTACCGTTCTATATAATTATAAAGCGAGCCCGTAACCATCGCGGTGTCATTTCCCCAGTTCGCAAGTTGTGAATCAGTTCAACAGTGTGTAATAATTTTTTTGTAAATTTATTAACTACTGGTATAAATTTATTCGCTTTTGCTTTAGTGAGACAATGCCAAGCATTGTGTGGAAGTTCTTCACTGCTTCAAGCACTAATGGAAAACAGGCGATCTGCAATTTGTGCGGTGTCTCTGTCTCTCGTGGAGGAACAAGCGCGAGTACCTTCTCTACATCGAACCTGAGGAGTCACCTTATCAACAAGCACAAGACTGAGTTTGATGAAGCCAATAAGAGTCAATGTACAACTTCTGCTACTAATTCTGGTGAGTAGATTCATGAAAATCTGTAAAGTGATTTTTCAAACATTCTCAGAGAGAATTCGCAGTTGCTCAAAGCCCCAACATCCTAGTGGGCCCCAAAAATGATGAATTCAATAAAAATTTAGGAAGTCTAAATATTTGTTTTTTTTTAATGTATGTTTCGGGTCCCTAAATTTTAGCCTGCCCAGGGCCCCCAAAAGTTGCTAAGATGTTGCTATATATAAAGTTTGATTTCAAGTTTCAACATGATTTACGAATTTATTGTAATATCAAAGTCTCCCTGAAATTGCCATTTTCTATTTGTTTATAATTTCCCCCAATCAGAATTAAGATACAACTACCGTAAATTTAATTCTCTTTGTTAACTTACTTAGCTTCTATTTATTAAAAAATATTAAATATATGAAACTTTACATATAAACATTTCTGTATTAAAATTATATATATATATATTTTTTATTTTTTTCTCTCTACGAGACATGCCTGGAACTTCTTCCGTCACGGCTACTCAATCCATTAAGGTCGCGTTTTCCAAATCCATTCCATACGCTCATAATGACCGAAAGAAGATTGATCTTGACCGGAAGGTGGCAGAGATGATCTGCATCGACCGTCAGCCCTTCGCATTTGTCGAACGGGTAGGATTTAGGCGACTACTTCACGCTGCCGATCCGAAGTACACGATTCCGTTTGAGGAGTTTTTCAGGAAGAACCTTATTCCAGACATGGCAGGCAAGGTGAAGGGCAAGATCGAGGAAATGATGTCACAAATGAAGGAAGAGAAGAGGAAATTCTCCTTCATCACGGTCATATGGAGCAGTCGAGCAGTCGGCCCAAACTTCGTGCGCAAAAACATCATGTTGAATGTCTGTCTTCAACGAGGATCAAACAGCAGAAAAAATTTCCGCCAAAGTTCAAAAAATGATTCAAAGTTGGGGATTGTCCGAAGAACACACTTTTATGATCATGAGAGATAATGCAGCTAACATGCGAGCCGCTTTCAGACAAACAGGAATGGATAGTTTCGGTTGTTTGGCTCATACACTTCAACTGGTGATAAAGGATGGCTGCTTGAACCTCCCGAGTGTGGCTAATCTTTTGACAACGGCTCGGAAAATCGTCGGTCATTTTCGCCACTCTCCGCAAGCGACGCAGCGCCGACATGAAATTCAAAGAAGACTTAACTTGCCTCAACTGAAGCTGATTCAAGATGTGCCAACCAGATGGAATTACACGCTGGAAATGTTGCAGCGACTCCTTTGCCAAAAGGAAGCTATCATTGAATATGACGTCGAATGGCCCTGGAAAATACGTTGACTTCAACGCAATGGAAGCTTATGGTCAAGCTTATTGACGTGCTTGATGTCTTCAAAACTGCGACGTTCAAAATCAGTGAGGAAAACTCGCTTTTATCAGAAGTTTTACCTACAGTCAAATCTCTGTCAAAAGGAATCTGTGCAGCGTGCTCAGTGAATGATACTGGTGTCAAGATTCTGAAGAGCCAGCTGGGCGATTCTCTCGAACAGAGATTTCGAGAGCATAATTCAAATGAGAAACTGCTGCTAGCCACAGCAGTTGATCCCCAATTCAAAGGAGCTGGGCTGATTGACGACAACATGCGAGAAAAGGCAAAAGAATTGTTGAGACAAGAGATATGCAGCCACATGGAGGGGGCCCAACGAAAGCGTATTGGAGGTCCAATTGCCGTGAAACGCCGCCGAAGTGGTCCGGTTTCTCCGTTCAAGAAAATCGCTCTTTGGGAAAACCTTTCCGATTCAGAAGGTAGCGATCTTGACGATCACGTTCGTCCTATTCTAGTTGAGAAACCCCAAACGAGGGATACGGACACGAGGTTCACTGTCCCAGACGCACGAGTGGAAGCAGCCCTGGACGCATATTGGTCGCAACCTCGGATTGCTGGGGATAGGGATCCATTCATTTTCTGGCGAGAACATTCTGCTGATTTCCCGGAGATTGTTAAAGTTGCTGAGAAGTGCACGAGCTGCCCTTCTGGATCAGTTGACTCTGAACGGCTTTTCTCAACGGCTGGAGATGTTATCAATGTGAAACGAGCCAACATCACCCCAATCAACGCTGAGGAACAAATCATCCTCTCCAAAAATCTGAAGTTCCTCAATTTTGATTATTGAGTGAACTGTTATACTGATTTACACTTTTTGAATTATGTATTGTTTCCATTACATGACTTTTATTTTGTGAATTCCATTTCTTCAAATATATGTTTTGAATTACAGTACATGTGTCGAATTACATTCTTTGAATCCTATTTTGATATTTTGGACAGATATCGATATCGGTATCGGCCGATACTTTGCTTTAACTACCGGTATCGGTACCGATACTTTGGGAATACTATCGGTCGGCCCCTAATATATATATATATATATATATATATATATATATATATATGTATGTGTGTGTGTGTGTGTGTGTGTGTGTATGAGGCGTCGCGAGTACGAAGGGCAAATTCGCCACAGTGGCAAATTTACGATTGTTCCACGAATGAATAGTTCAACCCTCTCCCCATCCACAGACACTTGGCATAGCCAAATATTCTCCTCGTGCGCTCAAAAATGTAGTATTTTCAATGCGTGAATTTGCGCTATGTGCCCCTCGTACACAACAGACACAAAGTTTAAACGCGTCCATCTCAAAACTGGTTTGGCGAGTTCGCCCCTCGTACTCGCGACGCATCATATATACAGTATATATATATATACAGGGTGTACATAAAGTCAGGATCTATTTTTGTGAAGCACTTGGAAATTATATGGAATTCAATCATAAAATGATAAAGTGGTAACATTTATTAAATAATTAAGAGTAGGATTCGACGTGACGCCCATCAGTATCCCTGCACAGCTCAAATCGTTCCGCAGCATTTCTAAACACATTCTGGAGCATTTGCGGGGTTATGTTATCTGCAGCAGTTCGTATACGATATACGTGTACGTAAGTTTTCAAGACTCGTAATCTTCGTCTGATAGACATGCGATTTGATAAAGCCCCATGCAAAGAAATCTAAAGGGGTTAAATCTGTTGCTTCCGCGTCCGATCCAGCGATTTGGAAAACGTCCATTTAGATAATCCTGAACAATTTTGGCATAGTGACAAGGAGCACCATCATGTTGATAGACGACGGGGATAGGATTGTTAGTACCGTCGTCTATCAACATGATGGTGCTCCTTGTCACTATGCCAAAATTGTTCAGGATTATCTAAATGGACGTTTTCCAAATCGCTGGATCGGACGCGGAAGCAACAGACCTTGGCCAGCGAGATCACAGATTTAACCCCTTTAGATTTCTTTGCATGGTGCTTTATCAAATCGCACGTCTATCAGACGAAGATTACGAGTCTTGAAAACTTACGTACACGTATACGAACTGCTGCAGATAACATAACCCCGCAAATGCTCCAGAATGTGTTTAGAAATGCTGCGGAACGATTTGAGCTGTGCAGGGATACTGATGGGCGTCACGTCGAATCCTACTCTTAATTATTTAATAAATGTTACCACTTTATCATTTTATGATTGAATTCCATATAATTTCCAAGTGCTTCACAAAAATAGATCCTGACTTTATGTACACCCTGTATATACACGACTATGTCGTAAGGTGGACATCAATCCCGACATTCTTGTCTCCTTAATTTCTAAACTCATCTGCCTTTCTCTTTGAAGTTTGACCTTCTTTAAAAAAGACAAAATAAGTTGAAAGACTCTTTATCATTATTTTATCTGTTTTCTAAATTGAAATAAAACTTCATCTACCTTGAATAATATTATATATATATATATATATATATATATATATATATATATATATATATAAAATGAACAATGAATAATCCATATTCATTTTTACATAAGAAACCAAAATTGCCTAAGCGAGTTTTGGATAAAAATTTTATTTGTAGCTTCCTATTTTTGTTTGTGTCACAACCCTATGATCTACCATTTCTGTGGTTTAGTCGTATCTATTTTCCATTTTTCATTGTTATAGAATTTAGTATAATTAATTATGATTGTCTTCCATCTCACCCTCGACCCTAGATTATGCATACACATTGCATGTAACAGGATTGGAACCCGCAGTTGTACTTCTTAGTCATTGATACCCACTCTTTGTCTCTAATTCGTTCATGCATTTATTAAGTTATTTTATCTGTTTCATTAAAGTACATTACGTCGTTTACCATTCTTAGTGTTTTTATATATTTATATATGGTTATACTATATGGTTATACTAGATGGTTATACTATATGGTTATACTATATGGTTATTATATTTGGTTATTAGTACAACACAAGTACATGAGACATGACACACATGATATAACATAACGCATGATAAAGTTATAAATTCGAATCGAGCGAAAGGAGACTTTTTTTATCTTTGAAGCGTTCGATTCTGCCAGTTAGCGGAATTTGATAACTTACTAAGCATTTTCGAGTTCAATGCGGGAGGTGATATAATAAAAAATAATAATGAAAAAAATAATACGAGAACGTATTTTTGCGTTTTCGAACGAAGGCATGAAGTTTTGCATTTCATAGATTGACACGAGTAAAAATGAATATTTAATAAAATTTATATAGGATAATGATCAAGATAAAATATGGACGTATGGGGGCGGGGATATGGTCGAATAATAGTTATATTTATACTACATAACATATAAATAATGACTTCTATAGAGTGTACAGTTTTTATTATGATGATAAAGAATTTTCATACATTGCATACTAGAGATATAATGAAGGGAAATTAATGACGGGAAAATGTGACGTCATAGTTATTGAATTTGTACGTATAGTACAAATCATTATTAGGAAGATTTACATGAACGAATTAGAGACAAAGAGTGGGTATCAATGACTAAGAAGTACAACTGCGGGTTCCAATCCTGTTACATGCAATGTGTATGCATAATCTAGGGTCGAGGGTGAGATGGAAGACAATCATAATTAATTATAATAAATTCTATAACAATGAAAAATGGAAAATAGTTACGACTAAACCACAGAAATGGTAGATCATAGGGTTGTGACACAAACAAAAATAGGAAGCTACAAATAAAATTTTTATCCAAAACTCGCTTAGGCAATTTTGGTTTCTTATGTAAAAATGAATATGGATTATTCATGTTAACCCCTCCGTCTATGGCCCTTGGGTGGTTCGGATCGACGGGGGTTCTAGTTAGGAGGCAGCAACGGATATTTCTTCTATAACATTCTATATATATATATATATATATATATATATATATATATATATATATATATATATATATATATATATATAAAACTTAAGGTATTATATTACATTTTCACAATTAGCGATTCTAAAAAGTTGAATAAACCATGTACTACATTATTATCACATTTATATTACAAGATATTAACTTCACCCAAGAACATTATTCATGAATACTAATCTTCAATTCCCACATTGTCACTCAAGGTATATATCATTATATTAATCCGATATCAAACTTGCATTATCATTCTTCCATATATTCAGTATATATGTTCATTATATTCATTATATCCATTCATATATTCCTTAGGACTAATATAAACATTGTACAGTAAAATGCAATCAATAAAAAATCCGGCAGAAACCCTCTTCATAAATTATCTATCAGATTATTAAGAAATAATGATGGATCCGAACTACGGGCCGCTTCATAGTCTCGACGCGGAGGACGGTCTCCCAGCCAACTATTATCCGACCCAATGTCGCTTAACTTCGCTGATCAACGGGACGACGTAAGAATTATCCATTTTCTCCAATACCTGATTATAATAACAATAATAATAATAATAATAATTATAGTAATTATTTACTGTTGTTATTTATCGCTTGTGAAAAAGTTATATTGATCTTGAACTGTAATATAACAAATTAATATTATCATTCAAGACAATGTTTTATTAACTGATAATTTATTAACTATGTTCATACCTTAATAATACTTATTTTTTATAAACTTCATTCATATTTTAATAAGAATTATTGAATTTTTTTTTATCTTGTGGGTTTATAACCCATCATTTACTTCATTTTTTTATATAATACAAGAAGCCACAAGATCTGGTTTTTCTTATGTAAAATTTAAATCTGAATATTTTCTTCTGTGGTATTTCTTGTGTAAATTGATATTAACGTTGATATAAGCAATTTTTGGATCGATTAAAATCGATTGAAATAGTATGGTGGTAATTATTCGTTTTACCCTTGCGGGTCGATTTTTATATGAGAATAGGTTTTTCTGGTGTATTTTGGTGTGTTTTATTCAAATCTGACCTTCAGTTCTTGTGCATATGAATTATTGAATGCCCGGTTAGGTTAATTGAATGCCCGGTTAGATCAACTGTACGTCCTTTATGATTGGTTAGGTTGTCGTGATATTTTCGTTAGTTTTAATGAAAATATCACGACTTAACCCAAGTAACGAAAATATCACGACACCCTAACCCAGGCGTCGGCAACCCCTGGCACGCGTGCCAAACTTGGCACGCGAGGCATCTATCCTTGGCACGCGAAAAGATTTAATTTTTTTTTATAATTTTAAGATTAAAAAAAGAGAGGAAAAATACTACTCAAGACCATAAAATTATTTTTTTAAAAATGGAATTGGCACGCAACACCAAAAAGGTTGCCGACGCCTATATTAACGGAGATAAGTAATTTTTGGATCGAGTAAAATCGATTGAAATAGTATGGGGGTAATTATTCGTTTTACTCCTGCGGGTCGATTTTGATATGGGAATAGGTTTTTCTGGTGTATTTTGGTATGTTTTATTCAAATCTGACCTTCATTTCTTGTGCAATTGAATTATTGAATGCCCGGTTAGGTCAACTGTACACCCTTGATGATTGGTTAGGGCCTAACCAATCCTCAAGGGTGTACAGTTGACCTAACCGGGCATTCAATAATTCAATTGCACAAGAAATGAAGGTCAGATTTGAATAAAACATACCAAAATACACCAGAAAAACCTATTCCCATATCAAAATCGACCCGCAGGAGTAAAACGAATAATTACCCCCATACTATTTCAATCGATTTTACTCGATCCAAAAATCACTTATCTCCGTTAATATCAATTTGCACAAGAAATACCACAGAAGAAAAAAAATTCAGATTTAAATTCTACATAAGAAAAACCGGATCTTGTGGGTTGTTGTATTATATGAAAAAATGAAGTACATGATGGGTTTATAACCCACAAGATCCATTTTTTTTGTTATCTGTGTTAATATTTTTATATTAATTTTATGTTAATATTGAATTATAATTTGGTATCTACTATTTACCGATCTATCTATATTTTCTATCTATTTGCCTCTATTTCTCTATTTCTTAGACAAATTACTTACATTTCAATATTAAAAAAATTAGTTATTTAATTTTCGTAAAACAATCGTGTATGCACAAATAATTCTTTTTAGTGTCTACCCGTCAGCATTCCAAATTTTGTTCACGTCAAGTCCTAAAAGCTCGCCTGTACATAATTCATCGAAGTCAAGCACAGTAGTTGCACATGCACTTCAATTTGATCCATTAAAGAACTGTATAACAACAGGTCAAATTCACTTAATTTTTAATTTTCCCTTAAGTCCGTTTTGGCTGAGCCCTCAAATGAAGAAGTCTTTCCCAATGTGGTATAATCCACATTGCGGTCGCCACGATTTACTTTCAGAAATAAAAAAAAATATACATACTAAATGAAATTTTATTTGAAGAAATATTTTTCCATATTTAAAACGCTGACCCAAGCGAGCTCAACCCGACTGCTCTAAAAAGGGGATTTTTTTTTTACCTATTCCCCTAAACTCAAACTTTAATCCCTCAACGACAGGTATACGTTTCTTTAAACCTAAAAGTATAAGAATTATTGTTATTCAGGACTAAATATTTTAGTAACTAATTTCTTAAATAACACGCCTTTCGGCATTCATTTTCTAACAACTCAACGACACATCCATAAACACGAAGAAGCATTTGTAGGAACGTTGCATTGTATAATAACAACTTAGATTATATATTATTTCCGGTCGGACAGTAAGTCTCGCCAGTCATGAAAAGGTTAAAATACCCAAACTTCAAAAATCTATTTCATCCCTTCATCATAGGCAGTTAATTATTCCTGTTCGTGCATTCACTCATCACTCGCTTATTCCAAGTCTCGCCTTCATAGCTTATAATTTTAATTTTTGGCTCCAACTATTTGAAGCATACATTGTAATTACCACTCGTAAATAAAGAAAACCACAGCAAAACAGTGCTCTGAAAACGTTAAAAGGATTGTTTCTCTCTCTCTCGTGTGTGTGTTTGTGTGCTTTACTCGTATTTATACTCCTCGTATCATCCGCTAAGGGACACACTTCATTCAACATGAACGCAACAATCATCGTCCTTTAAAAGTGAAAATTACCAACAACTTTATGAGGGTGGAAGAACCCATTTCACACACACACACACACACAATATATATATAAATATATATATATATATATATATATTATATATATATATATATATATATATATATGGTGGTCCAAAAGTCCCTATTTTGCTGAAATAATGATATTTCTATTTTTATTTCTACAGGCCATAGATGGCCATCACACACATTGTCTTTGTATTTTTTATAATTTTGTACTCTTGAAAATTTAGTCGTTTAATACATACTGTGAATATATGTGACATATTTTGTGAAAAACCCTGACGTGATACATAAAAATGGTTGTGAAATTTGAAATCAGCATGGCAAAATTGTATAAGATCACGCAATAGAAATAAAACATCTCGTACTTTGGTTTGAAACGCAGACTTGTGTAATTTAATGGGATAAACTTAATTATTTTTCATTTGAAACTTACAACTAGACTAATTATAATCGGTTACGAGGGCCAAAAACTGGTATAGTGCTTAGGTTAGACTAACCTGATCCATTGTGCTAACTCCTGAATTATTATTTACCACGCATCAACATCGAGAGTCGAACCCTCAACATCAGTGTCGTCTTCGCTTATTCTCTGTTACCGACTGAGCTACGGGTGTTGGCCACAATCAGACCAGAGCTAACGTGTGAAATAATTTTACGGTATATATATATTAGAGTTGCACCGATACCAATATTTTGGCCGATACCGATACCGATACTACAAAAAAAGTGCCGATACCGATACCGATACCGATACTTTTTAATTAATTAATAGTTTTAAAATTGATTATTAATAAAAGTTCAAGTAAATGATATAATATCTCAATTAACTTAAAATGCCTTTCCCAATCCCAACTTTAGTTCCATTTAATTTCATAATAATATAATATATTATAATATATAGCTAGAGCCTGTAATTTAATTATGTTTGAAATTGAATGTACTAAAAAAGTAAAAAACATTGCAAACAAACAACTTATAAAATTATGTCTACAATAAAATGTATAAATTTTTAATATACAGCTCTTATTTAATGTATAAATTTAATGTTGTATAAAAATATTTTAAATTAAATTAATACAAAGATGATAATTTTATAACTTATTACTGTAAACTATATTATCATACACTGGTATATATTGGGGTATATACAGTAAAAGTACTGCTATCACTGTAGGCTGGTCTAGCTTACTTGGGCCCTATAGCCATTATTAATACATAAGAATTGTAAATTTATTTACCAGAAATATTTTTTATTTTATCAATATATATATTTGAAATTAAATTAAGAAAATATATATATATATATATCTTATTATATAAAGTTCTAAACCAATGAATGCATATAATGGTAGTGTATTATCAATAACTTTACACACAAGATTCAAGCAACTGAATGGTTTATTATGATTATGCATGCCGCGTGGTGCCATCTATGAACAGCTTTACAAAACTTTCATTTTTACTGAAAACTATTACTGTAATTTGAAATTGTATATTTATATGATACTGTATTACTGTATTGAATATTTGTAATCTTGTATAGGGGCCTATAGTTACATTTTATGATTTTTTGTTTTGTTAGTAAATGTAAACATTGCTAATTTTGATAAAATATATATTAAACAACTAAATAAGATATTACTGTATAATAAAAAAAATAATAATTTTATATAAAGTAAGATAATTTCTTCAAAAAACAGTAATTCAAAGTGTCGGTATCGGTATCGGTTTTCAGAACAGCATCGGCCGATACCGATACTTTGTGAAAAGTGGCCGATACGGCCGATACCGATACCGTACCGATCCATCGGTGCAACTCTAATATATATATATATATATATATATATATATATATATATATATATACAAGGTGTCCCATAAGTCCGGTCTCATAAAACTCGTGGGGGAAAAGACCTCCTGAGGCCTTTTCCTCACGAGTCTAACTCACTTCCATATTATCCATTGCGTGTTATTCTACCTGCAACAAAAAGAAAAAGGTTCCAAAACAAGACATCAATTTGAACATTTATTTTAGGTCTAATGTTTTACTTTTGTAATAGAGGATAGATAACGAAGTATTTTCGTATCATTTGCATATTTTTCTATACCTCTTCTTCATTAAAGTAATAGGAACGAAGATACTCAGAATTCTGTTCTTTTTTTTTTTTAATGTTTGAACTTCGCAAACTGAATCCAGTGGTTTCAATATAAGAAATTAATACATTTTTCATCCTTTCTAAAAAAAACTGCATTCACTCAATTACTGGTAAAAGTGCAGGAAATATAATAAAAGATTTTCAAGGTCACTGGATTTATATTTGACAGCACCGGAAAAAAATGATGATTTACTCTCGAAACAAAATATAAGTTTAAAGGGAAGAAAAAATTTTGGTTGGTTTTATGTAGCGAAAACTCTCCAATTCAAAAATTAAAAACATGTAAATGGTTGGTGTGTGTATATATATATATATATATATATATATATATATATATATATACATATATATATATATATATATATATATACAGGGTGTGTGTATTTATATATATATACAGGGTGGTCCAAAAGTTCCTATTATTTTGCTGAAATAGTATTTTAGGATAAAAATGTAGTTATTTATCAAGCTTAGGTCTAAGATTCGACGTGAGCACCTTCATTTTTCTCTGCAAATCTCACCTCTGTCCACTGCATTGCGGAGCACATTCTTAAGTATCTCTGGGGTTATTTTAGCGACTGTCGCGACGATGCGGGTTCGCAGATCCTGCAGGTCTGTAACTCTTGTTTTGTAAACCTCAGACTTTATGAAGCCCCACACAAAGAAGTCTAATGGTGTTAAATTCGGAGATCGTGCTGCCTATGGCCTGTTTCCACCACGTCCAATCCAGCGATTTGGTAAGAGCTCATCAAGGTACGCCCGAACGATGTTTGCATAATGACACGGAGCTCCATCTTCTTGAAAGACAATAGTGTCGAGAATGCCAGCTGAACGTAGCTGGGTTTCAAGAAACTGCTGAAGCATGTCAAGATAAATTGGCCCTGTTACCGTAGCTTCTGCAAAAAAAAAGGTCGGTAAATCTTCGATCTTGTCATACCCAACCAGACATTAACTTTAGGAGAATCTCTCTCCCATTCGTAGAACTCTGTTCGTTTTTCACTAGCCCAGATACAGCAATAACATCGATTAACCTTTCCGCATTTGTGGAATGTCGCCTCATCGTTGAAGAGAATGTGGTTTAACAAGTTTTCGGTATGAATTTTTTCAATGAATTCTGTGCACATGGCGGCTCGTCTTGGATAATCCTCTTCGTGTAACTCATGTAACACTTGAATATGGTACATTTTATTTTTTAATGTTGATTTTAAAATCCTTAGAACAGTCGTTTTTGGTATGCTCACTCTACGTGATGATGTGTGAGTTGACATTCTAGGATTTGTTTCAAAGGCATCTCTTACCAATTCGACATTTTCTTGAGAGGTACCTGGACGTCGAGATCTTGCCTCATCATGAACAGATCCTGTTCTTTTAAACTATTTCCTCAAATATGATGAAAAATTATAAAATTATAATTAAAATTTAAGTATGTATCTTATTTGGAAATTTATTCATGTTTTAGGTTAAATATTGTAATAAAAATCAAGAAATACTGTAGTAATATAAAAATTAAAATGTATACGTGTATACAACAATGGTAAACAAAATTAAAATATATTACTGCAATATAGCATCGTAATTCAAAAGGGAGTGTTAAAAGTTTTAAAATGGTTTCACGACGGGAGGGGTAATTGCATTTCAGAAACAATGGAGTCCGAGGAGTGTTTCTGAATTGTGGTGTACCTCCTGTTTGTTTTTTTAAACGTCTTTTCTCGTCAGAAGCACCAAATTTTTCCGTTTCATCTTCCGAGAAGGTATCTGCGTTTTGTCGCTTTTTTGGCTTCATTATGGAATTTCGATTAGTAGACCTCGGGGTTCGGATCTCCAAACCTACAATGAGAATTTGCTCTCTCAACCGACCGCGTCTGGTTAATCCCGGGCATCTTTTCTCTCCCCTTCCGCACCTGTTTCCTGTTTTTATTCCTTTGTATGCCATGTCCTCCTCCTTTCCACTTTCTTTCCTTTTTCCATTATTTGGAAACCACTTGCATTTTAAAGCAAAGCAAAACGGTTAGACTTTTTTATCTAGGCACGGAAGCACGGCTCTTCGAGAGAGAATTCTATTCCCCTTGTAAATGCTTCAATCTTTTCAGTTGCGGAACCAAAGGCTTTTCCTTAGCTATGTTTAATGGCCTTTGACAGTTAATCTGGACGCGAGATTGGATTTGGGATACAATCCGACTGCCCGAGACTGGGTACTAATCTTCTCAAACGGGAGTTGGCGGGTCGGCTGGTTGCGATAGCTACGACCCTTCCCTCGCTCCTGTGTTAGGTCTGAGTTGGTTTTGTTAAAAAGTAAATTGTCACCTACCAGCTATAAATTATTTTTTTTTAATAAACTTTTGCCTTAGTTAATGTTAATTTTATTCCTCCTGATCTACCGCTTGACCCCTAACTTACCAACGTAAAAAATCAATATGTTAACACAGTTTAGTGAGATAAAATAACATTTTCAGAAGGAAAAGGAGGACAAAAGCTGCCTGGTAAAGCATGTATATTGGCCACCGTTTCGGGAGAATTTCCTCTCTTCAAGGCTAAAAATTTAAAACATTAAAAAAGTGGGTTACAAAAATTTAAATTCAAATAAAATTTTAAATAATTACTGTTAAAAAAATAAAAGTTAAAATGCATAATTTGAATAAAGAGGACAAGGACTCATCGCAGGAACGCGAGGAATAACAAATTGGATGAAAGAATTATGAATTGCGAATAGAAAAACTATAATTTCGGTCAGTTGGTTGTTTGTTATGCAATGTACAAAGGGGAGGCAACAAAATCTGTGTTGAGTGAAGGAGCAGTATACAGTATTTAATAAAAATTTATTTAAAAGTTCTGAGGGATTTCCTATCTTTCGTTTGAGCTAAAATTTTAAAATCCTTATACTGAATGGTGTGATGGCATTTATTAGTATGAGGTCGAATAGCAGAGTTTTCCTTTACATTAAGTTGGAAGCCAGATCAATCGATGCGCAACTTAAGCCTACGTTCGGTTGACTTGACGTACGTTCCTCGATTACATCCAGGACAACTGAAAAGGTACACCGACTCGAGCGCATCAATTCGGGAGTGGCGTCTTTGAACCGGAAAAGACTTCAATTTTGTTCGAATTAATGAAGCAAAATTTAAATTTAACAAACGGAAAAAGTTTGGACAATACATTGTTTAATTTCTTTTTTAATAAAGTTCAATGGGTTCCCAGGTATGGTAAAGACATAAAAAGGCTTTTTAGGTGCATTGTAATTAGGTGGAATAGGCCGATAAATTCCATCAAGAAAAGACTTAACACATTTTGGAAACAATTTTATAGGATAAATGTTATTAACGAAGTAAGTCTCAAGTAATTCAATTTCGTGGTCAAAAGTCAGCCAATTCAAACAGATTTTGTAAGTCCGAAAAATTAAGGTTTTAAAAGAATTAAATTTAAAATTATGCGGACAAAAACTATAAAAATTCAGACCTCGTCAGGAAAATGCGGATTTCCCAAAAACATTAGTTACAAATTTAGAATTTTGTCTGGGAACTAAAACGCTAAAAAGGAAAGTTTGCTCTTTTTCATCATCCATTGTGAAAACAATATTAGAGTGGAAAGAATTAACAAAACTTAGGAAAAGTTGATAATGTTTTTATCTTGAAAAAGGACGATTGTGTCGTCTACATATCGTTTGTAAAGAATTGATCTCAAATCTTCAGGACAACTATTAGGGAAAGCCTCCTCCGAATGGTACATAAACCGGCTTTTTAATGCGCTCTAAACTTTTAGCCCCGAAGATGGGAGATTCTTCCGAAACGTTGACCAATATACAAATACATGCTTCTTCAGGCAACCTTTTTCCTTCTCTCTCTCTCTCTCTCTTTATATCCCCAAACTTTTACATATCCCAATATTCTGTAACACCAACCCGACTTTTATTCTCGAGAGGTGCATGCATGCATTCACGCACTTCAAGACTAGCAAGCACGAAAGAATGAGGTAATTATTCGCAAGCACTTTATTTTAATGAAAACCGTGTTTGTGACTCGCAGAGAACCAATGCCTCTCCGGCCACTGACGTAGAATTACGCCAAATTCATTCAGTGAGAATTCTTCGGAGGACAGGTTTTACTGCGACCGAATAAATTTAACTTTTTAATGTCGGTGAAGAAGAAGAGTATTCTACGAATGCAAATTTTATTTCCTGTGAATGGATTAATCCATAAATTTTTATCTAAATGAATATTAACTGAAATTTTAGGATTAACATTTTAAAAGGAAGCACAGAGATGGGTACACAAACATATACAATTTAGGGTGGAGCGAAAAATACTTTTTTTCTAGTATGAAGTTCTAATAGTGATTAAAAGTTGCATTTAGTGGACGGTATATACCTGCCAAAATATGAGTTAATTTGTTTAATATTTTCAGCTGCCACCAGGGGGTTAAATTTAACACAATTTTGGGTAAAAAGGAAAAAAATGCTTCTATTTTAGGTTTATCAAACTATTATAAAATTTTATCTTAGAATTATCTAATAGTTTGATTAAGATTCTTAAATGATAAGAATTCGTTTTGTAAAAATGCCTTTTCATATGCTTAATATCTTCAGCTGCCACAAGAGGGCTGAATTTAACTTAAAAATGACAATTAAGTATGATTCTGTATTTACTTGAAAAAGGGAACAGTAATAAATTAGGATGTCTCTCCTCCTTTATACTGGCTTGAGACAGTTAAGAAACGTTATTTCGTGCCTTAACTGAGTTACCACCCTTTCCCCAACCAACCTCCCTCTAGAAAGGGTTCTTGCTGAAGACTATTAGTAATTTGCTTTTGTGTCAAATTTTGGCTGTTTTTTCCTTGATTCTAATGTAGCACGAATCCAACCGTCTCGATTTGTAAGTTGGACGTATTGGTTATAGCAGCACTAGTTGTTTGTGAGGATTCCAGACGTGCTTTTTCCATTTCCTTTCGATGTTCTCTTGCTTGTAATCCTCTTGTGTGTGCTATGTCAATGCTTCCTATCACCATTATTCTGCGTGTTCGTTGGTCATTTAAAAAATCCTGCTCTTTTGGAGGGACTTTCTTACTCTTTTCACATGAGCATCTCCTAAACTCCTTACATTTGCAGGTGCAGATGTCAAACAAAGTGCATTTTGAAGAGTTTTCAAATTCTTCAAGCTGATTTTTGTACTTAGGCTGATCCTTGCGTGACTTGTATGGCTTTAATAAGGACCTGTATTTATCATGGTACACTCGCATCATCTGTAAAACGCGTGGATGTGAAACTATTGGCAAAGAGGCCTTCTTCCAAATATTTTCTACCTTTTTGGAAACTGCCCCTGCTATTTCAGAAAATGAAGGCTCCTTGTTATTCATCTGCTCCTTCACTAAATGTTTTGTGAACAGGTAATCTTTCATAATGCAGTTATAAGTTGGTAGTTGCATATCACTCATCTCACAAGGTACTTCAAATATGGCACACTTCATATGTTCTCTAGTGAAATGTTTATATTTAGTATTTGATGCCATAATATTTTTAAGAAAAATTCACAATCACAAAATATCCTGTAACATCAAAACATGTAATTAATATATATAATATATTTTATAAGTATATATAATATATTATATAAATATATAATATATAAATAAACTAAAATTATATAATACATTATAACAAGCATTTTATAATAAAATCAATATTATCTCTATATAAATCACTTTAAAATAAAGTTTTATAATATTCCGATCATATTAAAAACTCTCCGATCAACTGAGCGACTAGGCCTACTACCTAAGAAGACAAGTGTTAACACACTGTTCTAATGACTCACAGAAAGAAATTCCTTCACACCAAAACCCTCCCCCACAACCCTCCCCACAACATTCAGTGTAGTCTCAACATGACTCAGTTACTCTAAATTGTGTTAACTTCAGCTCTCTTGTGGCAGCTGAAGATATTAAGCATATGAAAAGGCATCTTTACAAAATGAATTCCTATCATTTAAGAATCTTAATCAAACTATTAGATAATTCTAAGATAAAATTTTATAATAGTTTGACAAACCTAAAATAGGAGCATTTTTTTCCTTTTTACACAAAATTGTGTTAACTTTAGCCTCCTGGTGGCAGCTGAAAATTTTAAACAAATGAACTCATATTTTGGCAGGCATATTTCGTCCACTAAATGCAACGTTTAATCACTATTAGAACTTCATACTAGAAAAAAAGTATTTTTCGCTCCACCCTAATATACATATATGACGCGTTCGGTGGAGAAGGGGCGAACGCCACAAAATTCGAAAAATGAGTTTTTTGTCGTATAATTATCCTTTAAAACCTTTGCTTTACCTATGCAAAAAATTAGATGTTAGTCTGCACTCTTTCACGGTAAAATTTAGGTTTTAATGTATCTCAGAGAAATTCACTCCGCATCATTGCTTCACATTGAACACATCTATCTACTTTCTGGTCACTCGACAATGCCCTGTGATGCTCAATTTGGCCAAATTGAACAAAATATAAAAAATAATTACAGCAATATTATTTACACCAAAAAAGATCATGTTACGGCCATAACTACAGCCGTTTCGCAGCGCTTCCTAGTTGTAGAAATGAAACAGGCTGATTTTCTCGATTTTGACGTCCTAAAAACGTGCATTGTAATACAACATTCGACGAAGAGGACCAAATAATGGATTACACCAGTTAACATCAGAAGCTATCAATAAATAATATTGTAAACTTTCTTGGCGTTTTATTATATCGACATATTACACAACAATATTTTACTCAAATATGTGTTCAAATTCATACAACATTTCAATAAACCGGAAAAATACAAGGGTTTAAAGACAACAAATTTTAACTGCATTTTGTGGCATAATTCGAAAATGTTGCGTTCGCCCCTTCTCCACCGAACGCGTCATATGATGAATAAAACCACGAAGGAAAGGAAACACAAAACGGTGCTCAAGCGCTTTCGTCTAATGACATCCTCAGGAACACTGAAATACATAAAAGGTTACGGCCTATATATAGGTTACAGAAAGAGAAAAAAAATATAAATAAATAACATACATACACACAAACATATATACATATATATATATACATACATATCTACACACATACACATATATATATATATATATATATATATATATATATATGCAATAAACGGAGAAGTAAAAATAAAACTTAAAAATTAAGGATTAGAGGATTAACAAAGAGGCATATCGATTTTTAGCACAAGATCAAATGAGTTATAAAAATAATACAAATTTATACTGGAGATACGCCCGGGTTTAACACTTTGCCTTTTTAGAGTCAAGTTTCGATATATATAAAAATAAATTGAAGATTAAAAGTTAATAAAGTAGCTTACAAGTTTACCAAAGATTAAGTGTCCTACCCTTTTTATCTAGATTTGTTTTGAAGAAATTCAAAACAACAGGATCGAGTTGAAAAAGACCTTTGCTTATGTTGAAGTTATTTGAAAGTTGAATAAAGGCAGACTCAAGAATATTTCTATTGACAATGTTGCTCGAATGAAATAAAACTGAAGCAGTATTCCAATCAATACAGTGGGATAACTCTGACAAATGAACAAAGAGAGCACTGGACAACTGTCCTGTTCTGACGGAATATTGATGCTGTTTTATACGTGTGTGCAAATCCTTTCCCGTCTGACCTATGTAAAAGGAATCACATTGTTTACACCCAATTTTATAGATAATGCCTGAATTATTGGTAGGGCTATTTTTTACTATGATATTTTTCACAATATTGTTATATGAAAATACTACATTAATATCCAAAAGTTTAAGTAGATTAGCAATGCCTAAAAAGCCCGGGAAAAATGGAAGTACTAAAATATTTTTTGACAAAGTACGAGTGTTATTATTGACACGATAGAAAGTTCGTTTTGCCTTGTTGAGACAAGATTCCATAAACGCAGATGGGTAACACAGATCACTTCCAATACCGTTGATTTTTTCCAATTCGGCATCGATGTATTCCGGACTGGCGATCCTAAGGGCGCGGAGAAACATTGATGAAAAAATGGCCTTCTTAGTGGGGGTGTCATGTCCCGAGTAAAAGTGTACGTAGGACAAGTTGTTTGTTGTTTTCCGATAGATAATAAACTTAAAACCTGGGCCCTACCAATAATTCAGGCATTATCTATAAAATTGGGTGTAAACAATGTGATTCCTTTTACATAGGTCAGACGGGAAAGGATTTGCACACACGTATAAAACAGCATCAATATTCCGTCAGAACAGGACAGTTGTCCAGTGCTCTTTTTGTCCATTTGTCAGAGTTATCCCACTGTATTGATTGGAATACTGCTTCAGTTTTATTTCATTCGAGCAACATTGTCAATAGAAATATTCTTGAGTCTGCCATTATTCAACTTTCAAATAACTTCAACATAAGCAAAGGTCTTTTTCAACTCGATCCTGTTGTTTTGAATTCCTTCAAAACAAATCTAGATAAAAAGGGTAGGACACTTAATCTTTGGTAAACTTGTAAGCTACTTTATTAACTTTTAATCTTCAATTTTTTTTATATATATCGAAACTTGACTCTAAAAGGCAAAGTGTTAAACCCGGGCGTATCTCCAGTATAAATTTGTATTATTTTTATAACTCATTTGATCTTGTGCTAAAAATCGATATGCCTCTTTGTTAATCCTCTAATCCTTAATTTTTAAGTTTTATTTTACTTCTCCGTTTATTGCATATATATATATATATATAATATATATATATTATATATATATATGTGTATGTGTGTAGATATGTATGTATGAAAATTATTTCACGAAAGTAACACGTGAAAAATATTTATGATGAATAAAACACGAAGGAAAGGAAACACAAAATGGTGCTCAAGCGCTTTCGTCTAATGACATCCTCAGGAACACTGAAGTACATAAAAAGGTTAAGCCTATATATAGGTTACAGAAAGAAAAAAAGAAAAAATAAATAACATACACACACACACACATATATATATATACATATATATACATACATATCTATATATACAAATACATACATACATACATACATACATATACAATAAACAGAGAAGTAAAAATAAAAAATTAAAAATTAAAACCTTAAAGGATTACCAGTGAGGCGTACAGATTTGTAAGGAAAAATATCGATTTTTAGCACAAGATCAAATGGATTATAAAAATACAAATTTATACTGGAACTCTGCCCGGGTTTTAACACACTGCTGCCTATGGTCAGGTTTCGATATATAAAAAAAAAATAAAAAAAAAAATAAAATGCAAATTAAAAGTTAATCGATTTTTAGCACAAGATCAAATGGATTATAAAAATACAAATTTATACTGGAACTCTGCCCGGGTTTTAACCCACTGCTGCCTATGGTCAGGTTTCGATATATATAAAAAAAAATAAAATGCAAATTAAAAGTTAATAAAGTAGAAGACAAGTTTACCAAAGATTTAATGTCTTACCCTTCTTATCTAAATCTGTTTTAAAGGAATTCAAAATAACAGGATCGAGTTGAAAAAGACCTTTGCTTATGTTGAAGTTATTTGAAAGTTGGATAATGGCAGACTCAAGAATATTTCTATTAACAATGTTGCTTGAATGGAATAAAACTGAAGCATTATTCCAATCAATACAGTGGGCTAACTCTGACAAATGGACAAAAAGGGCACTGGACAACTGTCCTGTTCTAACGGAATATTGATGCTGTTTTATACGTGTGTGCAAATCCTTTCCCGTCTGACCTATGTAAAAGGAATCACATTGTTTACAACCAATTTTATAGATAATGCCTGAATTATTGGTAGGGCTATTTTTTACTATGATATTTTTCACAATATCGTTATATGAAAATACTACATTAGTGTTCCTGAGGATGTCATTAGACGAAAGCGCTTGAGCACCATTTTGTGTTTCCTTTCCTTCGTGGTTTTATTCATCATATGTATGTATATATATATATATGTATATATGTTTGTGTGTATGTATGTTATTTATTTATATTTTTTTTCTCTTTCTGTAACCTATATATAGGCCGTAACCTTTTATGTATTTCAGTGTTCCTGAGGATGTCATTAGACGAAAGCGCTTGAGCACCGTTTTGTGTTTCCTTTCCTTCGTGGTTTTATTTATCATAAATATTTTTCACGTGTTACTTTCGTGAAATAATTTTCATATACATATATATATATATATATATATATATGTGTGTGTATATGTGTGTGTGTGTGTGTGTGCGCGCGTGTACGTATTACATGCGCATATACACATGCTTACATACACTGAGGCTGGTTGACTCGTATGGTTAATGGGTTCAGTTCTTCCGATGAAAAAACATGCCTGACCGAAATGATTTTTATACAGTAACGAAGAGGTTACTGAATTTGTACATTAAAAATGACGAAGATACTGTATACTCTACGTTAGCACAGAAAAGAAAGAGAAAATAGTTTTAGTTGCCAACATTTCGTTTAGTGAATTAAAAATATTATTATTTCACGAGAAAGTAATTAATGTATTTTATATATGTGTGTGTGTGTGTGTGTGTGTGTGTGTGTGTAGGCAACTGGGCATAAGTGAGGTCGAGTGTGTAATGTAGTAATGCTTAGTTAAGAATATTAATTTCTGTTTAATTAAATAAGATAATGTTAATGTAAATCATTTACTAATAATTATGAAATTACGAAAAAGTATGTTTGTTAGATTTAAATTGTTTAAAATGGGTAGAGTTGGCAGTCCTGAATTGAGGCCGACAAAGAGCCGGCTACCCATGAGGGAGTGAGTCTTGAGGCAGGCGCGTTACGCGTAAGTTGACGAAATGTAACGTAGAATTAATTAGTTGTGTGTGTCCCTCTCCGACCTAAATTATTATAATAGAAATTTCATACTCGCATACCCCTAACTTAACTAAACCATTTTCGGAATTAATAAAGCGTTCACAAGTGTTAAAAAAGAGTATTAATATACCCCCCCCTTCCCCCTTTGTTTTGTAACGGTCTTTCAGAGTCAGGTCTAGGCGCGGCTACCGGAAACTTTATACGATACGGCAAAAAGAGTGTAGAGAAACAAAGTGATAAATGAAATAAAGAGCCGATAGAGAATAAATAGAGATATAGTAAAGTAGAAAGAAGAGTAAATAATGAAGGAAAGTAAATAATAAAACGTATTCACTACATCTGGTGGCTAGCGGCGGTCCTCTTACATCATATTTTGTATGAGGCTTACCCGCGTGTCTAGTATTTTGATTAAAATTCTTCAAACCCGGTATATTAGCCAATAGCTTTAATGAATATTTTATTTCGATTATTAAAATATCTAAATGCAAAGTTTATCCCGTTTGCAGGCAAATTTCGATTTTCATTCCTTAAAAATTTCATTGTAAATATAAATTCAAGATGGCGCATCGCCTTCGCATCCTGATAGCGTCCCTGACAAACTTCGCGCCTAAAAATTTAATTTTTTTTTCCTTTCTTTTCGTGGGAGTTCGTTGGATTCTGAAATGTTCCCTTTGTTCCATTTTGCATCGTCCAGTTCCGTTACTTTTCGCAGTCTAGTGACTCAAAATTTCTTTTAGTCGCGGTACAGAGTCGGTAGAAAAATTTGTCTGACTCAATATTGCGAGTCATTATTACGTTAAATTTCGTTCATTCGGTTGGAGAGGGCATAGTTGTGAAAATTATCGTGCTGCCTGAAGACTCAATTTTTCTTTTTTTTTCGTCTCTTCCACTGTATGCCTGTTTCAGCTTACCTTTTTACTTTTTGTTTAAACTTTTGGAATTAGAAAGTGATAATAATAATAATAATAAGAATAATGATTAATAAATAAATTTTACTGGATTTGTACGTAAGTCAAGTATGTTAGTTTAAATACAGTATGATACACATTTTATATGGTCCTTTCAAAATGTTTTAGCGAAAATTTGTACCGATTCAAAAACATTTCATGAACATGAGAAATTTTCTGGGTTTCATTAGCAGATTTTTGATTATATTTCGATTGCCTGTATATAATAATAGGATTATTTTGTTTATATAGATTTACGGGCTTTTTGCTTCGCTCGCTTCGCGCTATATAGGTTAAGTTACAGTTAATTGACAGTCGAAAGGTAATCTTAAACATATTAAATTTGTCAGATTATAAGTCGCCGTATAGGATTGTGTAAATTTCAAAATAAGCAGAATTCGTTTAACTGAAATAGAGAAATTGTGTTGTGAAATTTTCTTTTTTTTTTATTTTTATATACTCATTAATTATATACTTACTTATTAACTTATACGTATTTATTAGTTATATATATAATTATATATTTATATACTCATAAACTTTGGTAGGTAAGCTGATTATCTATTTTTTTTCTCCTCTCTGTTCCTTTCGTTCATTTCACGACAATTCCGACATATTTGGTAAAATGGCTATTGTATCGTACTAAGAAGATTTCTTGTAGGCCTATCGTAAAATATTGTTCGGAGATTAACCGTTACTACGGTATATGTCTATTGAGTAGTAAATTTTAGTTATTTAACAAAATTTTAATTGGTTTAACATAAATAATCGTAGGATTTTTCTTTAATAAGCACAAATGTTATGCATAAATTCTAAATTGTTCTTTCGCGCATAACATTGAATTTATTAATTATAGGTCTAAAAGTGCGCAGTAAATTTTATTTTTATTTTGGCGGCCAATGTGAGTTACGGTACACATTTTACTAAATCTGGATATTATAATTTTTTTGAATTACAGAAATTTGTGTAGGAAATTCTTTTCATATATTTTCTTTACGTTTTATAAATTCATTCAATAATCAATTTTATTTGTACAGGTAGGCCGATTTTTATTTTTCTTTCCAGTTCAATGACAATGGTAAAATTTTTAGTTCAAATTTAGATTGTATTGCAAAAAGGATGTTTTAATTTGGTATTAGAAATGAAAAATGTCCTTTTTTTCTAGTTCGAGCGTTTGCATGGAAAATATTACGAAATTATGTTAGGATATAATGCAAGTTTCATTCGGTTAGGGATATTTGTATAGAGGTTCGCTTACGAACAAAGCGACCGCTCTTAATTATGCAGTGTTGTTTTTGTTTACAGTAGGTGCGTGTATTTTTGAGTGCATATGATCTATTCTTATTTAGTATAACGATAAAAATTTGTATTTTCACTTGGAAACGATAAATTGCTGGGATTTTTGTGATTTACAAACCATACTGGGGTTTCTGTTGAAGGAGAGAGTTGTATCTCAGATGTAATTTGCTAATTGCGAGTTCAATTCGTATGAAATTTGACGTTTCAAGTTGGAATTACTGTATTAAAATTTTGGTAGTAATATTTAAATTTTTTACTTTTTAATAACTGTTTAGAAAATTATTATTGTTTAAACCTTCAGTCGGGTTAACTAATGCATTTGAAACATTGACTCAAGTGTACACTCGGAAATGGAGCCTTCTAGATAGCCAGTAACGTTTTTGTGGCGTCTTTGTGTGCTCCTCCTCAAAGCAAGAGGGTTCATGATTGTCAGAGAATGGATGACATGAAGTTTCTGGGGTTCATTTTTGTCTTTTGTATTTAGAGGTATTGAGGTGATTTCTGACGATAGTTTGAACAATAATAATTCTTAAATTATACTAACAGTTACTATGTATGGGCGCTTTTATATTTATACTGTACAATTTTTTTTCGTGCGTTTTATGACTTTTTTTATCTTCTCTGCTGTAACTGCCATAAGTGACCTTATTGGTAGCTAGATTTGATTAAATTTTTGCGAAATTTTGAGATGTGTAATTTTTTTTTTTCCGTGAATTTGGCCAGAGCAAATGTGTAGTTAGTATTTCGAAGTGAACTGTCGAGAAAATTCGATAAATTAAATATGAAATGATAAGCAGTGCAGAAACACGTTTCGAATAAACTTTTTTTTTTCAAAATTTCAAAGGCTCAGTTTGGGGTCAACCAAGTTGAATCCGAGTTCCATCAAGTGAGTTTAGTCGACCGGATAGGTGATCGATCACCAATGAGAGAGAGAGAGAGAAGAGAAACCCAGACTGCGCAGGGACTTGGCGCAGGATGGTTTCGGAAGAGAAGAGAGAGAAGAGAGGAACCGAATGCGCATGCAGTTGGCGCAGGACAGTTTCGGAAGAGAAGAGAAATTTACGTGTGCAGGGTCTTGGCACACGAAAGTTTCGATCGAAGATGGTCTACTGGTATTTTTCGGGCAGTAGCTGGTCACGCTGCTCGAATGCTTCGCTAAATATGTGTCGCAGCACGCGGTAGACAAGCCACGCGAGCTTGAACGGGTGCCTACGACTGTACTGTCCATACAGACATACAGTAGGTTCGTTGGGAAACGGCCTACGGCGGAGTCATCGTTTGATTGTTGCCAGTAGAAGAGTCTTTCAGCTGGACGTAGAAGAGCAGCGTTCACCGACAAAAGTGGAGATGAGACAAGGCGAGTTTCTTCATCGACTTCTAGAATTGCAAATTCCGTCCAATTCCAGCGCGTGGTCCCGCTTTCAGATATCTCCCCCCCTGATCCTTTTAGAATTGGACGTCTCTTGTTTTTTTTTTTCGCCATTGGAGAGAGAGCGGAACCATTATAGCGTGCTGCCCTGTTGCATGTTGATTGATGCAATCCCTTGCATTCTAGCGAAGTGAGCAGGAGAGCTGCGATTGAAAATTGAAATCCGTTGTCAGCGTGCGGAGTGTCATCTCAACAACGTCCAGCAAATTGATGTACTGATTATTATCTAATGAAATTATAAGTGAAAAGGGTGCGATCATTGCCAATAGTTGTTGTGTTTTTCGTGAAATAGTATGTGCGCTCTTGGTCAGTATTTTATGTAAACTTTTCTTATTTTTTTTCTATGTTGCCCTGATAGTAACTGTATAACTATACAAATAATTGTTTCGAATGTAAAGCGATCGTTGATGAGAAATCGCTGGAATAGATTGTGAACTTGAGATTTGTGTAGCCACTGTAAGAAAATTTTCCGTTATTTTTTTTGGTATGTATAGATTAGTTACAGGTTGTAATTTAATTATTAGTGTGAAATGTTATTTTATGCAAATGTGAAAATTATAAAGTTTTCGGTTTTTATATGATAAAAAAATGTGTGGAATTTGTCATTCTAATTATTTCTTGTCTGTCTAAACTCTGAAAAAAAAAAAAAAAAAAAAAAAAATTGAAAAATATATAAATTTGTTGAATAAATTTATTAACATTGTTAAACGATATTAATAAGTTTTACTAATGGAAAAACTTATTTTCAAGGGGGTGATGCGAGTGTAGTAATGCTTAGTTAAGAATATTAATTTCTGTTTAATTAAATAAGATAATGTTAATGTAAATCATTTACTAATAATTATGAAATTACGAAAAAGTATGTTTGTTAGATTTAAATTGTTTAAAATGGGTAGAGTTGGCAGTCCTGAAGAGGCCGACAAAGAGCCGGCTACCCATGAGGGAGTGAGTCTTGAGGCAGGCGCGTTACGCGTAAGTTGACGAAATGTAACGTAGAATTAATTAGTTGTGTGTGTCCCTCTCCGACCTAAATTATTATAATAGAAATTTCATACTCGCATACCCCTAACTTAACTAAACCATTTTCGGAATTAATAAAGCGTTCACAAGTGTTAAAAAAGAGTATTAATATACCCCCCCCTTCCCCCTTTGTTTTGTAACGGTCTTTCAGAGTCAGGTCTAGGCGCGGCTACCGGAAACTTTATACGATACGGCAAAAAGAGTGTAGAGAAACAAAGTGATAAATGAAATAAAGAGCCGATAGAGAATAAATAGAGATATAGTAAAGTAGAAAGAAGAGTAAATAAAGAGAAGTAAATAATAAAAGCTTATTCACTACAGTAATAACATTTTTGTTTTTGTCACCAAAGAGATACGTTGGTTTTAGTTAGGTTAGACTAGATTAGTGAGTATCTCACTACTTAATGAATTAAGAGAAAACCCACTTCGAGACCTCAATCGCATCCGAAACTTATCACGCCTTTCTCAGTTCGATGGCACTATGGTTAAGTTAGATTAAATTAGGCTTTTGTTAGTTACCTTATAGAAATATGGATTTCAGAAAACCGTTACCTCGATTATGTGGTGATGCGCAAAAGGGGCGAACTCAGTCCAACTCACGGTTACGTCGTGGTCAATGTTGTAACACCGCTTCCCGTCGTTCAGCCAAATTAAGCAACATTGGGTCTGGAGAGTAGTTGGATGGGAGACCGTCGTCTGGGTCCAGATTACGTAGCGACCCGCGGTTCAAATCCCGCCTAAAACTGTAGGTCCCCTCTGTCATATAATGTTAGATGTTGCGAAGGTTAAACAAACCCATCATTTATTAATCAACCTAACCTATGAGCCAGAAAGAGGGAGCGAACCAGAGCATCAGCGCTCAGAGTTCGCCTCCGTAATCACTGAACTACCGGGCTCCCATATAAAAATTCTTTTTATATACCGGAAATAGAGGAAAGCCATTTTTAAACGACGTAATAAAAATTCAAATGAAAAGTTATAAATCAGTTAATAAATCACGGTTAAATTAAGAATTAAAACAATAAATGTAATGAGAATCACGAGCAAAATAACTCTCATAAAATGAGGCTAAAATACGATCCGCAAATTAATTTTCATTCGGGAAACAGCATCTCACAATTTACCGACTTCTTTCCGTTTGTCTGAAGGCAAAATAACAGAGAAGGGAAGCAAATTTATTAATTTTTATCCAAAACGTTTTCAACAGCAACACTACCATTAATTTTCTGCCTCGAAGCCAGTCTGAATAACCACTAAAAACGAATCATTTTTATAATGAACTGAAAGCAGAATTTCTTTTTTACAGAGAGAGAGAGAGAGAGAGAGAGAGAGAGAGAGAGAGAGATATGACAATAACCATAAACTGATTTTAATATGGAGATTGAACGTGGCGCAGCGATGCGAGGAGGAAACCTCCTCCTCCTCTCTCTCTATCATATATATATATATATATACATATTTAATCGAATCAAAACTGGGATTAGTATCGAAACCTTTTGTTAGAATCTGAAATCTGAAAATATTTTTTGATTTTACACTGGAACAAAAATTAGAATTACTTCAGGTTGAAATTCATGAAAACTCACACTCACTCAGATTAAAAAAAAAAATAAAAATAAAAGGAGAAAAGATTCAGGGGTCGCTGAACAAAAGCATATTCAGGTGATCTTTCACCTTTTATTTATTTTCATCCGAATTCCGAATTTGGACGCGTAAATCTCGACCGAAAGTTTAAATTTTGGCTTTTCATATCGTTCATTGCAGCACCGCTTTCCGTTAAATCAACAAAGTTAAGCGACGTTGGATCTGAGTATTAGTTGGATGGATGACCGTCCGCTACGTTCGGGTGATGTAGCGACCGGTCGTTCGGATCCCCCGTTAAGCTTTAGGTCCCCTCCGTCACCCGACTGTTGTCGATACGAAAGAAGTTAAAGAATCCCAAACATTTTTATTATTATTTCGTATCGTTTAAATTAATATTACTACAATTTGAATTAGTGTTTCCAAGCCTGAGTCGTACGACAAAAGTTCGTCTCAAGAAACTCAATTATATTTCATAGGAATGAACTTTACACTATTTTATTTCATCTTTTGAGTTCTTCATAAAAACATTGTTTCATTAATATTTCATTAATATTTCACTAATATTTTCATTTTCTCCCTCCTAATTAGCTAATTCATTCAGTCAATCTTCAACTCCAGAAGAAGGTACAATCATAAACAGAATTTGTCAGCAGTTAATTTGATATATATATATATATATATATATATATATATATATATATATATATATATATATATATATATATATATATATATATACAGTAATATATTATATATTTTGTCAGTAAGAATACGAAGTTACGAACGAGTTGGGAGAGTTCCAAGTCCGGAAAATGAAATCGGAAAACTTAGACAAGAATTAGAAAAGATTCCTTATCATAAATGGAATAATAATATGGTTTGTCGTTGCCTAACTTCCTTCGTAACATCATCTAAGGTCATATGACGGAGTGGAACTACAGCGACCATGGGTCAATACATCATCTGAAGAGTATTAAAGGTTTTATCAAAAAAGGAAGGAGAGAGAAGTCTATGAATGACAAATTAATATGAAAATCAGTCGTTAGGGTAAATTTAGAAAAATAACTGACCAGCTATAAAACGCTGTACACTTCAATATTTAGGATGTCCCCTTGCTGCGTCAGTGACTGGCAGTGATTGTATTAAGTCTACTTGGCATTGAATCTACCGTAACCTCTTCTTAAAGTTACTTTTCTTGTACGATGTAGTCCGGTACATTTTCTGTGGCATTCAGATATGGAGATCTTAGTAGCAAAGGGAGCAAATTTGTGTCAGAATGTGTTCAAAGCCGGTGCCTTACAGCTCTACTATATAGATGGGACTCGGCTTCAACGCAATAACCATCTTAAGGATCAGGAATCGCCCTCGCTGTTACTTGTTACTTTTATGTACGCCTATTAAGGTTTTTGACACTGCAGTGTTATTTAGTTTGAAAGAATATATACAAAGCATTTCTTTTTGTTTTTTTTTGCCAAGACCCGTTTTAACTACAATTTTACACATGTACCCCGTTTTACCCTACCAGTGAGTTAAAATGGGTATATCTGCATCCTTTGGGAATAAGAGATTCGCACATTAACAGTTAATGAAAAAATCAACAGTAATAATTTAACGTGGGCGCAATAAGCTTGTGTGAGCAGAAAATCAGAGTGTTTAAAGTAGGAACATAGGAGTTATAAATAATTTAGCACCAAATATATATACCATTTACCCCACTCTCCCCTACATTGCTTACCCGTGAATCGTCCACATATTTAATTATTTTTCCTTTTTCTAATTCGAATATTTATCCTCACAAGCCAAAGTTTAATCTCCAGCTTGGTTGACACTTTGCCCCATTTTTTTTTTCATACCTCGTTCCATTTATTCTCCAGCAATACACTTGGTCTTTTCATAGGAAAATATGGCTTTTCTCCAACACTCATTCTCTTTCTGTAAATACTGTGCTGTAAAAATCAATCATAATTTTCTTTTTATGTTTTTCTGTCAATTTTGGTTATGCAGTTGACGCTTGATGACGGATATTTGCCTCTACAAGTTTCCTCGCAACAACAGGTGGACTGCAAATTTAGATCCTGCTTAATAACCACTGAAGTAATTAAAGGATTTTCAAGAGCCTTTTGAACTATGACCTCATCATTTAAGGGAGTAGTGCAACGAGGAGCTCCAGCCAGATATGTGAAGAGTTGCTAAAGTTAATTCCTCCTGCTTCATGTTGTATCATTTATTTCACAGTTGTTGCTTTCTAAGTTTGGATATTTTATGTTGTTGCAAATCCTGTGTTTTTAATGAGTGAAATGACATTTTTAATCTACACAGAACTAACATTATTGGGATTGTTACAATGATGCAATATTGTGTTAGTCATTAACAAAACGTTACAATGAACAAGATATCCTTTGGACAGGGTCTAGGGGTTACAGTCAATGTTCCCTCTAAGGTGTGCGCGTGTGCGCGCGCACACGCGTTGTGAAACCCGCGCACACAGCAAAATAAAATGCGCACAGGCTCAAGCGTATCATGAGTCACGACAGTAAATGAAGTAATTTAAAAAATATACCGTCACACAAGGTCTGACCATTTGCATCAACATACTCTATAGTCGCTCTTTTAAGTATGATATTAACCCCTTCCGCCCGACTTCGCCGACGTCCGCGCAATTACGCAATACAGATTTTTTTTACTCTATGTATTTGCATTTTTTTCTTTTATACATTAACGCATTGAATATAAACCTTCTATTTCTTATTTTTGCATAAAAACGAATAGTAATTATCTCATAATTCATAAAAATAAAATTATTTTTATTTTATTCCTATTTTGTGAATGGATAAAATCATGTATTAATCTTGATAGTCTATTTTAAATTTCTAAATGCTAAAAATTGTTTTGAGAAATGATAACTAAAATAGTCATTTTCAATTAATGTTATTTTTATTTTATTTCTTTGTTTTGTTGAATTTTATTTTACTATTTTTTATTTTATTCATATTTTTAGAATGGATAAAATGTTTTCTTTTTTAAGAATATATATATTGTAAACAGTTTTTTAATATTCATTTAATAGTACCGTAATGATCAAGCTATCACCTTATGGAAATAATATTTATTAAGTAGTTAATATTTATATATATTTCATTTTGAAGATAATAGCGCTCAGAAAAGTTTGCACAATTTTTCACCATGAATCTAAATGTATGCACAACGAAAATTTCTTGCGCACACGGACTAAAAAAAAGTAGAGGGAACATTGGTTACAGCTACACCTAGCCTACTATATCCAGAACCTCAATATAAGCAAAAGACCCGTTGCAGTCACGTCAGATTGAATACATCAAAGAAAAAGGGGTAACTATTGTATTTTTAACCAAAAAAAACAAAACTTAAACCTCAACTGGCAAAATTGAGCGTCCACTTTTCAAGGCACATAACATGTCTATTTCATGATGGGATTGAACTCAGAATGGTCCCCTGAGGATCTTTCATGATATACACAGACCGTGCAGATAGGATCCAGCTTTGGGACAGGATCCTATCTGCTTTGCAGATAGCTGGTGAGGGAAGCTATATTTTTGGGGCCTCTTTGCGAGTGACCCGTTGCCCACGTCGGGCTAATATCATGAAAAAGAAAAAACTACAGTGTTTTTCATTTACCATTACTTATTCGGACTATAGTGGATTTAATTTTCCCGGAAGAGTTCCTTGTTCCATGCACGGTCTGTGCGTATCATGAAAGAGCCTCAGGGGACCATTCTGAGTTGAATCCCATATATATATGATGCAAACCCACAAGGAAAAAGAAAAATGATTCCAAGGCCTTTCGTGTATTCAGAAGTACACCTCGTCAGGGAGGTGACGAGGTGTACTTCTGAATACACGAAAGGCCTTGGAATCCTTTTTTCTTTTTCCTTGTGGGTTTGCATCATCCATTCATTTCACGTGTTTAATTGTGAAATTCATCCCATATATATATATATATATATATATATATATATATATATATGGAAGGCCAAAACTATATATATAAGAGACAAGACTTTTGTTTAACGAACCAAACTCTTGAATCATCGAGAAATTGTTTTCGAAAGAAAATTTTCGCTATAAAAAATTTGCCTGACACTAACAACAACGGCGAAACTTGAAATCAGCTGCAGCACTTTCTAATCTAATCTAACCAAATCTGATCTAATCTAACTCTTCTCCCTTAATCTTTTTGGGGTTTGCCTGGAGAGGGTCATGGGGTCTTTGTTGACCCGATACTTCGGTAAATAGAAGTGTAGATATTTTGTATTAAATCAAAACCATATGTTCGAAGTTTTTGTGACGATACCGAGTAGTTGATATAAGATTAGCGCAAATACATACAACGGTTCTATCTAGTGTACTATTTCTACGTGTGCATAGCGTAATTGTAAAACTATTTTATCTATTCTCTTCCCCGTAAAATTATCTTGGCTACTTTTCTAGGATAAAGGTATTTTCTTCAACCTTTGTCTGTACCCGCCTCTAGCGGGGAGGGAGCGGAGGGTGGGGAGAGAGCCGTATGCTTTTCTATCTAGTTTTCTACTAGTACTAAAATAATTAAAAACTGCACTAGTTTAATAACACGAACCTCCCAGAGTGGACCGAAAGGTCTTTAAGGCTTCCTCTTGTCCTTGTAACTTTTTTTAATCCTTATAACTTAACTTTACTTAAACTAACCTAAACTGACCTAACTTTACGTAACCAAACCTTAACTAACTCCACCCTACCCAGCCCAACAATACTGAACCTACATTTACAAAGACTGCTATATGAATTTACGAGACAGAGCAAAAACTCAAAAGAAAATATTTTTTTTACAAAATTTCGAGGAAAATTGTAGTTTAGTTTTTGGTCGTGGGTTTTAAAGTGTAATGCACCCGTCATCAGCAGGATAAATATCGGAATTCCCTCATTTTTCCTTTATTTCAAAACTATTTCATTCATTCCATTTCGCTGAGAGATCCGTAGATATATCCGATATGATATAATATGATATCCATATATTCTATTGAATGTCATATACAAGTATGTGTATACACACACACACACACACACACATATATATATATATATATATATATATAGTAGTATGATGTCAAAAAGGTAGAGTGCAGAAATGTTACGCAATGTTGCATGATGACGTAATATTGCATAATGTTGCAAGAGTGCCACCCCACCCCTTGTTGCAAGAGTGTCACCCCCCTTTGTTGCTAAGCCCCTCCCCCCTTTGTTGCAAAAAAAACTGATATAAATGTGAGTTATACGAATGTTTATTTGGAGTTACATCAGAATTCAAGAATGGAGCAAAGAACCGTTTCAACAGTGTTACTGCGAGAATTAGACATACACCTCGGCAGGGAATGATTGCCATCTCTTTCACATCAACCCACCGAATTACTCATTTTGACAAAGATTAAGGTTTTCACCCGCATTAGACCTACAGTTTAACATGGAATTAGAAATACATCTCGTCAGGGAATGATTGCCATCTCTTTCACATCAACCCACCGAATTACTCATTTTGACAAAGATTAAGGTTTTCACACCACACTAGACCTACAGTTTAACATGGAATCAGAAATACACCTCGGCAGGGAATTGCCATCTCTTTCACATCAACCCACCGAATTGCTCATTTTGATAAAGATTAAGGTTTTCACACCACACTAGACCTACAGTCTAACATGGAATTAGAAATACACCTCGGCAGGGAATGATTGCCATCTCTTTCACATCAACCCACCGAATTGCTCATTTTGATAAAGATTAAGGTTTTCACCCGCATTAGACCTACAGTTTAACATGGAATTAGAAATACATCTCGTCAGGGAATGATTGCCATCTCATTAGCAACCTGTAGCCAAACATATTCAGCTAACTACTGAATGCACACATTTAATAATCATACAAAGCATATGCAGTTATATTAATATTTTTTAATTTTCCAATTTCAGCTAAAAGAATATTTAAAAATATATAGCCGTGTTTTCCCTTTTAATATTTATTATAATTTCCGCCCACAAAACGGACGGAAAACTTGCCAGGAACTCGAATATAACAACATACGATTAACCCCTCCCCCCCTCCCTCCCGCCAACCTCTCAAAATCCTTCTGGGCGTGTATATATATATATATATATATATATATGAATTTGATATCATTTTTTAATAACAAAAAACACCTTTTTTTTAAACAACTGTCTTTAGATCACTCACAGCTTAAAACAGGATGACGTTTTTATAGCAATACTACATGAAGCGATGCTGAGGTGAAGGTTGTCAAGTTTTCCCTAATGAAGTAAATTACCCATATATATTTTTTGGTTTCTCTAATTTGTGCCCATATATATATATATATATATATGAAATTAAATCGGGAGTCGAACCCCCGACCTGAGTGTCTCGTCTTCACTTCGTTTAGAGGGAAATGGTAGTACACGCTCATACAGAAAAAAACTTCACCCAACCATCTATAAATAGAAATATTGTCTATTTTATCAGTTCACTCAAAAGAAGTTTCGAAGACCATATAACTTCTATCTAAAGTTAAGCTAGATTATTATGTATAGTTTACGAGGCTATTCACACTGTTCAAAAATTTACTGGAACATTCTTCCTCAATCCACCTTTCCTCCTGTCCATGACCTTCTTTAGGGAGAATTTCACACTTAAACACATGAAATGAATGAATGATGCAAACCACAAGGGAAAAGAAGAATGCAGAAGATAACAGTAAGGAGCAAAGATTTAATGCAAAAAAAATAGATTAGTATTAGAAAACAAGACAAGGGAAATAGAGCAGTTAAAGGAGGAAGAAATTTACAGGTATGAAAATTATCATAATAACTAAGGATATAGAAGGGGAGATAAAAGAGGGAATGGAAACTATAATTAGAGAATTTGATTAAAAACGAAAGACATCTTAACAAGATATTGTTAATTTTACACATTCCATATTCTGTTCCTACTATTACTACTACTACTACTAATGGGGGAAAAAAAACCTTGGTTTAACTTTACTTGTTCTAATGCTAGCAGCAACAGAGATGTGTTTTTCAGAAATTGTCGTTGCCATGCATGGTGGTGCTTCCTGGCTTTGTCAAAATAGAGGAGATAGTCCTGAACTTACATATCACGATTTAGCACTAGTGTGTGTGTGTGTGTGTGTGTGTGTGTGTGTGAGAGAGATTTACTTTACCTATAAGATCTGTGGAACGTGAAACAGGCTACCTTCAGAAGTTGTGAGCAGTTCCTCTGTGGGTCAGTTCAAGAAAATGGATAGGCCGAACCTTGCGATGTAGGAATTTTTTCCATGGAACCGTAACCACTGATACATCCTCTGTACGGATTGCAATGCTTATTGAGGCACTTCTTGTCCTTGTATCTCCCTCATGTACACCTTCCACATTGTGTCCGACAACCCAGAAGCTCTTGCAACAAAGGGGGTGGGGTGTGCGGAACTCTTGCAACATTATGCAATATTACGTCATCATGCAACATTACGTAACATTTCTGCACTCTACCTTTTTTACATATACTAATATATATATATATATATATATATATATATATATATATATATATGATGAATAAAACCACGAAGGAAAGGAAACACAATGGTGCTCAAGCGCTTTCGTCTAATGACATCCTCAGGAACACTGAAGTACATAGAGAGTTACAGCCTATATATAGGTTACAAAAAAAAAAATATATATATATATTATATATATATATATATATATATATATATATATATATATACATATACATACATATACAATAAACGGAGAAATGAAATTAAAAAAAAAATAAAATAAAAATTATTAAAAATTAAAAGATTGTGGGAGGGGCATACAACTTTGTAAGGAAACACTATCGATTTTTAGCGCAAGATCAAACTACCGATTTTTAGCACAAGATTAAATTAATTGTTTCCAACGAATGTTATAAAAAAAAAAATAAAAAAATACAAATTTATACTGGAAATCTGCCCGGGTTTTATCACTCTACCCATCTTGTATATAAAAATAAATTGAAAAATAAAAGTTATTAGAGTGGCATACAAGTTTACCAAAGATTTAGCGTTCTACCCTTCTTATCTAAATCTTTTCTGAAGGAATTCAAAACAACAGGATCGAGTTGAAAAAGACCTTTGCTTATGTTGAAGTTATTTGAAAGTTTGTGTCCGTGTTTGTGTCCGTGTTTTCTTCTACATTAATGAAGGGGCAGGCAATTCGTATCCGACGAAAGTTTCTTACTAATTGTCTAGAGGAGCAAGTTCTTCCCAAATCCCTCCTTCCGATTCGCCTCAGACAAATTGACGACCATCCGTTCAACAACTTCAGCAGATTAATTTTAAAGAAACATATTGAAGTCACCAGACAAAATGAGTGGTCCGCCTTCAAAAATTTAAACATTGCCAAACGTAATTTTGTAACTGTTATTCCCCAACCGTGGATCCAACCTTTGTTTGATGAAATTTACAACGAGTTGCGTCGGAGAACTTCACTTCGTAACATTTTGGATCGAAAAATTAAAAGTCTCATTCGAAATAGTCAGTGGAGTAAAAAAGCAAGCTCAAAGTGTGTTTTGAACCTTTCTTCGAAAAATATTAGTGACGATGCAAAGTGCCCTTGAATATGGTATGTCCTTTTTTATTGTTAAAAAACCTTCGGCTTTACAATTTGTTACAGTCTCGCTTGTTTTGAAAAACAGTGTAATCTCCCTCAGTATTTGTTTAAAATAGTTAAAGGCCTTGTTTATAGTGCGGCGAATAGTAGTTACGAAGATAACTTTCCTAAACGTTTTCGCAATAGCCTCTCACAATTAAAAAAAGATGGGGAGCTCCATATTACTGAAGCAGACAAGGCTAACACCATAGTTATTATGGACAAAGTGGACTACCTCAGAAAGATGAACGAGCTTCTCCAGGACCCCGCCACATACAGCAAACTTAGGAAGAACCCGCAGGATGACGTCATCAAATCATTTAATAGTGGCTTGAAACGCATTCTCAAAGATCATAAGGACTTAATTCCGCTTTTCATGTCCACTTCACCTTCTCTGCCCTACCTTTACGGTCTTATTAAAACCCACAAACCTGGCAACCCTATGCGCCCTATTATTAGCTCGGTGGGCTCTATTACTTATAAACTCTCCAAATGGCTTGTCAAAGTCTTGTCCCCCATTCTCGGAACTATCTCTGAGTCACATGTAAAAAATTCCATGGATCTTACTGAAAAATTGAATAATGCACGTACTGAAACTAACGACAGATTGATCAGTTTTGACGTTTGTTCATTGTTTACAAAAGTGCCGATTGATGATATGCTTGACTTTCTCTCCCAAGAATTACATAAGTATGACCTGCCACTACCTTCACACATTGTTTTGGAACTTATTAAGCTTTGCATCAAAGACTGTAAATTCACTTTCAAAAACGAGTATTATCAACAAGTTTTTGGGATGGCCATGGGCAACCCCTTGTCGCCCCTCCTCTCCAATATTTATATGGAGTTTTTCGAAATTACTTACATTCCGAGAATCCTGGGGGTTGGCATCCCTTGGTTGCGGTACGTCGACGATATTTTGTGTATCTGGCCCATGAATCGTGACCTGGATAACTTCCTCCTTCAGTTAAATGATCAAGTCCCCTCCATTAAGTTTACTTTAGAAGTGGAACAAGACAATTCAATTCCGTTTTTGGATGTGCGTGTACATAGGGAAAGCCCAGGTTTTAAGTTCAGTATCTATCGGAAAAAAACAAACAATTTGTCCTACGTACACTTTTACTCGGGACATGACACCCCCACTAAGAAGGCCATTTTTTCTTCAATGTTTCTCCGCGCCCTTAGGATCGCCAGTCCGGAATACATCGATGCCGAATTGGAAAAAATCAACGGTATTGGAAGTGATCTGTGTTATCCATCTGCGTTTATGGAATCTTGTCTCAACAAGGCAAAACGAACTTTCTATCGGGGCAATAATAACACTCGTACTTTGTCAAAAAATATTTTAGTACTTCCATTTTTCCCGGGCTTTTTAGGCATTGCTAATGTACTTAAACTTTTGGATATTAATGTAGTATTTTCATATAACAATAGTGAAAAATATCGTAGTAAAAAATAGCCCTACCAATAATTCAGGCATTATCTATAAAATTGGTTGTAAACAATGTGATTCCTTTTACATAGGTCAGACGGGAAAGGATTTGCACACACGTATAAAACAGCATCAATATTCCGTTAGAACAGGACAGTCGTCCAGTGCCCTTTTTGTCCATTTGTCAGAGCTATCCCACTGTATTGATTGGAATAATGCTTCAGTTTTATTTCACTCTGGCAACATTGTTAATAGAAATATTCTTGAGTCTGCTATTATCCAACTTTCAAATAACTTCAACATAAGCAAAGGTCTTTTTCAACTCGATCCTGTTGTTTTGAATTCCTTCAGAAAAGATTTAGATAAGAACGGTAGAACGCTAAATCTTTGGTAAACTTGTATGCCACTCTAATAACTTTTATTTTTCAATTTATTTTTATATACAAGATGGGTAGAGTGATAAAACCCGGGCAGATTTCTAGTATAAATTTGTATTTTTTTTTTTTTTTTTTACATTGGTTGGAAACAATTAATTTAATCTTGTGCTAAAAATCGGTAGTTTGATCTTGCGCTAAAAATCGATAGTGTTTCCTTACAAAGTTGTATGCCCCTCCCACAATCTTTTAATTTTTAATAATTTTTATTTTTATTTTTTTTAATTTCATTTCTCCGTTTATTGTATGCATATATATATATAATATATATATATAATATATATATTTTTTTTTGTAACCTATATATAGGCTGTAACTCTATGTACTTCAGTGTTCCTGAGGATGTCATTAGACGAAAGCGCTTGAGCACCATTCTGTTTCCTTTCCTTCGTGGTTTTATTCATCATAAATATTTTTCACGTGTTACTCTTGTGAAATAATTTCATATATATATATATATACACACGCCAACATCATTATTTATATAGTATTCTCTTCGTTATTCCACAAATGAAGGCTACGTCGTGGATACCTTGCAACACCACTTCCCATTAGATCGGCAAGATTAAGTGACAGCGGGTCTGTTCAGTAGTGGGCTGGGTACCGTCCTCTGCGATCAGATGATATAATTCGTGGTTGAGATTCCACGTAAAGCGGTAGGTCCCCTCCGTTACATGACCTCAGTTGCTGCGAAGGAGGTTAAACAACCAAAAACATTATAATATCATAATTATGATAATGAATCCCTCCTATCCTCTTTCTCAGTTTCTGTAGCTCCCTTTCCAACTTTGGAAGCCTCCCAACTAGTTCAAATTTCCGCAATAATACTGACAAAAGAAACACACACACACACACACACACACACATATATATATATATATATATATATATATATATATATATATATATAATACAGGGCTATTCAAAATGATTCATCCGATTTCAACTGAGAATACTTCCGTACCTATCAACCGTGCATCAACTGGGCAAACACCACATGAAAGAGGAAATCTCCGAGTTTTACAAGATCACCGCGAGAGGGCTCCAAAGTCACGCCGTGGCCTAGCCTAGCAACAAACAGTCAGTGTGAAAATGGCGTCCGCACAGCAGAAGGCGTTTTGTGTGTTGCAGTTTTCGAGCTGTAAATCGGTAGTCACAGTGCAGAAAGTGGAGCTATTGAAGAATAGGGACCCCAGCCTTCTTTAGTTAGGCTTATAAGGCTAACTAACGAAAATATCACGACCTAACCTAACCAATCGATAGGTTAACTGTACGCCCTTGACGATTGGTTAGGTTAGGTCATGATATTTTCGTTAGTTAGCCTTATAAAGCTAACTAAAGAAGGCTGGGGTCCCTATTCTTCAATAGCTCCGAGAAAGTTATTATTTTTATCATAATGAAAACATTAATGTTAATTTTAATTCTTATGCATTGCCTGCCATAATAGTAATATCACAAAATTTGAAAAATTATGTCATATATTCATAATTCTATATTGTATTGGTAGATTAACTAAATATCTGCATTCGCATATATTGAAATTAAAAATCCGCATCCGCAAATGTTGAAAAACTGACATCCGGTCCACCACTAATATATATATATATATATATTATACATTCAACTGCAAAGAACACGCAGTATAAATAACGTAAAGAACGACGCTTGTATAGGAGATATTCCGCGCAAGACGAGAGAGAGAAAACGGAACAAATGAAAAAATGAAGTACCACCTGGGAATCGAACCGGGATCTTCCGATTGCCGGTCAGACGCGATACCATTACACCATGGACTCCACTCTTCCAAATGCCGTAATTCTTCTACATACTCGCAGAAACCAATGCCCCAAGGGGGCACCTCCCGCATGCCGTAACATTATATACATTCAACTGCAAAGAACACGCAGTATAAATAACGTAAAGAACGACGCTTGTATAGGAGATATTCCGCGCAAGACGAGAGAGAGAAAACGGAACAAATGAAAAAATGAAGTACCACCTGGGAATCGAACCCGGGATCTTCCGATTGCCGGTCAGACGCGATACCATTACACCATTACGTTTTCTCTCTCTCGTCTTGCGCGGAATATCTCCTATACAAGCGTCGTTCTTTACGTTATTTATACTGCGTGTTCTTTGCAGTTGAATGTATATAATGTTACGGCATGCGGGAGGTGCCCCCTTGGGGCATTGGTTTCTGCGAGTATGTAGAAGAATTACGGCATTTGGAAGAGTGGAGTCCATGGTGTAATGGTATCGCGTCTGACCGGCAATCGGAAGATCCCGGGTTCGATTCCCAGGTGGTACTTCATTTTTTCATTTGTTCCGTTTTCTCTCTCTCGTCTTGCGCGGAATATCTCCTATACAAGCGTCGTTCTTTACGTTATTTATACTGCGTGTTCTTTGCAGTTGAATGTATATAATGTTACGGCATGCGGGAGGTGCCCCCTTGGGGCATTGGTTTCTGCGAGTATGTAGAAGAATTACGGCATTTGGAAGAGTGGAGTCCATGGTGTAATGGTATCGCGTCTGACCGGCAATCGGAAGATCCCGGTTCGATTCCCAGGTGGTACTTCATTTTTTCATTTGTTCCGTTTTCTCTCTCTCGTCTTGCGCGGAATATCTCCTATACAAGCGTCGTTCTTTATATATATATATATATATATATATGATGCAAACTCACAAGGAAAAAGAAAAATGATTCCAAAATGATTTCCTTGTGGGTTCCATCATTTATTCATGTCACGTGTTTAATTGTGAAATTCATCCCATATATACAGGGTGGCCCAAAAAAAATGGCACCAATTTTCAGAAGTGATATCTCAATAACCATTGCAGTTAGGGATTTTAAAAAACAATCGAATGAAAGATAATTATTTTCTCTTTAAATACTTATTCAATAGCTTCATGGTTATAAACCCATGTAATGCCAAAAATTGGCTTATAAGAAAAATATACAAAAAAAGTTGCGCATTTATATTTATTCCTTTTATTTTTTTCTAATTAATTATCTTCTAATTTACGGTCTTTAAACGAAGTTCTGTGGTTTTAAGTTAAACCTAATTTTCAATAAATGGCTCAATCTGCCCTCCATTATGGTCAACCACAGCCTGTAATCTCGCCCTCCATTTTGAAATTGACTTTGAGATCGTCACTTGTGAGAGATTTTCCATGCAGCTGAATTCGTTCACGAAGATGGTTCAAATCACGGATTTTCTGACCATGGTAGACTTCTCTCTCTAAGGCAGACCACACAAAGTAGTCAATGGGGTTTAGATCTGGGCTGCATTTCTCAGATGACGCTGCAAGGGAAACCATTATCGAATCTGAAAAGTGTTTTTTTCACGCAAAAGTCGTTTTGGGTCAACATGAGTTTTTGTCGCCACTGCTGCACGAACCCGATCATTTTGGGTATTTCGTGGTGTTTCGACCGTAAATCGTTTCTCATCAGAAAACCAAATTTTTTTCACAGACTCATTTGACCGAAATCTTCGCAATAGATTTTTACATCGATGGAAACGTCTTTCTTTCACAGGCTCCGATAAAGCAGTAACCTTCACCCTCTTAAATGTTTTCAACCCAAGATCTTTTCGAATTATTCGCTGTACTGATGAACGTGAAATCCCGGTTTCTTTCGCAACTTCACGTTCACTTTTACTTGTTCCCGGTTGTTCCTCTTGACTTAAAACCATTTCATTTACTTTTTCAATGTTTTCTGGCGTTCTAATACTTTTTGGTCGACCACTTCCCGGACGCCGTTGACTGCTGCCGGTTTCTTTAAGTTTTTGTAAAAAATGTGCCACAGTTCTTTTTTTCCAATTTCTATTTGGAAATTCGTAAAGGATTCTGTTTAATGAATATCCTTTTTCTTCACGTAGTGCTTGTATAATGTGCTTATCAGATTCTCTCAATCCCATCTTGAGGGTCTGGAATAGAAAAATTTCATTTAAAATTAGGATCAAGGAATAAATATAAATGCGCAACTTTTTTGTATATTTGTTTTGGAAGCCAATTTTGGGCATTATATGGGCTTATAACCATCAAGCCATATAATAAGTATTTAAAGAGAAAAGAATTATCTTTCATATGGTTGTTTTTGTAGGTCCATAGCTGCAATGGTTATTGAGATATCACTTCTCAAAATTGGTGCCATTTTTTTTGGGCCACCCTGTATATATATATATATATATATATATATATATATATATATATATATATTATATTACTGAAATTATATGAAGATAAATAAAGATAAACTCCAACTCATTTTCGATATCAACAAGGAATAACAATAAAGGATACGAAACAATCAAAGAGAAACAAAATATACCAAATCCATCAAGATCAATACCAAATATATCCATCTAATTACACCAAACAAAAAGAAAAATCAAACGAAATGCCAAAAATATGGAAAAGTTTAACCTTAATAATAGTTGGATGTTAATTAATACTCACAAGCTTATACAGAAACCGATACATCGCAAACATAGAAGTCATACAAAGGATTTTCACGTCTTAAAACAGAGGAAACGAAAAATGAAGACTACTGATCACGACTCTGAAGCTCTACAGTACAATCTCGAAAGAAGACGTCAACGATACGAATGCATGAAAATGTTTGAATGGTATGATCCGAATTTTAAAATGAGATAAAAACACACTGAAATAAAAGGACAGGCAAATTCTGTATTATCTTACCTGTAGGAAGACAAGAAGCCAAGAAAACGAATATGGAAAATACTCTCAGAATATGAAGCCCAAACTTATTGAACGTGTTGTCAAAATAAGTAGAGAGCCTCCGGCACACAGGCACGCTAAATTATGTATTATGTATTAGGAGCCAACTTAAGTTCTTGATCATAATTTCCGATCAGCCATGCGTTGGTGGTTATGAGGAAAGTATCACAGCTGGAAGCAATTCTCTCTTTCATCAAATCTCATAAATGAAGAGGGATGCTACAGAGAAGTCAATCTCAGACCGACTCTGAAAATTAACTTCAAAACAACAAAAGTATATACTTGTACAATACTCAAGATGGCTTGGCGGTATCCGAGTGGTTCGGTCTCGAGAAGTTGAATCGAAGTACTCCTGTTCTCTCTCCGCCTTCTCGTGTCTTCGATTAAGAAAAGACCCTCGTTCAACGTAGGGGAAAGTAAAGGGCAGAGTCGAGCAATAGGCCCCACGTACTGTGAGCCTGAGCTCCACCGCACCATCTGCTGACGTTCGGGAGACGTACTTACAACAGATTGTGCGAGTACCCACTAATCTTCACCTTTACCTTATATACTCGTGATAGATTTCATATTATATTACATACAAACATAATTAAATATAACCTGTGTAAATGTGCTCCGAGTCATAAATATTCTTATATAACCCATACACATACGGGTGTCCACAATGTCTTGTCACCCTAGTAAAATAATAACTAATTTTCGTTTTTCTTCCAGACCCATTTGAAATGTGTGAGAGCAGCAATTATACGAGTGAACAACGCATATTGGCTAGAACCTGGGTCCATGAACGACCACGTAATGGCAAAGCCATTGAAAATATTCGTGCAGACTTCCAGGATCGATTCAGTGGTGCAGCTCCTTTTCGGAGGAGCTGCACGATTGAATCGGTCCTGGAAGTCTGTACGAATATTTTCAATGGACTGCTCATGGTCGCTCATGGACCCAGGTACTAGCCAATATGCGTTGTTCAATCGTATAGTTGCTGCTATCACACATTTCAAATGGGTCTGGAAGAAAAATGAAAATGAGTTATTATTTTACTGAGGTGACAAGCCATTGTGGACACCCTGTATTTTAGAACATTTTGAACTACACTACAAACATTTATTGATCTTTGGACATACCCCTCAACTCTTTATAAGTAATATTTCGACCTTTGTCTACGCGTTCTCCGTTTCATCCCTTACTTGATCTTCAATTTAGGGTGAAATAGGACCTCGTGAAAGGACCGGAGAAGAGGTCTTAATCAGACCATTCAGAATTGGGTCTTGGGAAAAAGGGTAAATTGATCTTATTTGGCCAATTCTGCCCTAAAACACTTCGCAATGGAGAGCGAGAAACCGGCTCTAGCGTCACAGGAATTGCCATCACTCAGGAAAGGATACCCCATCATCAAGATAATTCATTTTTTATTTCCAATTATAAATAATACTTTTTGAGGTACGGTTATATATATATATATATATATATATATATATATATATATATATATATATATATATATATATATATATATATTATATATATATATATTAGTTAATCTGTAAAACCAGTCATTTCACGTAATGCCTAAAAATTTCAGACATTTCGCAAAATTCGATTAAGCGATTAATGACTTCGTGAAGGTTAGGTTCAGTTAAATTAGGTTAGGTTAGATTGGTTAGGTTAGTAATGCGTATTACCTAAGTCTAATGTTCACAGGTATTACGCGAAATACCTGAAATTTTAGGCATTACGTGAAATGACTGGTTTCACAGATTGACTGTAACATAATATACAGTACATTAAACTTTAGAAACAGTAATGCTGCAGCAGTACAGTAGCTTTCAGCCTTTTAATCTGGAATTTTTCCCCAGCAAGTATTTTTCATCGTTATGAATGGTATATTATGTAACATTTATTTCTGATGGTTCATTAATTGTATGTAAACACTATACTTATAAAAACTTTGATACAAATACCAACTTTCGTAACCATTTTTAGAATTTACATCAAATTGGATGATTTTTTTTGTGAACTGACATTATACATCAAGCGATATTCATCAAATCTGTAATCAAATTCTTTCCATGGTGCGGCTGTATGAACCCTTTTATTCTGTATGGCAACATATGTGAACGCTAACTTGCATGGCATCTTCGCCTCTGTGAAACAGTGATTTAGAGTTGATTTTTGTAACAATTTTTATAAACTTTTAAGTATATTTCAGGCATGAAAGGATTTAAAACTTTTCCCGGACATTTTTATGATATAACAAATAGGGCCTAAATATAAATGCCTTTTCGAGTATATGGACGATGTAACAAAAATGTCAGAGTAATCAAATTTTCATATTATATACAGGGTAGCGCAAAAGTCAGGACACATAGGAACTATGCTTTTCAATGCAAATATATACAGTATATATACTTGCATTGTTCCTGTGTCCTGACTTTTGCGTCACCCAATATATACAGGGTGAGTCATAAGTCATGTCCAATAGGAGTTTTTATCTGTTGTTCATGTTGGTTTATATTTTAGATAACTACTAGAGATGGCCGACCCCATGAAGAAAGAGTGGAACTAGTGCTCCTGCACGATGCTGGAATGAATCAAACAGAGGCATGTGAAGAATTCCATCGCCGGCACCCTATGAAGCCAAAGCCAAATCATCGTATGGTGAGGCGAACACTGCCTGTCTCTTGAAGGAGACAGGCAATGTTCATAACTGACCACGCAGTGGACGGCCTCGTACAAGTACAGATGAGGAGTGGTGTGTCGATGTACTAGCTAAAGTAACTTGTAGTCCACAGGGTTCAACTAGAAAAATAGCACAGGAAACAGGACTTTCTCAAACAGCTGTGGAGCGCATTCTCAAAAGGTATCGATTTCATCCGTATAAGCTGCTACACCTAGTACATGAACTACTGCCCGACGATGCTGATAGACGCCTTCAGTTCTGCCAATACTTCGAAGAGTGTAGGCGGCATGCGGACATCATTTTCAGTGACGAAGCGTGCTTCCACTTGCATGGGCAGGGCAACGCCACAACACCGTTTACTGGGCAGCCGATAACCTACACAATGTCGACAAAAGGCATTATCAAACGGATCCGCGGGTGAGTGTGGTGCCGAATCCACGGCGACAGGATCGTGGAGCCCGTGTTCTTTGACCATAGTGTCAACTCCGACATGTACCGAACTATGCTACAGGAAAAGCTGGTGCAATACATGGACAATATTCCCATTCGTGAAATGCGCCGCATATTTTTACAATACAACGGCGCGCCAATACATTTCTCCAGACCCGTGCGTGAATGGTTGGATACAACCCTTCCAAGGAGATGGGTTGGACGCCGTGGCCCTGTGGAACGGCCGTCACGGTCCCTTGATCTAACTTCCTTTGACTTTTTCTTGTGGGGCTATTTAAATGCGCGCGTATACGAAGTACGCCCGAAAACTTTGGAAGAGCTGAAACACAATGTGCGTACAGAATGTGCAACACTCACACCACAAATACTCCAGAATGTGAGAGAAAGCTTCGTCAGTCGTATTAATATTTGTTCTCGACTTGAAGGAGCACAATCTGAAAACTTATTGAAAGAGTTGAAAAAATATTGAAAATCCTATTGGACATGACTTATGACTCACCTGTATATACAGGGTGTCCCATAAGTCCGGTCTCATAGGAAAATTTATTTTAAATTAAATTTACAAAGTTAATACACTAGAACTAAAACAAATGTTCAAATTGATGTCTTGTTTAGGAAGCTTTTTTTAGTTGCAGGTAGAATTTAATTTGATTTAAAATAAATTTTCCTATGAGACCGGACTTATGGGACACCCTATATAATATATATATATATATATATATATATATATATATATATATATATATATATATTATAGCGTGTCCATAAATGATTACCCTGATTAAAGCATGCTATAACTTTTAAATAAACACTCGTATTCAAACACAGTTTTAATCATAAGTAGATAAACATACAAAGTTTTGATACATAGTTAATGAACTTAATAAGCTTCCACATGTGCACCCCTAGTGGCACGTAAAATATCTAAACAGTATTCACACACGCCATACATTTTCCAACATTTGTGGGTTAACTGTTGCAATTGCATCCGTAATGCGTTCTCGCAATGTCCTGATATCTGGAACAACTGTTGCATAAACCAAATCTTTAACATGACCCCAGAGAAAGAAATCCAGCGGGGTAATGTCTGGTGATCTTGGGGGCCATGGGATTGGCCCGTCTCCGTCCCTGCCAATCCATCGATTTCGAAATGTTGCGAGGAGCGTTTCACGAACAACTTGCGCCCAATGAGGGGGTGCCCCATCTTGTTGGAAGATGACAGTTGGCTGCCTGTCCTGCAGCTGGGGGATGGCGTAATTGGTGAGCATATCCAGGTACACAGTTGCGGAAACAGCGTTCTCAGCGAAGAAGAAAGGACCAATTATCTGGTCATGCATTAGTCCACACCAGACATTGATCTTCGGACTGCCCCAAATATGCTCCCTTACGGCACGTGGGTTTTCCGATCCCCAAATACACACATTGTGTCTGTTGACTCTACCACTAAGATGAAACGTAGCCTCGTCTAAAAAGCAGACACGTAACAAGAAGTCATTATCCTCGTCAATGCTGAACTGAACAGCTACTACAGCGCTCCTAGCAGCGAATGCGGTAGACGAAACACACCAGCACAGAAACTCTATGCGTGTACGAGATCACTTGTAAAAGAAAACGGATGTAAGATTCGTCATTAAAACATGAGAGCATACTGTTTTCAGGGTAAACATTTATGGACACCCTGTATATATAGAAAGCTTATACTTGATATGGTAAGAATCCAGTAAGAAAAACAATTATTATAAAGTAGATATATTAAAAAAGTGCATAAAATGTAATTACGACAAAAAATTGTAGACTGGGGTTATGGTAAAAATACAAAAGTGGAAATAAAGAAATAGGAATTGAATTATACCCAAAATAGGAAGAAATTTAAAAAAGGAAAAAGAAAATAATATATAAAAGAACAAAAACAAATAATCACCATGATAAGACAAAAAAAATAATAAAATAAATATACCGTATATATAATATTAAAAAAATATAATATTAAAATATAAAATATAATAAAAATATAATATTAAAAAAAATAGCAAAATAAAATGTTTTCAACATCTGTAACAATAAACACGAGAATAAAAGAACTTCAAAAAATATTTACGATAATTTAAAATAACATTTTTTTTCTCTCTAGATAGAATTGTCAACTTAAGTTTTGCAAAAAAAAAAAACAGAATAAAATTGGAAAAAAGACTTGGAGACTCACTCGATTTTACTTACATTTTCATTCATTTTTTTTTACTTTCATTTTTTCATTTCTTCACTAAATGTATGTAATGAAAAATAAAATTAATTGCGAGCAAAGATGGCATTCAATACGAGATTACGACATTCAATCGGTAAGTATAATGCGAGTTAGATTAAATTGGGTTAGGTTAAAGTTGGGTTGGCGTAGGTTAGGTTACGCGAGGTTCGGGTTATATAGATCCATTAAATAGAGCAATTAGAGGTCGTTTGTTTAACTGTTTAAACTTTACTTTTACGCGTACCATATTATAGACGCTTTTCCCGCTAACTTTTATATTTCCAAACGGATAACGGTACCTCTTTCCGTGAGGAATCCCAAATTCGCTGGAAAACTTTTTAAAACTCTAAAATGAACGCCTGTGGCGTCCACTTTACTGATTTTATTCTGAATAACGTCAAAAGATTTTATTTCAATTACAGAAAAGATCCCTCGGCATCATCTAAAAGGTTAAAACCATCCGTAAATGGGAAAATAAATTACGACTCACGCGTCCATAGATTACTTAATCAACTAATTTAATCATTTTAATTGCATGAGTCAAGTACTCAACTATATATATATATATATATATATATATATATATATATATATATATATATATATATACACACTGTATTACACTTGACAATCAATGAAGATTAATATAAAAATATACACATTCGAGTTTTAATAGCGGGAATCTCTCCATTCCTAAACCATCATCTAAATGAGAATTCGGACCCTGCAGACTCTCCAAGTATCGAATATTCACTTCAAACTTGAATGAAAGATCGGCTCTCCTTCCTCTTCAAGCAAATAAATTGCCCGTTAATGAAAATTTAAAATCGCTCCAGGATTGGATGGGCCGCACATGATGAAAGATACGTGTTCTCTTCATTAACATGCATCTTTATATTATTTATCTACAGTATATATATATATACAGTAAATAAATAAATAAATAAATATATATATATATATATATATATATATATATATATATATATATATATATATATATATAATATATATTATATATATATATGAGAGAGAGAGAGAGAGAGATGAAGCCTCAAAGACCTTTCGGTGCACTCGGGGAGGTTTCTGTTATTAAAGTAGTGCATTTTTTTAAATATTCTAGCAGTAGTATAAAGCTCTCTATCCACCCCACCCACCCTGCTTTTGTGGGTGATCACCCGTTGATGCTACGGCGAATTCAAGAGTCTCCCACTTAGAGTGGGGTAGAGAAGAGAGAGAGAGAGACTAACAAAGACCCAAAGATCCACTCTAGACTAGCCGAAGAAGGAAGCAGAAAAGCTAAAAATAGCAATAACAAAAAGAACACTGAAAACTTATACCATGCTTACACTATAGACGTATAAAGCTTTCACACGGGAATCATAGTAATATTAAAGTATAGAACAGACGAGGCTCTCTCCCTCCTCCGCCAGCCACTGTTGACAGAAAATAGTGGTGAAAGGAGATTTATAGGAAAGTAGGAAAAGTATAATGAAAATAATAGCTTCAGAGTTCATTCACACCATGCGTAGACTTGTCACGTGTACTCAGACAAGCATTAGAAGACAGCGGAAAATGAAGGATAACACGAATACTAAACTACTAATCCAATCTACTCTACGCCATTTTTTTTTAAAGAACATTTTTATTTATTTATTATGTATAAGAAGTCATCATTTTGTCGTTGCATCATTTCTCCATAACCTGCCAAAGCCATCGTATTGAAGATTATCATATATTGCGCCCGATTACCGATTACCCGATTACCCGGATAATGCTATGCATTTATATAAAAACTTATCTAGTCTATGAAGATGGTAAGTGACTTGTCTGAGCGTGTTTTCTGTAATTGGATGCAACAATTTTCTTTAGGAGAATAAGTTAAAATTTCTACTAACAGATGTCGAAACCTTGTAGAAAAATATCCAAAACGAATCATTAAAGTCATTCAAGCAAAAGGTGGACACACAAACTGGGTGATCCAGATAAATGGGACCCATAAAAAAAGCCAAATATTCTTAATATTTAATTCCTTTCATAAAAACTATATATCATTCGAAAGAGTAGAGTTACAAGTTTATTATGAAATATTTATTTTTTAAAAATGACTCCTTTCAAATGTGCTCCATTAGTTGCCAAGCATTCCAGTGTTCTCGCTTGTAAGTTCTGCATCACTTTTGCAAGAGTGTGCGGTGGTATGGCCTGTATCTCATTTGTGATGGCGGCCTTCAATTCTTGCAAGGTCGTTGGGTTATTTCTGTAGACCCTACTCTTTAAATATCCCCAGAGATAATAATCTAAGGGAGAAAAATCCGGAGACCTTGCGGGCCATTCAACGTCTCCAAATCTTGAGATTAACTCGCCTGGAAACGTTTGACGCAAAACTGCCATGCAGTTCCTCGTGGTATGGCAGGTAGCTCCGTCTTGTTGGAACCAGTGGTTTTCTAGACAAAGATCTCTTAATTTAGGAATAAGGAAATCGGTCAGCATTTTTTCGTAGCGATCACCATTTACAGTGACCGTGTTTCCGGTGGAATCCTCGAAAAAGTACGGCCCTATGATCTGAGATGCAGTAAGACCACACCAAACAGTTACACGCTGACTATGCAACGGGACTTCGGTAATATTCAATGGATTTTCTGTTGCCCAGAAACGACAATTTTGTTTGTTTACAGTTCCATTCAAGTGAAAATGGGCTTCGTCTGACATAATCAAAGTTGCTAGAAAATTGGTGGTGTCATTTACCTTCTGTTGGATCCATTGACAGAATTGTCGTCTTCGTGCGAAATCTCCATCGTTTAGTTGTTGCACTGTTTGAATTTTATATGGAAAGAGCATTAAATTTTGCTTGAATATACGGTGTGTTGTTGTTCCATATCCAACTCTTAACAGCTGAGAAGCACGTCTGATGCTTATGTTAGGATTATCCTGTACAATTTCATGAGTTCTGTTAATGATCTCGTCTATCCTTGCTGTGCGCACTCTTCCAGTTGGTTTTTTTTCCAATGCTGCCAGTTAGGGAAAAATTTCTGACACACCGACGGATTACTTTCTTAGAAGGTGATTTTGACATCTGAAAATTTGTCTTGAAAGATCTTTGAGCTGAAACTACACTTCTTCCATGCTCATAATATTGCTCAGTAATGAAACGCAGCTGTTCCACAGTCCATGCAGTCATCTTGAAGGGTTAGTTTTAACTAACACTTTTATTTTGTTTTGTATCTTATCTTGTCTTGTATTGTCAAAACCTATACAATCCTGTACAAACTTGTAACTATCCTCTTTCGAATGATGCGTATGATTTTATAAAAGGACTTATACTTTAAGAGTTACAGGGGTTTCTTTTGGGTCCCATTTCTCTGGATCACCCTTTATTAAATAATTTTGTGACTAAATGTACGAAAAGTTTTGCAATTTAAGTTTTTTATTTTCCTCAAATTCTTTAATGTTTTTTATTATATGTTGAGGTTAAACTAATTTTTTTACTTGTTAAATTTTTCCAAACGAACGGTAAACTTTTCATAACTATCCTTCCTATGCATGGTACAAAAGATAAGGACGAATATAACTGAAATATTCTCTGTACGAATACTTATGAGCGCCACTATACCTTTGGTTACCTCTGGTTTGCTTCCGCCCGAATTGTTCATTCTGACGAAGGTCAAGCTTTTCACTCCACCTTAGACCTACAGTTTAACGTGGAATCCGAACCACGCCCCACCAGCAGCCCAGCGTCTTAACCACTAGGCCACCCAGGGTACCCGTTTATCTACCAATCACTTTCTTTATTGTGGAAGGATGAACAGCTGGGTTTTGCTACGCGCCGGCTGCCGTCACCGGGTCTCGATCTCGGGGCCGATGGATTCGTAGTCAGCGACGCTAACCACTACACCACCGAGGCGCATATATATATATATATATATATATATATATATATATATATTTTTTTTTTTTTTTAAGTTCGGGAAGAACCGATTCGCCTCTATTTAAAAGGGCATATCTCGGCGGAAAAACAAAGAAAAAGTGAGAGGAAAGACAGAGGAAAAAGAAAGGGTGGAGGGGACAGTCGAAGTGGAAAAAGACCAAGGATGACAAGGACTGCAGGGTCGAGCCCCATCATCCTTGGGTGCTAGGGCCGGGAGGGCGCACGTGAAACCTCCAGGAACAAGCACGTACAAACGAGCACAAAGAGCACTCAAGAGCACGAGCTTAGAACCCCCTTGCGGGGATATATATATATATATATATGATGCAAACCCACAAGGAAAAAGAAAAATTATTCCAAAGCCTTTCATTCCCTGACGAGGTGTACTGCTAAACACGAAAAACCTTGGAATCATTTTTTCTTTTTCCTTGTGGATTTGCATCATTCATTCATTTCACGTGTTTAATTGGGAAATTCATCCCATATATATTACGTACCTTCTGATCTTATGATGGATTCGAACGACAAATCAGGAGCGACCTGACCCGCGGTCAACCCCCCTGATTTTAGCAAAATCAGTATTATTACATCTATATTTTGACCTCGACACACTGTTTCTAGTTTAATAACTGTGTTAGGCATAATCTTCTAACCTTGAAGCGATGTTGGTTCGGGATGAATAAATTCTTTTCTTGTAGGTAGTAAACAATTTTGCCTCTAATTACACGTTCAAAGCACTTTATAAAATTATAAGGTAGGAAGGAGGTGAGAACTCTGTTGCCTCTTTTGAATAAGAGGGCAATGTTCGCGTTCTTTAATAGGAATGGAATTTATTCTGTGTCGAGTGATTTTCGACTGTAGTGGCTTGGCAATGCTCTCTTTGCATTTCTTTAAAACGTGACACTCCATGTGTCTGGCCCTGGTATTGAACTTTCTCTTATTTGTGATAGAGCGTTAAGTACGTCTCTTCCAAGAGTTCTAAATTCATTAATAGATTCATGTCTGTACTTTCTTGACTGATTTGTATCTAGACCAAAAAATTAATCTGCATTTTCTACTTTTTTCTGGGACTTAGGGGTACTGAATACAGAGTTGAATTGTTCCTTAATCAATGCGTGCATTTTCTCTGGGTCATTTGTGTATTCGGTCTCTCCATCTTTTAACGGACCAATACTCTCTTTACATTACATTTTTGTTTATTGAAACGTGTAAAAGTATTCTGAGTTATTTTTTATTTTTTCTGCTACCTTGATTTCCTCTTCGTCTGTCTTATGGATGAATATTTGTTTGACGTCCATTTCTGTTTTGCATAGTTTTTCTCTAGCCTGAGTCTCCTTGCTTTAGTTCCGCATCCGTGGATATTTTTTACGATTTGTTTCCGTTGTCTAAATGATGTTCTGATTTTTCTCTCGAGTTTGCTACGTTCTCTTTTTTGGTCTCTTCGGAACATGTTTCAGCAACATAAGTTTACTTTCATTTTCTATTATACATGGTATTTCTTCTGGAATGTTCTCGTAAAGTAATGATTCACAATTTACTTTCTTTAAATCGGCATTTACACTTTCCCTATCTACTTTCTTTGAATTCATATTTAAGCTTTCATATATTCCTTCTCTCTCTCTCTAGGATGCATTTTAGACCTCTTGGTTTTTAATTTTTTTTGTGTATATATACAGCGTGTCCCAAAGAAATGTATACCCACTTTGTTCGATAATACCAGCTATGAGGATAATAAATATATTACTTTTTATAGGTTTTTTAATAAAGAATTTTCTCCTGAATCTAAATATGTAATTATTTTTATTAAAAATTGAAGAACACAAAAGTTACAGATGTTTAAATTATAATTATTATTTTCGAGACTTCATGTGCGATATTTTCTAATATTTTAACCGACTGTTTTGAGATACTTATGTTTAGTGTTGATATTGAAGCATAAATGTTGTAATTATTAGTTAATTCAAAAAATTTACAAATTCCATGGTTAAATGACACTTTATCTAAGATGTTCGACGTCTTCCAGAACGTTGTTTTTGTAAGTTTTGCACAGTGCCGTCGGTTTCAAACTTATCTCGTATACGTGCAAAAATATTAGAAAATATCGCACATGAAGTCTCGAAAATAATAATTATAATTTAAACATCTGTAACTTTTTTGTTTTTCAATTTTTAATAAAAATAATTACATATTTAGATTCAGGAGAAAATTTTTTATTGAAAAACATAAAAAGTAATATATTTATTATCCTCATAGCTGGTATTATCGAACAAAGTGGGTATACATTTCTTTGGGACACGCTGTATATCTGACAAGGCTAAAATTAAGTACATAAAAAGATCTTAAAATTATATATATTTTAAAACTATAATAATAATAATAATATGGGTAAAATTAACATTAAATGAAAGTATAAAAACTGAATCACTTTCCACTTGCGGCTTAATTGGTTTTAAATACGTTGTTATGAATTTAGTTCCGTCCTCAAATGACGCACATGCAAAATTTCTAATATGCACAAATTACTGTATGTACTCCGATCCTCAAAATTCAATACCCTCAAAAGAAGAATGTTAATGGAAGTCGCAAGTGTACAACTTAAGAAAGTTCGCCCTTAAAGACTGAGTAGATCGGTTTAGAGACTGTTGGTTGCCAAAAAGTGTATTTTGTTATGATCGGTCACCGTGTCATCACCGACATTGGACAGGCGATTGGTCCTCACGGTGTCGGTCCAGTTAAATAAAAAGGGATCAAATTCAGCTTCGAGAACAAAAGAAATTTCTTTAATATACTGTATATATATATATATATATATATACACACACTTTTACTTTTGTTGAGTTTGAACGACGGTTCAGGATCGACCTTAGAATGGGTCATTCCACGGTGACGGTCGCAACATATGGAGTAAGTTTTTAGTAAACAATTAACTACAAAAAGTATAAATATGGGAGGTGGGGCAAAAACTGCTGTAAGACTTTGTGAAGTATGCTCTCAAGTGCATTTTGGCGCCATTTGTTCTCAAATATATTCCTTCAATTTTTGTGTATAAGCCTCCGAATTGGCGTGACGCTCTCAACCCGGAGAAAACAGAGAATCCAAGTTTTGTGTACATATTGTACAAACTCTGCGAATTGTGCAAAATGATTCAAATATATTTTAGTTGTTGTTGTAGACAGATGATTAAGCTTGTAGACAGATGATTAAGCTTTGTGCCCATATATAGTTTATCAAAATATCTTGCTCCAGAATTGAGATAGAGATGATAATATGCTGTGACGGCCGCAACATTTTGTCGTGACGGTCGTAACATTTCCGAAGTGGGGCATATAAATTCAACTTTCGCCCTCGCTCATTCTTACGTAAACATCAAAATTTGCTTGGGCTTCGCCGTCGCTTTTCCTTACATAAACGGCAACTTTTGCTCGGGCTTCGCCCCCACTCTTTCTTATGAGAATATAAAACTTTGTTCGGGTTTCGTCCTCGTTCCTTCTGCAGTTATCGAAAAACTAACTTGGGTTTCGCACTCGCTCTTCCCCGTGTGTGTGTGTGTGTGTGTATGTGTGTGTCTCCCCAAACTTCTCGTAGACAAATAATTCTAGAGTGTCAACATCGATATGAATGTTCGATTCCACGTAAGGTTACGCCGGGGAATGTAACTTTTATTTTCCCCCATAGGCTTAACATTAGCGAAAATAGAGTTAGTGTAATATCGAAGTAAATTGCCGGCAAGAAACCATTAAGTAATGAAGCACGCGCTCTTCGTACGAGGATCTTTGATTTTGCAGATGACGATATTGATTTAATTTCATTCTAAAATTCTCAATCAATTATAAATTGCGGCGTTTGAAAACTTTAAAGTTCCATGTTTACGTAAAGAAAAGCAGGAATGAATTTTGGTGTTTACATGAAGAGGAGCGAGGGCGAAGCATATTATCGTCTCTATCTCAATTCTCGAGCAAGATATTTTGATAAACTATGTATGAGCACAAAACTTAATCATCTGTCTACAACAACAACTAAAATATATTTGAATCATCTTGCACAATTCGCAGAGTTTGTACAATATGTACACAAAACTTGGAGCATACTTCACAATCTCTCACAGCAGTTTGTCCTCCTCCCATACTTATACTTTTTTGAGTTAGTTGTTTACTAAAAAATTGCTCCAAATGTTGCGACCGTCACCATGGAATGACTCGGGAGCGAGTGCTTTTTTAGGAGGCATATTTTATAAAAATTATAACAATTTCAAAGTAAAAATTATTTTAATCAATCTGGAAAGGAAAAAAATTATAGTTATTAGTGTCACATGTGCCAAAATTCTATTAGAAATGTAGGAAATAGCCGTGACGATCGCAACATACTGCGAATGCCACGACCGTATTGGTCATTTTCTCCCAAACTACAAACAATACAAAAAATCAAAAACCAAAGATAACCCTTTCTATACTAAAAAGGGACCAGAAGTTATTTTCAATTCTTTTAAAATCCCTTCTTGCTTAGAAAACAAAACGAAAACTTCGGAACTGTCGTAACAATTCCAACTTCCTGTCTTCCTGATAGGTATGAGGTCGGGAAATAAAATACAGAGTTTAAAAATACTCTATTTTATTACTAAAGGGTTACACTACATTAATAAATAATAAAAAACAATGAATACAGGTAAAAAATGGTGTATTTATGGGATTGAAAAAAATTCACAATTTGGGTCGGACAAATAGTCATAACTTTTTTTCAACAGGACTTAGCTTAAATATTGTTTCAGATTTGGACAAATGAGTCTTTTCCTTTTAATATGGCATATAATGTTAATTGTTTTGATGAGCTTTAATTTTTTAGTTATATGGTTGACACTTCGGTGGAATGAACCTATATATATTTTTTCTTTTCTTTGCAAATACAGTATATATGATGAATTTATGTTAACACAAGAAATAACAGAAAACACAAGAAAAAACAACTGCCTAGATTTGGTGTTCACAAACAACAGCAACCTAATTGATAATTAACACGCTTAGGGTACTAACAGGCACAAACTTTGAACACCAGCAGGAAACAACATCACTCATATACAAACAATATATTCGCTCAGTTATGGACTATGCTAGCCCATGCTGGGAACCCATTACCTCAAACACACAGTGGCGGTCCTAGCTTACATGACGCCCTGGGCGAACCTCACCTTCAGCGCCCCCCCCCCCTGTTCGCCAACACACACACATTCGAATCCCCCCAAAATAAAGGACAGACATAACTCTTTCACAAAATAACTTTTTATTGGACTAATTGTTGGAACTTCAGAACCAAAACAAAGACTCAAATTTCTGAATTTTACAAATCCTTCATCACGTAAATAGAATAACTCACTTAAGAGAATGTAATTATGATACTATGAACAGGAAAAATACAAATTAAATTGCACAACTGCCATAAATAAACTAGAGAATCAAATTTCTAAATTGTACAAATGCTCTATCACATAAATAGAATAAGACACTTAAGAGAGAGTAATTATTATGCTACACTTTGAACAAGAAACAAAATAAATTGCACCACAGCACAACTGCCATCTAAAGCCTGACTCTTCTTACCTTCCTTGATGCAAAGTCATTGATCTTTTATTATTTATTTTATTTTATTTTTTATTTTTATTTATTTCTTTATTTATTTATTCTTATTTTTATTTTTATTTTTTTTGCAGGCGCTCATGCCGCCCCTCCACAAATGCCGCCCTGTGCGGCTGCCCATATTGCCCATATGAGGAACCGCCACTGCAAACACACACACATAAACACCTTACAGACAATACAAAACAACGCACTTCGTATCATTACAGGATGTACTCAAATAACACCAATAGAACACCTGCACACAGAAACAAAAATACTGAACGTTAGGGAACATTTAGACATGAGGGGAACACAATTCATGACAGCAGCGACAACTAACCCACAACACCCTTGCCACTACATGTACAATCATGCACCAACACCTCGCACCATTAAGGTAACACCAGAGAGACATTATAACCAAATACTCCATTCCATACTACTGCCCACAGACATCACAGAGTACAGAAAACACATACACACACACACCTAACCCACAAAGCACTGACACGACTCGGTCCGAATGCGGTCCTAGGTGCGAAGCTGCCACCCATTAACAGGTCAGAGACCAGTCTGAGCAGATCGGATCGAGTTATCTTAGCACGATTCCGATGTGAACATCACACCAACTTACAGACATATAAACAGAGACTAGACAACTCCACAGACGACACCTGCCACCTGTGCCACGACATACCACAAACAATTGAACACATTATGACAGACTGTACCGCTCTAGCACAACATAGAACACAACACAACATCACTAGTGCGCTGAACCTCTGATCCACTCCGGAGAGGGTGATCGGTTACCTGCGTGCCGCCGGGTTGCTAGATCAGGGTGGGCTGATCGGCTAACCAACAACAACAACCTAATTGATAATGTAGAAATATTCCCAACTATCATATCGGATCACAACATTATTGAAATAACAACCAATATAAAAGGAAGAGGAAAGGAAAGAACACGAGCAACAGAAAGAAGCAAATTCGAAATTTTTAATTTTCACTCCAAAACTATAAACTGGGAAGATGTTGCATCCAGCATGGAAGTAATAGATTGGCAATCCATCTTCGAGGCCAAGACAACGGAAGAGATGCTAATGACCTTAGAGGAGAAGACGCTGGAAATTGTGGAAAGACATGTCGCAAAAATACAACAAAGGGGAAAGAAAAGCAGGTTCGAGAGACAAAAGTGTCATTGTTCCGAAAGAGAAAAAGAGTGACTGCAAATTTAAATAACATCAGAAAAATATTAAATGATAAACTGCAGAGTATCGATTGCGTCATACAGTCATACAGGAACTAATTGAGAAGCATACAGAAAAAGAAGGCGACGCTACAGAGGCGATATAGGTTAACTCAAAGAACTTCCATAATTTTGGAAAAAGGAAGTCGAAAACCCATGCGACTATTGAACCTTTGAAAAACGAAGACAGTGCTTTATCTGACGATCTAACAGAAGTATCCGAAATATTAAGAGCTCAGTACGAATCATCGTTCAGTATCCCAAAAACTGACAAACTGATATACGATAGAAACGCGTTCTTTGAAGAACTACAAGGGGAAAGTATAGCGGACTTCGGCTTTACGACAGATGATATTACACAATCTATAAGGAAACTAAAAGCACACTCAGCAGCAGGACCGGACAAATGGAATGCCACACTGATTAAAAACTGCAAGAATGCAATCGCGGAGCCCCTATATTGGATACGGAGACGATCACTAGACACGGGAGAAATACCGGGCATCCTGAAGAGCGCGAACATAGTCCCAATATATAAAGGAGATCGATCCGAGGCCAAAAACTATAGGCCAGTGTCGCTTACATCTCATCTCACTAAAATATTTGAAAGAATAGTTAGACAGAAAATCTATGACTTTTTGGACTCAGAAAATATTAAATGATAACCAACATGGGATTCGGTCAGGCAGATCATGCCTATCACAACTAATGGAACACTACAACAACATTATTGATGCACTGGAAAGCAATGAAAACTATAATGTAATTATACACAGACTTTGCCAAAGCGTTCGACAAGTGTGACCATGGAATCATAATCCATAAACTGAAATATATGGGAATAACAGGAAAAGTAGGGAAATGGATATATAATTTCCTTAGTGAGCGGCGGCAAGTCGTTACAGTACAAGGAGTATCTTCATCAGAATCAGAGGTCCTCAGCTCAGTATCACAAGGAACAGTATTAGCTCCACTACTCTTCATAATCATGCTAACTGACATAATGAGGACGTTACCAGAGACAGCACAATAACATCTTTTGCCGATGACACAAAGATCAGTAGAAAAATAAAAACCCAGAAGATATAGGATATCTACAAACAGATATGAACAGAATCTAAAAGTGGACGGAAGGCAACAATATGAAGATTAACACTGAGAAATTTCAGCTGTTACGGTATGGAAAAAGAGAGGACCTAAAATCCATGGAATATTATACCCCAAATGGACAAGAAATTCAGATAAATTCTAAAGCAAAAGATTTAGGGGTTGTAATGACTGATGCGAAATTTGAAATACAAAATAAGATAGCAGTAAGCAGAGCAAAGAGAGTAACTGGGCAGATACTAAGAACCTTTAAACGAAGGGATAGGAATATAATGATTCCTCTACTGAAAACACTGATCATACCCAAATTGGAATACTACTCGGTCCTAACATCCCCATATAAAAAAGAAGACATTAGACAATTAGAAGGGATTCAGAGAAGCTTCACAGCTAAGATCAAGAAATGCAAAGAACTAAACTACTGGGAAAGGTTACACGAATTAAACCTATATTCACTGGAAAGGAGGAGAGAGAGATACACCATTATTTACAGTTGGAGAATAATGGAGAAACTAGTCCCTAATCTTACTCTGAACCCTGTAACTCCCCAAACAACAGTGGAAAGTAGAAAAGGAAGAGTGTTTCGTGTTCCCAAATTAAAGGCTAGACAGGGAACATCCTTAGCCCTGAAAGAAAATAGTTTTGTTGTGAGAGGACCAAAACTGTTTAATCAGCTGCCCAAAGACCTAAGGAACACGAATGGTATTGCAGGGGACATCTTCAAAAGAAGATTAGACGCCTGGCTCAGAACAATCCCCGATGAGCCGGGCGTACCTGGCTATGTGAGGTGGAGAGTACAAGAGACCAACTCACTACTTCACCAGGCCAACTCAAGAGGAGGGGCGACAAGCTTGACCTTCGTGAAATGAGAAATCATCGTACGCAACATTGAAAGGTTGAAAGGTATATATATATATATATATATATATATATATATATACACACACGAGGCGTGATCAAAAAGTATCGATAATTTTATTGCTACGGAAAAATGAATGCAAATAAGAAATAACCGTTTACATATGTGTCTTCCTGCCCTCTGGCGTCTGCAGTCTGAAGCAAATTCTGCTACCATGAGTCAGTAGTTGGTTGGAGCGCTTAAAAGGAGGGTGTGTTTTTGCAGTACGTATAAATCTCTGAAATGGAACAACGCGCGTTCGGAGACGAACGAAATGATTAAAACAGCTTTCGGGAATGATGCTCTCAATGTAGCTAACGTTTACAAATGGACAAAAAGTTTAAAAATGGAGAAACATTTGCTCGTACCAGAAATTGAATCTGTTGGACATTTTCATCCGTACGAGAAGTGGAAGGGCGCCCACTGCGTTCCTTCTCTTCAAGCGATGTTTCTCCATTTTTAAACTTTCTGTGCCATTTGTAAATGTTAGCTACACTGAGAGCATCATTTCCAAAAGCTGTTTTAATCATTTCGTTCGTCTCCGAAAGCGCGTTGTTCCATTTCAGAGATTTATACTTACTGCAAAAACACACCCTCCTTTTAAGCGCTCCAACCAACTACTGACTCATGGTAGCAGATTTTGCTTCAGACTGCAGACGCCAGAGGGCAGGAAGACTCACATATGTAAACGGTTATTTCTTATTTGCATT
>JAJOZX010001994.1:730000-754871 GCA_023014485.1 Bathynomus jamesi
TTTCGTACTTTCTGCAGTAATATATACGGACAGCAACTCTGGGTGAATTATAAAAAAGGTTCTGCAGAACCCTAATTTTGCTGTACAACAGGTCTTTTAGACTCATACATAAATTACCCCCGAGATGCTCAGCTTCGCAAATGTTTGCTACCCGCAATGTCCCGAGCTTCCCGTAGGTAACAAGACGTGCTCAACACAGTCTAATGCAAAGAATTAAAAAATCAACGAACCCGATCATCCAGCTATCCATGAGTCCTGCCATTTATCCTCTAAGCTATGGACTTTTGGTACGAAAACGTCTGTCTGTAGCTCCACTTAACTTCGACAGTGCAGTATTATTTCTAATCAATTGTATATATTTCTATCCTTAGTGTATGAACTGTCATTGTATTAATAATATTTGTCATATGGACTATAGTCTGCCAATAAACCTTTTCATTTTCATTCATTTTCATATATATATAATATATATATTAGTGATGTAGGTCACATCCGCACATTTTCTCGCATCCGCATCCGCACCCGCATCCGCACTTTGGACTGCGGATGTCGTGCGGATGTGGACCGTTGAGATAAAATGTCATTAATAAGCGGAAATTATCAAATTCTACTATATTAATAGAACTAGTTCATTGTGCGCAAAAGTGATGCAAGCGACAAGACGAGAGGCTGTTCTTGTATGAAGTTACTCTCTTGCAACCTACTTAGATCCACGTTATAAAGCTAAGTTATTTTCACCTAGTACATTAGAACGAGTTAAATCATCACTTGGCAAAGCAGTTGAAGAGCTTCATCTCTTGAATCTGTCGCTTCGCCACCCACCAAAAGAATAAAAGTTTCAGTGACAGAACCAACACCTTCACAAGCAAATCTATCACAGAATCTGTCTCTCAGTTTCTTGAGTGAAGCAGCAATGACGAGACCTACGCGATGTCAAAAGATGTAGTAAAAATGATCGAGAGCTATCACTAAGAAAAACGCCTGGCTGCATGTGACAATCCTATTAGTTGGTGGAAAATACGCAGAATATCTATCCATACTTGAGTAAACTTGCAAGGAAACATTTAGCCTGTCCTCCAACAAACGTACCAAGCGAGAGATTATTTAGCAGTGCTGGATTAATATATGATGAAAAGAGAAACAGACTGGCAGCAGAAAAGGCAGAAAAATTAATGTTCCTTAAGCATAACCTTCCTATAATTAAGTTTGAACATTAAACGATGAACATCTTAGTTTACTTTATTTTAATTACTCATTTATAAATATGCCTAATAAAACTTTAAACTTAATATAAATAGTTATCAAGCTAATTAAAGATCTCTTTCTATAAGGGTGGAGGTTGGGGAAAGAGGTCGGTGGGGTGCATTAGAGTTGGGTTCACGTCCCGCATCCTGGTAACACAATTATGGTTTCTAATTGTGGCTGAAACTCAACAAAATATAACGAATTTATTTGCAGACGAATTCACTAATTGATTTCTATATTAGTTAGATGCTTGATATTATTTTATATGTTCAGAGAAAAGTACAGCAATTATTGTACAATTAATCAATTATACTACATTATAGCTACAGCTCTCTCTATATAATAACTTATTAAATACGTTAAACACAACAAATCTCGAATATATCCTAAAAAATAACGAAAATGTAGACATCCGCATCCGCATCCGCGGATGTTGAAATCAAACATCCTCATCCGCGGATGTGAAAAAAATGACATCCGCTACATCACTAATATATATATATATATATATATACACAATAAACGGAGGTTGAGGGAAAAGTATTGTCAGTTTTGGAACAGTAAAATTAAAAGATGCACACGGTTTTTTTGTTGTTGTATCTTTATATATTAAACTAAGATAGGTTATAATTACTTTCATTTGTTATATTATAAATATACTGTATATATTTTGTTCCTTTTTTATATTTTTCATATTTTTTTAGCATTCAGAAGAACAGTGACATCGGAGCAAATTCGAGTGTGCCTTTTGTACGAATTTAAAGTTAGGAGTTGTGCGGCTCTGAATTCGCCCAAAATTTGTCAAGCATGGGGAGAGGACTCCGTCAGCAAACGTGATGCTCACCGATGGTTGAGAGAGTATATATACAGGGTGTCCCATAAGTCCGGCATCATAGGAGAAATTCATATTTTTCTATTTCAACAAACCATAATTTATTTTTCTTATGCTCGGGATGCCAATTTCCCGTCCACCATTCTGTTCAGTGACGAGGCTGTTTTTTATGGAAATGGTGAGGTAAATCGACAGAACACCCGCTACTGGTCTCAAAACAACCCTCACTGGTATACCTCTTCAAAGGAACAAGGTGCATCTCGGGTGATGGTATGGTGTGGCATTTGGAAGGATCGCATTATAGGCCCCCTCTTTTTCGATGAACATGTCACTGGAGGCACCTACCTACGTATGCTCAAGGAAGAAGCATTTCCCAGTGTCTTGAACGAAGAAGGAAATTTCCCAACATGGTTCCAGCAAGACGGCGCTCCTGCACATTACAGCACCCAAGTAAGGGAATACCTGTACCAACAATTCCCTGGTCATTGGATACAGGGCCGGCTCAAAGTACCGGCAACTCGGGCAGTTGCCCGGGGCGCCACGTGCTAAGGGGCGCCACGTCATGTGTTTGGGATCTTCCAAATACAAAGGGAAAAATAGAAAAATAAATAAATAAAATAAAATAAAAGAGTCAAATGTGAAAATTTCCTGATGTGGAGTAAAATTTTCAGGGATTATGACATTATATTAGCCAATCGCATTAGTACCAGACTACCAGTAAAGCTAAGGTCAGCTTGGCCCGACATGGGATGACATGTCACATGGGTTGATGTGGCCGCGTAGGTGAGCGTTCAGCACAAATTACATACGCCTGGCAGCGCTGCCATCCTTTAATATCTCATCAGTGTTGCCACTTTGTGGAATTTTTACATTTTTTGTGGATTTACCTCAGACAAAAGTGGCAACACTGTCTCTCATATTTTCATACATGGTTCCATTTTGAGAATGTTTAGTTGTACTTTGAGTGAATATCGTTAATTGTAATAAATCTTTATTCCTACATTTGTAGTTTTTCCTCATTGTGAACAAATTAATTTTAAAATTATACTTGTAAGGGCGCCGAAGTTTAGCTTGCCCGGGGCGCCAGCAATCCTAGGGCCGTCACTGATTGGATAGGACGTCGAGGGCCTGTGGAATGGCCAGCTAGAAGCCCGGATCTCACGCCACTAGATTTTTATCTCTGGGGCCACTTGAAAGCGCTGGTATACGCAGAGAAAATTAGGAGTGTTGAACATTTGCGGCAGCGCATTATTGGGGCATGTAACACCATTACTCCTGACATCATTCACCGTGTGCTTGCTGACTGGGTATCACGTCTGAATTTGTGTATTGAAAACAATGGTGGACATATTGAGCACGTTCTGTAAATAAAAGCTTTTGTTTTGCCTTTTTTTTATTATTTTTCCTATGATGCCGGACTTATGGGACACCCTGTATAGTTCATAAAGAAAAACAAAAATTATATGAGTAGTGCAGAGAATATTGGAGGAGGAGCAGACAATCTACGTGGAAAAGTTACCAGAGTTTTAGCGCCTTGCCCTTCTTATCTAAATCTGACCTGAAAGAATTCAGAACAACAAGATCGAGCGAAAAAAGGCCCTGGCTAAGGTTGAAATTGTTTGCAAGTTGAATGATGGCGGACTCAAGAATGTTTCTATTAACAATGTTGCTTGAGTGAAACAAAATTGAAGAATTATTCCAATCAATACAGCGGGACAACTTTGACAAGTGGACAAAAAGGATATTCGGCGACTGTCCCGTTTTAACGGAATACTGATGTTGTTTTAGACGTGTGTTCAAAAGTTTTCCGTCTCTCCAATGTAAAACGAGTCACATTGTTTACAATCAATTTTATAGATAATGCCTGAATTATTGGTAGAACTATTCTCTATTGTTATATTTTTCACAATATTGTTATATGAAAATACTACAGAAGTTTGAGAAGTTTAAGTACATTAGAAATGCCTACAAAGCCTGGGAAAAAGGAAAACAAAAAGGGTAATATGATTGGTGCATAAAAAATTGTAGGGGGAGCATACAAATTTATATGGAAAAGTTACCAGAGTTTTAGCACCTTGTCCTTCTTGTCGCTTGATCCTGTTGTTTTGAATTCGTTCAGAACGGATTTAGACAAGAAGGGCTACTCTGGTAGCTTTATCATATAAATTTGTATGCTCCTCCTACAATTTTTTGCGCGCCAATCATATTATCCTTTTCTTTTATTTTTTCTTTGTGACCTATATATAGTCTCGAACTTGTTATTAATTTCAGTGTTCCTGAGTATGTCATTAAACGAAAGCGCTTGAGCATCATTCTGTTTTCTTTTTCCTCCGTGGTTATTTTCATCATAAATATTATTCACATTGTAGTGAATACTCTTATTTTAGTTTCAAGATAAATGTTAATTTTACCGTCTTGAATTTCGGAATAGCTATAAATTCATTTTAAATTAGTTACCCATCATAATTCAATTGTAAACCACATTAATACTAATTTTATGTATACTGTATTATTTTATTGTATGTAAACATAATTAATTATATATCACAATTGTCAGTTAATTATTTATATTCAAATAATTATTTTAATCTAATACCATGTCCATTTTGCAAATAAATAATAGAAATCCAAGGGTTATATTTTCCATCTTTGGTACTGTCGCAGTTTCGCCTAACGGACTCAATACGGCTAGTGAGATAATCATGGTTGGCACTTAACCAGCGGCAGTGCTTATGGCTACATCATCCAGGTTAACCTATACCGGATAGATGCGCTACGGTCCCAAGCCGTAGCTTGCCTAGGCACGACGACGACGAAAACCAACAATTGGTGACCCCGGAGTTGGATTCCCCCCTTTTTACCCGAACGACTAGGACTAGACTGTAACGTCGTTCGTGCCCATCACCCCCTTCACCCGAGCGACTAGGACCAGACTGTAACGTCGCTCGTGCCCTCTGCCCCTCACCCCTGCCCGTGCGCTCTGTGCCTGCGCTCGTCTCAACCTCCACTCCTTCGTTGGTAACTTGTCTTGCTTGTACGTCAGCAAGCATAGGAGAAGATGCCTGACGACGCTGGTGCCATCTCCCACTTGAGCGTAAAGCTCCCCGTCTTCTGGCCGGGTGATCCATTTATTTGGTTCCACCAAGTGGAATCACAATTCAACTTGGGAAGGATCACCGCTAGCAGGACAAAATACGATCATGTTTTGTCCTCTCTACCAGCGAGCATCATCTCTGAAGTCCGTGACGTCATCGTGTCTACTTCCACGAGTGAGGACCCATACAACGATCTGAAGTCTGCCATCCTGTGCCGCACCACTGTCTCCGAGCGTGAGAAACTACATCAGTTAATCTCAAAAGAAGAACTTGGAGACCGTAAGCCCACTCAAATGCTGAGGGCTATGCAGTGCGCTCTAGGCGAACGCGCACAAACCTTCGATAAGGACATCTTTAGACAGTTGTTCTTGCAGAAACTTCCTCCATCAGCTCAGCGTGTCTTGGCCACTATGGATCCTGCTACTCCAGTTGATAAACTAGCAGAAACTGCCGACAAAGTAGTGGAGATTGACACAGCTCCTGTCAACAACGTGAACACACAATCGGAACTGGAGTTGAAAGTGGAAGAGTTAAGTCAACAACTCAACCACGTTTGTTCTCTGCTACAAAATCAACGGCAAAGAAGCCATTCTCGGTCAAGATTTACGAAGAGGCATCGTTCGAGTTCCGGGAAGATCTGCTTCTACCACTCAAAATTTGGAAAGAAGGCTAGGAAGTGCATCTCCCCTTGCAATTTTTCGTCGGAAAACCCCAGCAGCGAGTCCTAATGGCGTCTAGTACTCGCACTGCCAACCTGTTATTCATAAAGGACAGGAACTCTGGTGTCAATTTCTTGGTCGATACCGGAGCGTCAGTCAGTGTATTCCCTCAAAAATCTGGTCATACGCACTCGGAATCTCCGCCTCTATACGCTGCTAACGGTTCACGCATACCCACGTACGGTACTCAGTCGCGTGAACTAAACTTGGGCCTTCACCGATCCTTCAAGTGGATTTTCATCTGTGCTCAAGTGCAGCATCCCATAATCGGCGCTGACTTCCTCCAGCATTTCAAACTCCTGGTGGATCTTGACAAGCGACGCTTATGCGACCAGGCCACACTGCTTTCTGTTCTTGCCAAACAGGTTGCCCTTCCGGACGCCTCGAACTCTGCACTTTCCCTCGTTCCCCCTAATTCCATGTACCAGTGCCTTTTCCAGCGATATCCAGGAATTCTTCAACCGATGCAGATGGGTGATACCATTAAGCACACCATTACCCATCACATTACAACAAGAGGTCCCCCTGTGTTTGCAAAACCCAGACGTCTTGCCCCGGACAAACTGAAAGCTGCCAAATCGGAATTCCAGCTTATGATAGATCTTGGGATAATAAGACCTTCCAAAAGCAGTTGGTCCTCTCCCCTACACCTGGTCCAGAAGAAGTCAGGAGACTGGAGACCATGTGGGGATTACCGGTTTTTGAATTCGACAACCATCCCGGACCGATATCCGGTACCAAATGTCCAAGACTTTACTTCTCTTCTCCACGGCAAATCTATCTTCAGTAAAATAGACCTCGTTAAGGCTTTCCACCACATTCCCGTAGAGCCTTCGGATATTCCCAAGACTGCAGTTTGTACACCATTTGGGTTATTCGAATTTGTGAAGATGCCGTTCGGGCTACGGAATGCTGCGCAAACCTTTCAGAGGTTTATAGATGAGGTCACCAGAGGCTTAGACTTTGTTTATGCCTACATCGATGATTTGCTTGTGGCCAGCTCAACGGAAGAGGAACATAAGGAACATCTTTCACTCCTCTTTCAACGCTTAGAACAATACGGTGTTACTATTAATGCATCTAAGTGTGTGTTTGCACAGCCAACCTTGGAATTTCTTGGTCACACGATTTCGCAGCACGGAATTACCCCCCTTCAGGACAAGTGTGAAGTGATAAAAAATTACCCTATGCCAAATAATCAGCGTGAGTTACGTCGGTTTCTAGGTTTGGTAAATTATTACCACAAGTTCATTAAAAACTGTGCCAGTGTTCTTGCTCCTCTACACGCTATGATCACACACAAACGTAAGGTAACGAAATTGGTATGGTGTAGCGATAGTTTACAGGCGTTCGACAATGCCAAAAATGCTATCAATAGTGCATTGTCTCTGTCATTTCCTATCAGTGATGCCCCCCTAACTCTGACGGTCGATGCATCAGATGTTGCGATCGGTAGTGTGTTGGAACACACCATTAACGGTCAACAAGCACCCATCGCGTTTTACTCGAAAAAGCTGCAGCCAGCCCAAACGCGTTATAGTGCTTTCGGACGTGAACTTCTTGCTATTTACTTAAACGTGAAGCATTTTCAACATTTCCTTGAAGGCCGAGAGTTTTGTGTTTTTACCGACCACAAACCTTTGGTCACTGTCTTCAATAAAAACAGCTGTAACCACTCTCCCAGAGTCATCAGGCAACTCGATTATATCTCGCAATTTACCACAGATATCCGCCACATCAAAGGTGTCTTGAACACTCCAGCGGATGCACTTTCAAGAATAGAGATTACTTCTGTTACCCTCAGCTCTACACTGTGGAATGCTATTGCACAGGATCAAGATAAGGATACGGAACTACAAGACCTGCTCAGAGAAGACTCCACTCACTCACTTTCCCTCAAGAAAATGAGTATGCCAGGATTGTCTGTGCCCCTCTATTGCGACGTATCAACAGCTGCTATTCGCCCTTATGTCCCTCCATGTCACAGACAAGCAGTCTTCACGGATCTTCATAAGCCCTCCCATCCTGGTATCCGTGCTTCGCAACACCTGGTTACCTCTCGCTTTGTTTGGCCCTCGATGCGGAAGGATGTCAAACATTGGACCAAAACGTGCCTTGCCTGCCAGCGTGCCAAAGTCCAAAGGCACACCAGGTCCCCTTTGACGCATTTCCGCCCCCATCCCAGCGATTTGAGGTAATTCATGTAGACATTGTTGGCCCTCTTCCAGTGATTCAAGGCCAACGTTATCTGCTCACCTGTCTCGACCGCTTTTCCAGATGGCCTGAAGCCATCCCACTTCCTGATATCCAAGCGGACACTGTTGCAAGAGCCTTTCTTCATGGATGGGTATCAAGATTTGGATTGCCGACAAAAGTCATCACTGACCAAGGTCGCCAATTCGAGTCTTCGCTTTGGAAGAAGTTTACCAGCTTGTTGGGTACAGTACATGCGCATACCTGTGCGTATCATCCGCAAGCTAACGGCCTCGTCGAACGCTTCCATCGCCAGCTGAAGTCATCCCTTATGTGTCACGAAGACTCCCATTGGATGGATAAGCTTCCACTCGTGTTGCTTGGTATTCGCTCTGCATTTAAGAGTGATCTGAAGACTACAGCGGCTGAACTAGTCTATGGAACAACACTGCGGCTACCAGGTGGCTACTTCACTGCAGTGGATAAGTCATGTGATCCTACGGAATTCGCTCAAACACTTTCCTCTCACATGCAGTCCCTTCAGCCTGTTCCCCCTCGATTGACTAGCCAACAGAACATCTTTGTTTCCCCAGCCCTCCAGTCTTGCACCCACGTTTTCGTTCGTGTACCTGTCCCAAAACGGCCTCTCCAATGTCCATATGACGGACCCTATGAAGTTCTCCGACGTACGCGCAAATCATTTCTCATCCAGCGCGGTTCCAAGGTCGACAAGGTTTCTATCGATCGTCTTAAGCCTGCGTTTTTGGAATCAACCTTAAGCGAGGTACATGTAGCTACCAAAAAGGTCCAGGGGAAATCTGTGTCGTTCGGAACTCTTTGAACTTCCTCTCTGGTGGGGGAGTGTGTAGTGAATACTCTTATTTTAGTTTCAAGATAAATGTTAATTTTACCGTCTTGAATTTCGGAATAGCTATAAATTCATTTTAAATTAGTTACCCATCATAATTCAATTGTAAACCACATTAATACTAATTTTATGTATACTGTATTATTTTATTGTATGTAAACATAATTAATTATATATCACAATTGTCAGTTAATTATTTATATTCAAATAATTATTTTAATCTAATACCATGTCCATTTTGCAAATAAATAATAGAAATCCAAGGGTTATATTTTCCATCTTTGGTACTGTCGCAGTTTCGCCTAACGGACTCAATACGGCTAGTGAGATAATCACTGGTTGGCACTTAACCAGCGGCAGTGCTTATGGCTACATCATCCAGGTTAACCTATACCGGATAGATGCGCTACGGTCCCAAGCCGTAGCTTGCCTAGGCACGACGACGACGAAAACCAACATGTTACTTTCTTCAAGTAATTTTCACATTATATATACACCTTACCTTACAACCTTACAAAGGTTCCGCAGGATAGCAGGATAAAATACACGTTTTCACGTTTTAGTACCTCATTATACCATACTAACTTAATAACGGACATTTTATGGCAAAAAGTTAAAATTTTTACTACCCATTTTCTATTCGGGAGTCGTCATTTCGAGTTGCAAATTTGCGTTTGAGCTTGGGAGGGGGTCAAAAATGAAACTACCCCTAGCTGTAATACCTCGTTGGAAAGGTATTTAAAGCATAACACGATGGGAATGGTTTTGGGTTAAATTTTTAAAATCACATATTATCACCGGATACTAATATTGGAAGCGATTTGTGTTACCTACCTGCTTTTTTGGAATCTTACTTCAACAAGGCAAAACGAACCTTAATAATATCGTGTGAATAACCTTCGCACTTTGTCGAATATTTTAGTACTCCCTTTTTCCCCCAGGTTTTTTAGGCATTTCTAATGTACTTAAACTTTTGAACATTAATATGGTATTTTCATATGACAATATTGTGGACAATATTGTGAAAAATATCAATAAAAATTAGTTCTACCAATAACTCAGGCATTATCTATAAAATTGGTTGTAAACAATGTGACTCATTTTACATTGGAGAGACGAGAAAACTTTTGAACACACGTCTAAAACATCAATATTCCGTTAGAAAGGGACAGTCGCCGAACGCCCTTTTTGTCCATTTCTCAAAGTTGTCCCGCTGTATTGATTGGAATAATTCTTCAATTTTGTTTCACTCAAGCAACATTGTTAAGAGAAACATTCTTGAGTCCGCCATCATTCAACTCGCAAACAATTTCAACCTTAGCCAGGGCCTTTTTTCGTTCGATCTTGTTGTTTTGAATTCTTTCAGGTCAGATTTAGATAAGAAACAATATTCTCTGCACCACTCATATAATTTTTGTTTTTCTTTATGAACTGTACTCTCTCGATTTTGTTATTAATTTCAGTGCTCCTAAGGACGTCATTAAGCTTGAGCATTATTTTGTGTTTTAAATTCCCTTCGTGGATATTTTCATCATAAATATTATTCACGAGTTACTTTCGTGAAATAATTTTCATAATATATTATATATATATATATATATATATATATATATATATATACACACACACACACGATAATACGCATTAATGAATTTCCTTTCCCAGTTTGTCCTTGAAATTTATTTTAATAGGATAACAAGCTATAAATATCAAATTTTTCGAAGTTGCTAACTCAATGTCACGATGTTAAATACATCCAGGATATCATTTAGAGGATGAATAAGTGAGATTTTAGCATATTTCCGCGTGTACTTGAAAATGGATTGAAAAAAATCACAAAATTTATTACCAACAGGACAGTCTAAAGGATGCCTCTCTTTACCCGACCAAAAGTTGAATGTTAAATAAATAACTAAATAAATAAATAATTTTATATATATATTTTGCTTTATTTAATTCACCGCCGATTCGTACCTAGTGTGGTACATATCTCAACGAATATACATATTATATATATTTAGGGTGATGCACAAATCATGACCATCATGGATTTTTAGGGATACCCCCTCATTTGTTCCAATTTGTCACAAAAACACCCTGTGAGAAATTCCAGGTCAAACAAATAACATCCAGAGGTCGCGCCCGCCAATTGAAAATTACAAAAAATTAGAGTAAAATCAAATTTTTTTTGAATTTGTTCTTATTTTTGTTGCAGGTTTTGTGCAGGTTTGCTGCAGGCAGAGTGGTAGGTGATGCGTATATGAGCAAACAGCAAACAGCGTTCAAGGAAATTGGTATCGCAGTGTGCTTGTGGCAGTGTCCGGGAGAGGTGTTATATCAGTGAGTGTCTCCGCCTCAATTTCTCTTCTATTTCCTGTATCTTAATTGTGACGAAAATGAGATCAAGAAGCTCAACAGATATCTGGCTGATCGGTCAACAAATAGATAAATTGAATCAAAGTAAGCTTCCATCAAAGAAAGAAGTAATTTCCTTATTCATGAATTATAAACATGTCAAGAATGAAACCGTCAGAGAAGCATTAACTTCAACTGTTAATGATGTATTGGAAGTGTGGCAGAGAGCAGGAATACCAACAACCCAGAAATGTAATGTTGTGAAGAAATTAAATAAACTGTATGATGAGTGGCAAGGGCTGAAGAAGAGCAAAGGAAAAAAATCGAAGTTTTCAATAGAGAAAGAGAATACATGGAAAGAAAAATTGGATGGACTCTTTGATATTGCGCATGCAAATGCTAACGAGTTAATAACTATCGAAGAAGATAGAGAGTTTCTACGGCTACAAAGGGAAGGTCGAAAGGGTAAAATGATGGCAGTTGATAAGGATGAAGAAAAACGTCGAAAGGAAGCTGCGAAGAGACATGAAAAAATGGATAAGAAAAGGTTACGTGAATCAAGTGCATTTGATGAAACAGTTGTTCTTGCAAGCAGCAGCAATTCCTGCAGTGATTCACCTGCATCTATGGAAGAAGAAGTACATCTGGAACAGCCCTCAACATCCAAAAGAGGCCTTCCAAGAAAAAAATTCAAGATTATGAATGAAAATCTGCTTTCCTCATTGGATGTTGCTAAGATCAGCGACCGATCAGCCTCCTTAATAATTATTCCAACGATCGCAAATGTTGGAAAAGATCCAGAGAATTACAATGTTAGCTACTCATCGATTCGCAGGGCAAGACAGAAATCAAGAAAGAAGTTCAGTGAAAACTTGAAAGAAGAATTTCAAGCTGACAAACCCTTGATTGTTCATTGGGATGGCAAACTCCTCGAAGACATTACTGGGAATGAGGTTGTTGATCGGTTGCCAGTCCTAATCTCTGGCAGTGGAGAAGATCAACTGCTTGGAGTGCCAAAAATAGATCATGGCACAGGAAAGGATACTGCAAATGCAGTACATCAGGCGATCATTGATTGGAATCTAATAGATAAGGTAAAAGGCATGTGTTTCGATACAACTGCATCGAACACAGGTCGTAAAAACGGAGCTTGTGTCCTAATTGAACAGAAAATGGAGAAAGATTTGTTGTGGTGTCCTTGTCGACACCATATCCTTGAAATCATGTTGGAAGCAGTGGTATCCCCTGCATTACAGGCTTCATCAGGCCCTGACATTCAGTTATCAAAAGATTCAAAACAAACTGGAATAAGATTAATCTAACTTCATATGATAAATTAGAAAATTATCCACAAAAGGAAAAAGAGGAAATCATTAACTTTGCAGCAAGAAAAATCAATGAAGATCAACCTCACGACGATTACAGAGAGTTATTGGAACTGACAATCATCTTGCTTGGCGGTACTCCAACGACTGGAATAAAATTCAGGAAGCCTGGGGCTTATCATAGAGCCTGTTGGATGGTGAAAGTCATTTATTCGATGAAAATCTTTATGTTCAAAAGTCAATTCAAAATAACAGCAATAGAAGAAAGAAATCTAAAAGAAATTTGTTGGTTTTCTGTTTCAATTTATATTAAGCATTGGTTTTCAGCACCCTGCGCAGCAAGTGCTCCACGAAATGATCTGAGTCTTCTCAAGAATCTTCACAGCTACAAAAGCACAAATGAACAACTAGCAAATGCTGCTTTAGAAAAATCAAGAATCATTTGTGGTATCTCTCAGAAGAGTTGATCACATTGGCTTTCTTTGATGATAAAATCAGCTTTGACACCAAAAGAAAAATGAAGGAGGCTCTTACAAAATCTTCGGAGCCAGATCCTCCAAAGAAGACACAAATAGACATCAAAACTATTGACAATAAGCAGCTTGAAGATTTTGTAACTGCTAACACAAAGTCCTTCTTCAGTATACTCGGATTGTCTTCAACGTTCTTGAGCAAACCAGTAGAAGATTGGCTTCTCGATGAGAGTTATTGGGTTGCAAAGAACGTAGTGAATCACACGAAAGTTGTTAATGATATTGCTGAAAGACGAGTGAAATTGATTGAAGATTATAACAAATTAATTACCAATGATGAACAACAGAAGCAATATCTACTGCAAGTTGTATCAAATTATCGGAAGAAGCTTCCGGACAAAACTAAGAAAACTCTCGTATCTTTGACGCAACAGTAAAATTTACGAGTATATCCATTCTATGTATCTATTGTAAATATCTATTGTATTGTATCTGTTTTATGAACAAATGGAAAAGAGGAAGGTGGTATGATAGGCCTCCTGGAGAACTTCCACTCCAAAAAAAAGTAACGTGACGCTTGCTGTACCTCCTGGGTGTCATGGAAATCAGCAAATTTTAAAATGGCGGGCGCGACCTCCAAATATTCGAATTTTGACCCGAAATTTCCCCAGGATCATTTTTCCACCAAATTAAACCAAATGAGAGGGTATCTCAAAATTTGAAACAAAAAAATTTACTCCCCCACTTTTGCATCACCCTAATATATATATATATATATATATATATAGTCACTGCAGACATGTAATCGTAATCAGGAGTCATTATCATTAGAATCGATTCCACATTTTTGAGGAATCGTAATCGATTCTATTTGTCCTGGAAAACCAAGGAATCATAATCGTAATCGATTCCACGGCAAAAGGAATCGTAATCGTGATTACATGCCATGATTACAACATATCAATGAAAATGAAAGTCAAGTCACCATTACAATAAAATCCATCTTTAGACAGAAGCATGTTTGAAAATATACTTCTGTCTAAACAGTGGATTTTATTGTCATGCTTTTTTGACATTTACATTATGGTGAAAAATTTCAATTCCAACCTAATTTGGAATCGTAGGAATCATGGTTACGGTTTTTAATGTAATCGTAATAGATTCCATTAATTTTGGAAGGAATCGTAATCGATTCATTTGTGGTGGAATCATAACGTGTCTGAATCACTGTTTGGTTCTCAAATAAGCATGGAGCCACCTCCCCTCACGCAAATCCCAATCGATGTTCGAGTACATTTAATTATTAGTTAGTACGTTTTAGGCTTATAAATTTCAGCGAATTTATTTATTTCTTAACAAGTGATTCCTTGAGGACACAACTTAAATGAAATAAACTTCCATTTCGTACAATTAATATATTAGACGCAATGAACAACATTTGAAAAACAAATTACGTAAGACAAAGAAAAATTCACGAACTTATCCTCCCAATCGAAATAACAAATACATTTCCTATAAATATTCTCCCCTCCAAAGATAAAAACAACTCAGAACAAAAACAGTAAATAAAAGAATTCTTTTTAGCTGATCTTTATGGAGGAGTTACACCAGGTGAGAGGATGGAAGACAATCGAGAAAAACCGAGTGATTCGCGGGATAGTCGTTACCGAAACAACAATTACAATTACAGTCTCTCAACAAGTAAACTAACGTATGTGAAACATTATTAATAAGACATAGGTCACTTCGTCGTTGCTGTTTCCAATTATTGGAAGAAAATTGGTTAAAGAGAGAGAGAGAGAGAGAGAGAGAGAGAGAGAGAGAGAGAGAGACTAAACGAAGGACAATTACTTTAATTTTCTTAAGAAACTGAATGTCCCGAAAACAGAATGACTTTTCCCATCAATTTTAACGAATTACCTCAGAAAAAGTGAAAAGTTGGTGGAGAAGAGGACTAATGGAAAGAGTAAATTCTCCGTAAAGAAAGTCTATATACGCAAACGTGATAAAAGTATATTAACAAAGAACAATTTGTAAAAGTAAATACATTGCATGCCTATGTCTCCGCACTTTAAACAAGGACCATGGAAGAGCAGTTAAGTCGAAGTACTTAGATGGGGTTTTCTAACTAATAAATGGTTTCTAACAGTGGCTATATATATATATATATATATATATATATATATATATATATATATATATATATATGGTGGGAATGAACTCAGAATGGTCCCCTGAGTTTTTTATGATACACACAGACCGTGCATGGAACAAGGAACTCTTCTGGGATAATTAAATCCACTATAGTCCGAATAAGTAATGGTAAATGACAAATACCATAGTTTTTCTTTTTCATGATGCTAGTGACGTGGGCAACGGGTCACTCGCAAAGAGTCCCATAAATATAGCTTCCCTCACCAGCTATCTGCAAAGCAGACAGGATCCAGCTTTGGGACATGGATCTCTAGATCATGTCCCAAAGCTGGATCCTGTCTGCTTTGCAGATAGCTGGTGAGGGAAGCTATATTTATGGGACCTCTAGATCCATGTCCCAAAGCTGGATCCTGTCTGCTTTGCAGATAGCTGGTGAGGGAAGCTATATTTATGGGACCTCTTTGCGAGTGACCCGTTGCCCACGTCGGGCTAGCATCATGAAAAAGAAAAACTATGGTATTTGTCATTTACCATTACTTATTCGGACTATAGTGGATTTAATTATCCCAGAAGAGTTCCTTGTTCCATGCACGGTCTGTGTGTATCATATATATATATATATATATGCCAGGTGTCCCATTCGAAATTAAACAACTTTGAAACTCTGTAATTTTTAAAGTATTAATGTGAGAATGTTGAAACTTTGCCAGTTACTACACCATATGCATAAGGTTTTGTCGTAATGTTTTTTGTTTGTTTCAGATTGAATTATGTTTACCCACAAGAAAAAGCGAAATGTCTGTTATGGAAGGCTGAGTTGAAGTCCCCTACTCTGGTGCAACGGCGATTCCGTACAACCTTTCATAAGGAACCACCGACCAGAAGAGACTTATATCCATGGACCAAGAAATTTGAGGAGACTGGCAGTGTTCTAAAGGAACACTCTGGAGGGCGAACAAGATCGGAAGATGATGTTGAACGAATACGCGGCGCCTTTGGTAGTAGCCCGAGAAAGTCCATCCGTCGTGCCAGTGTCGAACTGCAGATTCCTCATTCAATTGTGCAGAGAGTCGTGCGCAAGCGGCTGCAGCTCTATCCATATAAGTTTCAAATTGTTCAGCATATAACATGTGAAGATCTTAACAAAAGGAAACATTATGCTATATGCACAATGTATCTTATGTATCTAAATGTTATAATTCACATATATCATATGAAACTTTATGACACTGACTATTCACTGTGTGAATATTACATTGTTTGCATCATTCAATAAAAAATTATAAGGTTTCAAAGTTGTTTCATTTCGAATGGGACACCCGGTATATATTCCTTTTTTATATAGCTTTTTGCTATATCAAAAAGGGAGCGAGTAAGTTCTACCCCGTTTAGTGTCTATGCAGCAAAGCTGGGCACTTGCGTTTTTTTTTGCGGTACTGCGGTACTACCGCACTACCAAACCGGTACCGCATAACGCAGTACCGCAAAGGATCGCTGAAAGTACAGGCTGTACTTTCAGCGATCCTTTGCGGTACTGCGTTATGCGGTACCGGTTTGGTAGTGCGGTAGTACCGCAGTACCGCAGTACCCGCAAAAAAAACCGCAAGTGCCCAGCTTTGCTATGCAGTTCCCAATTTTGAATCTAATTTTGAAAAGAATCTTTCTTTAATCGAGAAAGTCAGTGTGGGACCGCACATGCATTGACACTGTCGTCATATCACTATTGCTATATCAAAAAGGGAGCGAGTAAGTTCTACCCTGGTTAGTGTCTATGCAGTTCCCAATTTTGAATCTAATTTTGAAAAGAATCTTTCTTTAATCGAGAAAGTCAGTGTGGGACCGCACATGCATTGACACTATTGTCGGGTCTATGTAACCTCATAATGAAAATTACATGTATAGCTTGAATTAAACGATTTATTGTTACTAAACAACAATAAAAATTAACTTGCGTAGAATAAAAGATATCATTTCCAGAAAACAAATGTACTTTCATTGAAATAGGCTACGCTGGACTTCTAGGATTAACCTATTTTGAGAGTAACGGGGACTCAAATGATTAAAAAATTTCTTGTACATACTGTAACTTTACTGTTTAAAGTGTAGTTAAAAAAGTTTCCCTAAAATCAAAATTAATAAAGGTAGGGTGCAATGAATTCCTAAAATGTTACTTTAAAAGGTTTCTCATACTTTCACGAAGTATTAAAAGAAACCCCTCAATTAAGACTTTGGAGATTGAAACATTAATTCAATTGATTTAATATTATATGTCATCGTAATGAATTTTATATCTTAGACTATGTAACTATACAATATTATGTCGACCCTCTGCAGCATTCCCCCTTATTTCACTAAATTAATATGTATCAGAAATAATAATAATAATAATAATAATAATTATTATTGTTATACTCTTTTGAAACCTTCTCATATATACAAAAAATATTTCTTTCAATATTTAGGAATATTGTGGAATACAGCAAAGACAATGGTTTGTTGATGTGTAACCCCATGTTTCGCTTGTACATTCCAGACATTTTCCAGAGAATGATACATTTTTTAATTGAAAATAAAATTAATATGCACTGCCATAAAGCTAAATAAATAAAAAAAATTATATGAAGTTGGTCACATTGGGAAAGGCTTCGGAGAAGTATATTAAAGTAAATGTTGATATAACCATTTCATCATCATCATCATCTTACTAATATTTGTGACGGTCGAAGAACTTTGTTGCTTATGGTCGGCCAAACCACTGTCCAGATTTGGATGAGACTAGAAGATACAAATAACTGAGGCTGGGGAAAAACATAGCTACGTGGCGTCGGCCTCCGAGGTCATCTGAGGCCGCTGGAGGCCTCTGTATTCCGGATTGGTTGAAAGATAGTGACATCATAGACACGTCATAAAATGGGCGGAGCTCTAGCGCGTACTTTTCACGCAATGCATTTACGATTCAGCAAAAAATGTAATTTTTTTTTAATTAGACAAAAATTTTAATTTTTAAAAATCTCCACACACACACACATATATATATATATATGCTGTCTGTCTGTCTGTCTGTGTCACCCTAAAACACGGAAACGGCTCCTCGAGAAAAAAAATGATTAGGTAAAAGTTGCTTAAAATTAATCGAAACCTACGGGAAAATTATTGAATACCAGGTTAATTGAATAGTACGGCGGGATATTTTTGCTACACGCACGAAGGGCGGGTTCTCTGCAAGCGTTCAACTTTCACCAGGGCAACGCCGGGTAGCTCCGCCAGTCATCACTATAATGATTAAAATATCATTAAATGTGCAGCTTTTTAGCTACATACAAGATTATTAATTACTCTTATAGCTTAATCGTCAATCTTGCTATACTTTAAATGAATAAACGCAGACATGTCAACTCTCACCGATTTTAAGTATAATAATAATAATAATAATAATAATAAAATAAAATCGGGGGAGAATGAGAAATTTCACGGATTTTCACACTTCAAGGTTGACGTCTCTGATAAGCGATTAAATAAGAGGAAAATATGAAAAGCTGTTTTCAAATCTATCATTGGCGTTCGTATCAGTGAAATCTGAATGATACGATACGTCCGGACCATAAATATTTTGCTAAATAAATTTCCTTCCACATTAGAAGGAAAATTTATTTGGAACCATTTATTGCGTTTCTTCATATCCTAATACGGGAACTTGAACTTGATTGATTAACTTCATTGATTAATTAAAAGCGCACGAAATCCTCCAACGATTTAAATTTGGACTGCATAAAAAACGGGAATTGATAGCTTTTGCTCGTAACCTAATGAGGTTGTAAAACAAATGTTTGGGATTTGTTATTTTCATGGTCGGTCGGATCGGTGAGTCCAACACCATAACGATATTCGCGCTTTTTTTTTTTTTCCTCTAAGAATTAAGTGGTAAGGTCTTAATTTATTAAATCTGCATACTATTCGATGATCTGTAAAGTTAAACTCATTATGATAACAAAGAAGTATGGTCGCTGCCATTGGTGATGAACCACCCCAAATGGGTTTATGGGCAGAGCTTAATCTGTTAACTTAGCTTAATCTTAATTTGTTAATTTACGTCTTGAACATTATATAACTTGATTGAAGGGTTTGTTCTTAGGGAACCGCATCTTAGTGAGGAATAAGAGGACGAGAAGGTGGTACACGTTTATTAATCAGACGTTTCTGAAATTCAATTTCCATCATCAGTGCTAGGAAAAAAAAATAAATAAATAAAAGTGAATAAATAGAGTAAAAGATTTCAGACAGCATATTACAGTCTTATGACAATAATTTAAAATCAAAATGATAATAATTTAAAATTAAAAAAAAAAAAAATTACAAAATGTAGAGCGGTAAGATATAAATAAATGTTATCGGTGAAACGAATATTAAAAATAAAAACTTACTGGGTTATTATACGACGGGGGGGGGGGGGGGTAATCTAATTGTATGAAGGTTGGGAATGGTTTGACTGATGAAGTGGCGATGTTAGAAGTCGAAGAGTGGTGACGCAATAATAATTCAGAAGGATTATTTAGCTATGTTTAAGTTGAAGGCAAAACTAGTCGCTGAGGGTTGGTTTTGTACTAAGGATATATAGGGATTCGAGGATGCGGAGGTCGGTTGGTTGGTATGCTGAATTGCTAATTTTGAAATTGGTGGGGAGCAGTGGGTGATTATGGAGGTGGCAATGATCTCTTATTGCTGATTTCGATGGTTTATTTCAAGGTTGTGAGGTTCTAGTAGAAATGCCGTGATGTTCGTCCACTCTTGTTTGATATTGGCGAATGGTGCTGCCAATATAACTTGCTTTGCAGCGAGTACAGTTAAAACAGTAAACGGTGGACGAAACAAGGGGCTGGGGGTTTCTTTCTTTATGGTTGAGATATGATTTAATGCTATTATTATTAGTGAATACAAATTGAAGGTTAATTTGAGGGTAAAGAGGGGGTGAGTAGGTGGCGAAGTTCTGATCGTATTTTATAACTAATGTAGTCGTAGTAAGGAAAAGAAAAGTATTGTATATCTTTTTTAACAGTGGGGACTTTAAGGGGGGGTTGATAAATGTTATTGAGAAAATTTCTGGTTAGAGATTGTAGTAAATGTTTTGTGAAAGAGTTATTAATGCTGAAATGTGAATGAATTCTATTTCGTTGTGGAAGGATAAGTAGGAGGAACAAAGTTGATAAGCACGGTGGATTAAAGTTTTAATGCTGTGAATTTTATATAGTAAGGGAATGTGGCTTAAGTAGTTGGTGCCTAGGTCTGTATATGTAGATTTTCGATACATGGAAGTGCTGAATTTATTATTTTGTTTTGTTATTGTTATATCTAAGAAGGGTAGGGTGTTGTTAGATTCGTCTTCTTTAGTGAACTTGATGGTTTGATGCTAGGAATTGAGATAGTTAAGAAAAAGAGTGGCGTGGTTAGCATTGTGAAAGAGGAGAAAAGTGTCATCGACATATCTTTTAATATAGATGTGGTTTGTAATGAGTGGGGCAATGGAGTAGCCAGTTATTTTCGTGATAGCAGAGAAAGATGTTAGCTAGCTAGTGTGGCATTTAGGGGGGATCCCATGGCTAGTGAATCGGTTTGTTGGTAAAGTTGTTTACTGAAAAAGTAGGTGTCTGAAGCGGCAAGGGTTAGCAGTTTGGTAAATTCTTGTTTCGTTAGGTTGAGGACTGTGTTCTGATTGTTAGAAAATAAATTATTGTTAGAAAATAAATTGTTCGAAAATGATGGTTAGAAAATAAATTATTGAAGACGAAATCTAACAACACCCTACCCTTCTTAGATATAACAATAACAAAACAAAATAATAAATTCAGCACTTCCATATATCGAAAACCTACATATACAGGCCTAGGCACCAACTACTTAAGCCACATTCCCTTACTATATAAAATTAACAGCATTAAAATTTTAATCCACCGTGCTTATCAACTTTGTTCCTCTTACTTATCCTTCCACAACGAAATAGAATTCATTCACAGTTTCAGCATTAATAACTCTTTCCCAAAACATTTACTACAATCTCTAACCAGAAATTTTCTCAATAACATTTACCAACCCCTCTTAAAGTCCCCACTGTTAAAAAAGATATACAATACTTTTCTTTTCCCTACTACGACTACATTAGTTATAAAATACAATTAGAACTTCGCCACCTACTCACCGCTCTTTACCCTCAAATTAACCTTCAATTTGTATTCACAATAATAATAGCATTAAATCATATCTCAACCATAAAGAAAAAAAAACCAGCCCCTTGTTTCGTCCACCATTTACTGTTTCAACTGTACTCGCTGCAAAGCAAGTTATACTGGCAGCACCATTCGCCAATATTAAACACGAGTGGACGAACATCGCGGCATTTCTACTAGAACCTCACAACCTTTAAATAAACCATCGAAATCAGCAATAAGAGATCATTGCCACCTCCACAATCACCCACTGCTCCCCACCAATTTCAAAATTATCAATTCAGCATACCAACCAACCGACCTCCGCATCCTCGAATCCCTATACATGCTTAGTACAAAACCAACCCTCAGCGATTAGTTTTGCCTTCAACTTAAACATAGCTAAAAAATCCTTCTGAATTATTATTGGGCCACCACTCTTCGACTTCTAACATGGCCACTTCACTTCATCAGTCAAACCATTCCCAACCTTCATACAATTAGATTAAACCCCTCCTCGTGCAATAACCCGGTAAGTTTTTATTTTCAATACTCGTTTCACCCGATAACATTTATTTATATATCTTACCGCTCTACATTTTATGTATTTTTTTCTTTTTTTTAATTTTAAATTATCATAAAACTGTAATATACTGTATAAAATCTTTTGGTTATTATTCGTTTTTTTGACCCAGTCACACCCAGCTATAACAGCAATATACAGGGTGTCCCAGAATTAACTATCTATTTCAATGAAATCGGACAAATTTTTTAAAAACACACTTTTATTTATGTTTATCATGTTTAATATGTGTTAAAAATGTATAAATTTCTAAATTTTTTTCATAATTTTATTTTCATAATTTTTTCAGTTTTTCATAGTTTTATTTTCATTCTCTTTCAGAACCCTATTAATAATGAATACACAAGAACGCATCTTTGTTGTAACATCCCGTATCAAAGGAATGCAATGTAATGAAATCAGAGAAAAATTTACAAGAAGATTCCACAGAACCAGTCCTACAGACAAAGCGATTCGTGAACTTGTGAACAAATTTAAAAGAACTGGATCCGTACACGACGAGGTGGGAAGAGGACGCCAAGGACAGCACGTAACAGTACCGAACAGGTACGACAATTGTTTGAGGATGAACCAACAACTTCGGTTAGGGAGGCCGGTCGAAGACTCAACATATCCAAGACAACAGTTCATAGAATCTTGCGTTCGACACTGATGAAAAAGGCTTATCACATTCAAGTAAATAAAGTTTTGACTTATGATTTATAAATCTATTTGTTTTTGTATCATAATTTAGTAATAAACACAAAATTATGTCAGTCTTTATTAAATTTGTCCGATTTCATTGAAATAGATAGTTAATTCTGGGACACCCTTATATTGAATAACCAATCAAAACTGAATAAGAAAATATATATATTATCTTGTGCAAATTTGTATAAAATGTGTTTTTTTATTAAAATATATTTCCTATTTTTTGATGTTTTTTCAATATATATATATATCGACTATATGGTGAATATTTCTTATTTTTGGTGATTCTGGCTACTTCTGCGTAATTCAATTTGTCCTGTTTTACAAATAAATAATTTTTAGCAATTGTTCGTCTGTTCAGTTTGGTTTTTTTGTGACTAGAAGTATGACGTGTGTCGTTTCAGTTTAAGGGCAGGCGAAATTTAGCGGACTATCCATGCAAGGTTGGCACATGTTATTACATTATCATTTGTATGATTTAGGTCTCGGGGGTACGGGGGCGGAGCCCCCGTAAAGATCACGCATCACAAATTGATCGGTCCTAATGTTTTGCGGACAGTTCAGTACGTGACACCGGTTAGGTCAACTGTACGCCCTTGATGATTGGTTAGGTTGTCATGATATTTTCGTTTAAATGCGTTAGTTTAAACGAAAATGACGAGTGCAAACTTTTCTGGTTAATTTTGAGGTGTTTTGTACAAAACTGCCATCCGTTTTCTGTGCAAATGCGTAGTTTTCAAGATGACGATATCTCGAAAACTACGCATTTGCACAGGAAACGGATGGCAGATTCGTGCAGAGCACCTCAAAATTGACCAGAAAAGTTTGCTCTCATTATAAAAAGAGACTGGGTCAAAAAAAGAATAATTACCAATCTTTTACTCTATTTGTTCACTTTTATTTTTATTTCTTAGCACTGATGATCGAAATTGAATTTCAGAAACGTTTGATTAATAAACATGTACCACCTTCTCGTCCTCTTATTCCTCACTATATATATATATGAAATTTGGTGAAACTGACCTGATATTTTGACACGCAGAAAAATAGCCGAATTATCGCGATATCCGAAATACCGTGTCGAATTAGCGAGGTCCGAGTGTGTGTGTATATATATATATATATATATATATATATATGTATATATATATAATATTTAGGAGAAATCCAATGACAAGGAGAAATGTAATGCCATGAAAAGTCTTCTTTAATGCGCAACGTTTCGAGCAATACGCTCATCTTCAGGCTGTATAATAACAATGTGAAATTAAAATCAATAATTGAATGAAAACAAGACATGAATTTTTTTTAGTTTTACTGATTTCAACTATAAGATGTCTTGTATTAAAACTCTCCTGTTCAGAGGATATAATTTGACCTCTAGTTTTACCTTGCTTAATGATGAATTTAATAATCTAAGATCATACTTTAACAATAATAGTTTTCCTGTTCAATATGTAGACAAACTAATTAGATCCTTCTTAAATAATGTTTATAGCCCTCAACTTCCTTGTATTACAGTGCCGAAGGATATAAAATATTTCTTGGTACCTGAAATGGGTCCTTTGAATAAGGAATTTAAGCTTAAATTTACAAAGTTAAGGAAATTTTTTTATCATACTGATTTCCGCATCATATTTATTAATAAACGTCTTTAGGTAGCTTTTTCTCAGCGAAGGATCGAACCCCTGACTCGTTGCGTAGCGGTGTTGTATATTATTTAACCTGCCGTAGGTGTCTCCTTGGGAATTACATTGGCAGCACTGTTCGCTCTCTCAGGGCTAGATTTTATTCGCATATGGGAATAAGTGGCCGAACAGGTAAAATTTTAAAAACTAAAGAAGTTTCTAGTATTCGGGAACACAGTATAAAATGTAAAACTGATGTCACTTTGGACAATTTTAAAATTCTTGGTTGTAATACTTGTCCCAACTCACTTAGAATTTTGGAATCGCTTACATTAAAACAATGACCCCTACGCTAAATGTTGACTCATCAGCTGTCCCTTTAACTTATTATAATCCCTCCTCCTTCCCCAATTCCTTATAATCCCCCCTTCCCCAATCGCCCTCGCCATCTGTTGTTTTCTCGTTTTGCCTCTGCTTAAATCAGTTTAGCCTCGGAAATTGCAGTGAAAGTTAG
>JAJOZX010001995.1:0-5000 GCA_023014485.1 Bathynomus jamesi
TAAGTTATTTATTTAACCACATCGGTTGAGATTTATTACAGTATATATATATATATATATATATATGAGGCCCTCTCGGAAGAAGTGGCTAAGCGAAAAAGAAGAAAATGCCAGAAAATGCAGTTAAACGTTGTACTAATTTGAAAGTGCTTGCCATAACTTCATAACTTTTGAATTTTATAAGATATTCTGACGAAATCTTTTCAAAATTTTTAAATTTATGGCAGGCACTTTCGAATTAGTATAACGTTTCACTGCATTTTCTGGCATTTTCTTCCTTTGTCGCTTAGCCACTTCCTAGGAGGGTCTCATATACAGTACAGGAAACAAAACCAGTCCAAGAATAAACATTTTTATTTTGAAGGATTTTCGATGACTGCCTTCCTCATTCTTTATCAGGGCATTAATTATAACTGAAATAAAATGGTAATTTAATGAAACTTTTAAATCTAGTTTTGAGACAATAAAGATTGAATTATTTAAATTGCAATTAAAAACTTCATCATATTTTAGGAACTTTAAAGAGTTACTTATTCTTTTTAATGGGGTTGCCAGTTCATCTTAGAATTTAAATTTAAATTCTGAATTGTGGACACACACACACACACACACACACACACACACACACACACACACACACGCATATATATGTGTGTGTATATATATCGTAAGAAAAATGACGTGACTGTCGTTAGCTTCAAATGGAATTTTGAAATTACTACACTCTAAATAGACGTTTCGTTAGACGTTTCATTGCTCCACTTTTGTAAATTTTGAAATGCTAAATGCGTTAGTTAGACATTTTACATTAGTTAAACATTTCGTTAGACATTTCAGTAAGTCAGTGGAAATATCTAAACTGTCCCATTTCTATAAACAGTTGAAAAGACTAATCTGAAAATGTTTAATGAATTGTTTAATGAAATGTCTAATGCATGAAAGTTTAAAGAGTTTAAATTTATAGGAAGCGAATTACTTCACAGCATTACTCTTAAAAAAATTTTGATTTTCAATTTATTATCTATTTCTTCTTGTAATTTACTTTATATCACTATCAAATAACTTCCTGTAATTTACATTATCAAATCCAATTATCAGTTTTAAATATCCGAATTGGTTTTCCTGTAAGTCGATCCCTTTTCTACGTATCGAGTTCAACTAATTTTGCCTCATATATTTTACTTCTCAGTTCTGGATTTATTTTGATTGCTCTAGCCCGAACCCTTTCTGACATATCACTATCATTTCTCAAGTATAAGCTGACTAACTTAGAGATTGAACCTCGGGCAGGCCTCTGTGTATATCAAGACACCTAAGTCTAAGGCTAGGTTCAGGGTTATAGACTGGTTTTAATCTTGAGAGACTTTACTAGCCAAGGCCTAGCCAAATAAATAGTTAATAAGTGCATGAAAGACAGAAGACCTAACAGCCTACATGGAATAAATGGAACACCTGAAGATCAGGAACCTCAGCCTTCTTTAGTTAGCTTTATAAGGCTAACTAACGAAAATATCACGACCTAACCTAACCAATCGTCAAGGGCGTACAATTGACCTAACGATTGGTTAGGTTAGGTCGTGATATTTTCGTTAGTTAGCCTTATAAGGCTAACTAAAGAAGGCTGGGGGCCCTGATCTTCAGGTGATCCGAATAAATGAATAAATGCACAATTATAATAATTGTTTCTCCTGTTTTCGAGATAGCCTATAAACACGACCACTAAATAAACTGCGTAATATTTTTAACCACAATGCGCATGAGTCTAGGCAGGCGCAAAGAAAAGAAAAAAATTATTATACAAATGAAATGCTTAATTTCTACTCTCTTATATATCTGAAATGTTTAAGCACCGTTTTTAGATATTTGAAATAACTAGTAAACATTTCAAAATAGCTATTATTTATTTTAAAAAAATTTAACTCGTTATGAGATGTCGAGTAGACGTTTCATATACTGTATACTCGTATAGTCGTAAGCAAACGTCTAGTACCATTTAGAATGTGTCGTTTTTAAGATAAGAAGGGCTCAGTGGGTACGTAGCTCAGTGGGTACGTAGCTCAGTGGGTAACACCGTTTCCCTGTAAGCGAACTGAGAGAGAGAGAGAGAGAGAGAGAGAGAGAGAGAGAGAGAGAGAGAGAGAGAGAGAGAAATTATTCTCATGTTTTAAGATGAAAAGAGCTTTAGATATTCAAATAAATAATGAAGCTATTCAAACGACCAGAACGTCCTCTGTAAGATCCTTAATTTGGACTTTCATCTGATGAGCTCAATTGCCATTGCGGGATGAACTGCATTCATCACGAGTGTATTATAGAGACGAGGTCAGATAGTCTAAAGATTTTTCTTTGACGTGAAACGATGATCAGATAACCCAACTATTTGTGAAAATTTGTGAAAATACATTTGAAGTCAATTTGAGGATAAAACTTTTGAATTAATATTGATAAATTTTTCTTAATTAATGTTATTTTGGTTTCATAACGAGATAAGTTTAAAAAAATATATATATATATATATATGGTGAATAAAACCACGAAGGAAAGGAAACACAGAGTGGTGCTCAAGCGCTTTCGTTTAATGACATCGTGAAGAAACACTGAAGTAAATAAAGAGTTCAAGACTATACGTATATATGTTACAAAAAAAAATATATATATATATATATATAGTAAATATAGAAATAAAAATTGGGGGAGGAGCATACAAATTTGTAAGGAAAACTACCAATTTTAGCACTTTGCCCGAATTCAACACAAGATCAAATGGATTGTTTACAACCAATTTTATAGATAATGCCTGAATGATATATAGGTAAAAAAAATAAAAAAAAATAAAAATAAATTGAAAAATAAAAATTGTAAGAGGAGCATACAACTTTATAAGGGAAAATTACCAAGGTTTAGCACTCTGCCCTTCTTGTCTAAATCCTTCTGAACGAATTCAAAACAACGGGATCGAGTTGAAAAAGACCTTTGCTCATGTTAAAGTTATTTGTAAGTTAAATAATAGCAGACTCAAGAATATTTCTATTAACAATGTTGCTAGAGTGAAACAAAACTGAAGCATTATTCCAATCAATACAATGGGATATATATATATACGTATTTTTTTTGTAACCTATATATAGTCTTGAACTCTTTATTTACTTCAGTGTTCCTGAGGATGTCATTAGACGAAAGCGCTTGAGCACCACTCTGTGTTTCCTTTCCTTCGTGGTTTTATTCATCATAAATATTTTTCACGGGTTACTTTCGTGAAATAATTTTCATATATATATATATATATATATATATATAAACCCGCATATGTTTGCATTATTTATCAGAGTTTTTTTAGTAAATTTCAATCGAAAACGGTTGAATTGAAGAAATTTTTAAGAAATTGTGAAAATATTGCTGACTTATCTCTACAGGACACTTTCTTTTCTCACAAGTGCCCAATTCAGTTGTAGTGAATAGGTTTTATTATTTATTATCTTCATTATTTACGCTTCTTTCTACTTTATTATTATCTCTATTTATTCTCGATCTGCTATTTCTTTCATTTATCACTTTGTTTCTCTACACTCTTTTTTCCGTATCGTATATACCGGGTGGCCCAAAAAAAATGGCACCAATTTTGAGAAGTGATATCTCAATAACCATTGCAGCTAGGGACTTAAAAAAACAACCAAATGAAAGATAATTCTTTTCTCTTTAAATACTTATTCTATGGCTTGATGGTCATAAGCCCATATAATGCCCAAAATTGGCTTCCAAAACAAATATACAAAAAAAAGTTGCGCATTTATATTTATTCCTAGATCCTAATTTTAAATGAAATTTTTCTATTCCAGACCCCTCAAGATGGGATTGAGAGAATCTGATAAGAACATTATACAAGCACTACGTGAAGAAAAAGGATATTCATTAAACATAATCCTTTACGAATTTCCAAATAGAAATTCGGAAAAAAAGAACTGTGGCACATTTTTTACAAAAACTTAAAGAAACCGGCAGCAGTCAACGGCGTCCGGGAAGTGGTCGACCAGAAACTATTAGAACGCCAGAAAACATTGAAAAAGTAAATGAAATGGTTTTAAGTCAAGAGGAACAACCGGGAACAAGTAAAAGTGAACGTGAAGTTGCGAAAGAAACCGGGATTTCACGTTCATCAGTACAGCGATGTTCCTCTGACTTAAAACCATTTCATTTACTTTTTCAATGTTTTCTGGCGTTCTAATAGTTTCTGGTCGACCACTTCCCAGACGCCGTTGACTGCTGCCGGTTTCTTTAAGTTTTTGTAAAAAATGTGCCACAGTTCTTTTTTCCAATTTCTATTTGGAAATTCGTAAAGGATTCTGTTTAATGAATATCCTTTTTCTTCACGTAGTTGTTGTATAATGTTCTTATCAGATTCTCTCAATCCCATCTTGAGGGGTCTGGAATAGAAAAATTTCATTTAAAATTAGGATCAAGGAATAAATATAAATGCGCAACTTTTTTTTTATATTCTTTTTGGAAGCCAATTTCGGGCATTATATGGGCTTATAACCATCAAGCCATAGAATAAGTATTTAAAGAGAAAATAATTATCTTTCATTTCGTTGTTTTTTTAAGTCCCTAGCTGCAATGGTTATTGAGATATCACTTCTCAAAATTGGTGCCATTTTTTTTGGGCCACCCGATATATCATGGTAGCGCGCCTAGACTGAAACCGTTACAAAACGAAGGGGGGAGGGGGAGGTATATTGATACTCTTTATTAACACTTATTACGTTTTATTAATTTCGAAAATGATTTAGTTATGTTAGGGGTATGCGAGTATGAAATTTATATATAATAATTTAGGTCGGAGAGGGACACTCACTAAATTAATTTTACGTTACATTTAGTCAACCTATCGCGTAACGCGCTGCTTCAAGACTAAAAACCGTTATAGGGTAGTCCACTCTCTGGGCCTATTCAGGATTACCAACCCTACCCATTTTAAACAATTTACAATCTAACAAACATGCTTT
>JAJOZX010001995.1:7500-112500 GCA_023014485.1 Bathynomus jamesi
TCAAGTTAAGCGAAGGGGAGTTTTTTTAATATACAGGGATTCTAGAAGTCTTAACGTTTGCTCACACGGAGCGGAATCTAAAATGTTAAAATTAGCTAAAGTTATATCGACTTTGCATAGAACAACATGGCTGCGTATAGCTGAAGCTTCTTTAGTTTTCAAAGGTTTGTCAGTTCTATGGCTTATGCCCATATGGGCACAGAAACGCGACTCGAGGCTCCGCACAGTGCTACCAATATAGCTCCGATCACATCGGGACACTTGAATTCATAAACGACAGCACTGCGCAGAGCATCCGATACACGGTCTTTAACATTAAAATATGAGCCATAGAACGACGGTTGACAAATACTAGTTTAAAATCTATTTGACAATAAAATTTACTAAGAAGTGGCAGAAGGTTATTACGGCAATAGGAATTCAGATATCCCATTTCTGGGAGCACAAGATAATATACATTTTTAGGAACGTTAAAATTATACTTTTTTGGTTTGTAAATGTTAGCTAGAAATCTATTGATAGCGTTTTCTACATCTGCAAAGGATAGCCATTATTCACAAAATATTTTTAAAAAAAAACAATTCATTATGCAGACATTGATAGTTGGAACATAAATTATACGCTCGGTTAAGTAGGGTGTTTACAGATGCCAGCTTGTATTTAAAATCACAATAACTTAAAAAATTGAGACCAAGACCAGTGACGTCTTCTTACGATAAACTGAAGTAATAATAGAATCACTCTCTCTGCTAATCAGTAAATCCAAGAAAGGCAGCTTGAGTCAGATTCTTCCTCCAGAGTAAACTTTATGTTTGGATGCAAGTTATTTAAAAATGTAAAAAATTGATGAGCACTGCTAGCATCAGTAAACACTGCAAAATATCGTCAACATATCGTCTATAAAAAATAGGCCTTATAGGGGTAGGAGGCTGGGTAACATTTTAGTTTCTAAATAGGTCATGAAACAATCTGCAGCCAAAGGGCCGATCGGAGATCCCATGCCCACGCCATCAATCTGCTGGTATATATCTCCATTAAATATAAAAGTACTACCTTTAAGAGTTTGCTCTAACATAGAATTAATGTCATTTTTATCAAAACTTTGAAATTTGGGGGAATTACTAAAAACCTTGTCAGGATAATTTTGCGAGTTTCGTCCACAGGGATATTGGTAAACAGGGAACTACGTCAAAACTTACCAAGTAATGGTTAGAGTTAAATTTCTTATTAAGGAGTTCCCTTTGAAAAGACGCGGAATCGGAAATAGTATACTCATTTTTGGAGAAAGGGGAAAGCAAACCAACCAAAAATTTGGCAAGATTATACGAGGGCAAGCTATATGAAGCCAGAATAGGCCTCAAAGGAATCCCGGGTTTGTGTATCTTAGGGAAACAATATAGTCGTCCCAGATCACATCCCGTTACAAAAAGTTTTTTAAGTTAATAAATCTATTGCTTTTTTAGTTTTCAAAGATGACAGTAACCTATTGATTTTATCCTCAAGCCGTAAGAACTTGGCATAAGCCATAGAACTGACAAACCTTTGAAAACTAAAGAAGCTTCAGCTATACGCAGCCATGTTGTTCTATGCAAAGTCGATATAACTTAGCTAATTTTAACATTTTAGATTCCGCTCCGTGTGAGCAAACGTTAAGACTTCTAGAATCCCTGTATATTAAAAAAAAACTCCTCTTCGCTTACTCTGATATTTCATCCGTTCCCCTCCGTTAAACTGAACATCTTGAACAACCAACCTTTACTTGGTTTTAGATGTTTCTGTTTTTTTAGTTTTGCCTCGGAATCTGTGCTGCTTAGACTTAAGGTGTGTTCCTTTTAGTGTGGGTTTTTAATTTTTAGTGTTTTAAAAGATAGCCTGTGAATTTTTTAGTTTTTTGAGTTTTACATTTTGTATTTTATAGCTGTTTTCATTGTTCGTTTTTTAGTGTCACTTTTATTGTTTTAAAGCTTGTTAATTGTTCGCTTTTGTTTCATAATAGTCATTATGGTTTTTAATTGTAACTTTTTAGAATTTTTTTAGTGTGACTTTGTTTTTAATGCTTGTGGATTTTTTCCCTATTTTAATTTGTTAATGTCATTATGGTTTTTAATATTATGTTTTTAACTTTTAGAATTTTTGCCTGAGGATGAGCATAGTTTGTGCTTGAAACGTTGCAATATACAAAATATAGTCCCTTTCCAACTTGATGGATGTTTTTTTCCTTGTCTGTTGCTTTCTGCTTAAATTGAAATTGAAGCTTGCCAGAAGCGGCCTTCACCAATATATATATATATATATATAATATATATATATATATATATATAATAATATATATATATATATATATACAGACGTCCCAAAAAAATGTATACACACTTTAACAGCTGATAGCTCAATTGATGTTTCTTTCTTTCCAAGTTAAACCCATTAGAATTAATAATGGCAGTCAGACTAAACTTTGAACAAAGGAAATTCATTCTAAAATGCTACTGGAAGTGTGAAAACGCAGTTGAAGTGCAAAGACAGTTAGGAGGGCGTTTCAAACAGATCCACCAACGCGACTTACCATCACTCGAATTAGAGATAAGTTTGAAGCCGATGGAACTGTTCAGAATGTCCACAAGAAGCGTTCCGGAAGACCACGGACATCGACAAGCCCCACAAAGCAAGAAAGAGTACTGGAAACGTATCACCAAAGTCCAAGAAAATCTGTGCGGCAAGCGAGTCGTGAGGTAGGAATTTCAGAATCGTCTGTCCAACGCATTTGAAGCGCTGTCAATGGAAAAGTTAGATTCCAAGATTAGTCCATGCTATTAATGAAGATGATCCGGACCGAAGAGTGGAGTATTGCGAGTGGTACTTGGCACGATGTGGATGTGGATTGGACGAAGGGGTTTCGTAGAATACCCTCCGCGTTCACCAGACCTCACACCACGACTTTTTTTTATGGGGATACTTAAAAGACAAAGTCTACGCTATAAAACCTGCAACAGTCGCTGAATTGAGAGCAGCCATTGAACAGAATGCACACAATACCAAACGAAATGTTTCGTGATGTTTGCGATTCCATTGCTTCGCGTTATCAGCAGTGCCTGGACCAGAACGGACGTCAGTTTGAAAACAGGCGTTGACAAAACAATTAAATAATGTCTGTAGATTCTATTACATTTTGAAAATGAAATGTATTTTAATAAACACTGCCTTTATAATTATTTAAAGTGTGTATACATTTTTTTGGGACACCCTGTGTATATATATTTCAACTGCAAAGAACACGCAGTATAATTAACGTAAAGAACGACGCTTGTATAGAAGAACATTCCGCGCAAGATGAGGGGGAGAACGAACAAATGAAAAAATGAGGTAACCACCCGGGAATCGAACCCGGGATCTTCCGATTGCCGGTCAGATATGATAACCACTACACCATGGTCCTCACTCGATCAGAAGAATTACGACTTCTGATCGAGTGAGGACCATGGTGTAGTGGTTATCATATCTGACCGGCAATCGGAAGATCCCGGATTCGATTCCCGGGTGGTTACCTCATTTTTTCATTTGTTCGTTCTCCTCCTCATCTTGCGCGGAATGTTCTTCTATACAAGCGTCGTTCTTTACATATATATATATATATATATATATATATATATATATATATATATATATATATATATACACACACTGTGTGTGTATATTTTAGTAGACTTTTCTTTCAAATTCCTGTCAGAGACTTTATAACATTGCGCAATTTATTTTAGCAAAGCATTTAATTTTTCCTGCATTCTGAGCGTAATCCAGAAGATTCGTGTTGCATGTCTGTTTGCTCTTTCCAGCATTTTTTCAGTAACTCCAAACATAACACAAAATCTCGAGGAAACGTTTAGCTACGTTGAGTCCAAACAGCTTTTTAACATGATGCGCAAATTCTAATCTCCTTGCCTTAACGAAGACCGGTTTTAATGTCATTGTGAACTTCCCAGACACCAAATGAACCTCTATAAAATCTCCAAAAACACGCGATGTCTTTGTTTCGGAAAGGAGAAAAACGTCAAGACCGTAATGATTTCTGTAACTTAATAATATGTCCTCCAAACCATTCACTGTTTTACTTTTTAAATACAGAGTTTCGGAAAAAAGTTCGCTTTGAGACATCAAATTTCTAAGGCATAAAAAGTAACTGTCTTTTTAGGGACAGTAATAAAAGTTCAAAAACAAAATCCAATCATTGCTCGTAATTTTTTAAAACTTTTTTTAGAAACTTTACGTTTCTAGACGAATTTATTTTCTAAACTGTACATACGACTAAAAGATCCATTATAAAAATCTAAAATAGCAAAACTTTATGTTTGTAATTCGTAAAACTGTCGAAGTTTAAAATAGCTCAATATTTTCAATGTTTTCAGATTTAGTTCTTTCAGGCAATTTGCTTTTCCAAGTACTTATGAACTTCAGATCCAAAAATTATCTTTAAAATTACAAATCTTTCCTTTCGGTTTTCGTTCCTATGCGACGATGGCTGGAAGAAATGCATAACTTCATGTTCTCTTCCTATTCTACAGTGTATCCTCGCACTTCACCGTGTCCTCCAGCAGTTAGAACTTAGAATCAATTTGTTTGGTTCCTTCGCTGGGCAATATCTCGCGATATATATAAGCGAGATTTTGCATAATCAGGGGTGCAGTGCCAATTTTATAGTGCCGGAGCTCTGGTGGGCCTGACAAAAGCCTGCCATTTCCTATCCTGTTTCTATATATGCCACGATGACTAAGTATTTCGTGTTTGCACTCACTCACTAAACTGTTGATAATTAATGGAGACAATTTTTTTGTTGCTTGTTATGGTAATTCCTCCAAACTTCCTCTTGCAGAGGTGCCGGAGCGGCGCTCCGGTGAGCTCCGGCAGCACTGCACCCCTGTGCATAATGCATGGTTTATCGAAGGTAAGCAATCATTATTGTTATTATGGAGCCTTCGGGAGTAACGAGTATGATTCATCATCAGTGACCCAAAAATGAAATTAAAATTAATTACTACGCTATGTGGACGAGTAGTTACGCCTCAGTAATATCTCAGGCATAAATAACCACAGTACACGTCATTCATCGTGTTACATTGACCACTGTGGAAAACACAAAAGCAAGGATTTTAATATTTTTGCAGAGAGGTCATTCTGGCTTTCAGCCGTCCAATTACTTTCCAAAACAATTAGAAATGCAAAACCAGAAAAAATTAATACTGTAGACCAGTAGCGTGTTTATGGATTTGCCTCCCCAAGGCCATTTATCATACTATATGTCCCCCCTAGTATGGAGAAAATAGTCATATTAAAAAAAAAATTATTTGATTTAAATAAAACAAATTTAAAAATCCCATTTTTTTTAAAGGAACTCAAAAAAACATTAAAAAAAAAGAATTATATAAATAAATTCAAATAAGTTTTTCATATATATATATATATATCATAGGCGGATCGAGAAAGGGGGGGTCGGCGACGTCTGGACACCCTCTCAATTTCTTGCAAGTGCCCTTTTTTCAGGTGCAAGTGCCCTATTTGAATAATGTGTGTATACCTGTGAAAACAAATTTTGTTTTTGTAAATAGATCATGATTATTTTATTTTATTCAAATTTTATTTGGAGTCTTTATCCGTATGCATTGTACTGCCAAATTTGTAGTTGTAATGGTTTTCATAGGTGTCCTTAGTACTGGTGCAGCCATATCACTATTTTTATCTTTATATTATTCTGATAGTTCTTTTAATTGGCAAGTCATTTGTAATTGTTTGAAAAAATTTCTGTGATTACTGTTGTACCCAAATTAGATTTTTATTTTGTATCATATTTGAATGAGACTGATCTAATAAAACAATACAGTTGACTTTACACTCGCTCATTGGTGGTCTGCTTTAAATTTTTTTTTTTTAGTATTGTGCCCTTTTTATTTTAGGAGGGTGCCCTTTTTTCTTTGGACCCCCTCTTACTGAAATGCCTAGATCCGCCCGTTTACATACATACATATACAGGGTGGGCCGTAAGTTTCCATACATAGGAAAAATTAACATTTTTTTATGGACAACCATTTTATTTATATAATATGCTCTACATGTTGCCATTGTTTTGAAAACACATTTCAATACGTGTTCCCCACTGTTGATGAACACGCATTAGCACAGTTGACGTTATGCTTGTAATGGCGTTGGTGATACGTTCCTTTAGATGATTTATGTCTCGTATCTTTTCCTGATACACCATGGCCTTCAAGTGCCCCCAAAGATAGAAATCAAGGGAGTGAGATCTGGGGATCTGGGAGGCCACTCCACAGGACCACGCCGACCAATCCAAGCATCCGGAAACTGCTGCTGATCCAAATACCGACGCACGTGAAGACCATAATGAGGTGGAGCTCCATCTTGCTGGATAAACTGGGAAGTTACCTTCCTCGTTTAGCAGGGATGGGAAAATCTCTTCTTGCAACATGTTAAGATACCTTTCGGCATTAAGATTTCCACTGACAAAAATTGGTCCAATAATTCTGTCACCCCATATCCCGGCCCACACCATCACTTTACCGGCACCTTGCATCTTCGTCGGACTCAGCCAGTTAGGGTTAGCATTACTCCAATAACGTATGTTTTGCCGATTAACCTCTCCATTGACGTAAAAATTTGCTTCATCAGTAAACAAGATCTTAGTTGAAAAGTTTGCATCCTCGTTCACTTTGGTTAATGCCATTCACAGAATTCCATCCGTCTATCCGGGTCGTCTTCACTCAAATGCTGTGCCATATGCAATTTGTATGGATGCCATTTGTTTGCTTTCAAAATGCGCCTGATACTCGATCTGCTGACACCACTTTCTGCAGACAACCGTCGTGTACTTTTTCTGGGACTCGTGTAAGCGCTGTAAGTATCGTAGCTGTTGTGTCTTCATCGGTGGCTGTACGTCTTGGACCACTTCGCGGTTGATCTGCAACATTTCCAGTTTTCTGAAACTTGTTAATAAGTTTTGCCACAGTGTCGTGTGTGATGTTCGTTCCATGTTGTCTGTTAAAGTTCATTGCAACCATGCGACTGCTTCCCGACCCAGCCATCAGTATGATTTCAATTCGTTGCTCTTTCGTCAAACGCATATTCTTAGGGTATCTGAAACATAAAAACAAACGTTTAATTTTTCCTATGTATGGAAACTTACGGCCCACCCTGTATATATATATATATATATATATATATATATATATATATATATATGTTACTACCAGGTCCGTGCACAGGACACTTCAGCTAGGGGGGCTGAAAGTTAACAAAAAGGGCACCATCTCCTGCCCCCTCAAAAAAAAAAGTCCCTTCACATCATTTATTTTTTTATGTAAAAAAAGGCACTTCTGAGGCATGAAGGGGAAAATGGGAGGGTTCAGGCCCCTGTAGCACCCCCTCCTCTGCACGTGCCTGGTTACTACATTTATATGCCTATATGCAATTTAGGGGTTCGAGGTCACACATTCCCTTAACTTTTTATGCGCTTTACTTATCATTTTAAAATACTTTAGTTGTCCATTTCATAGTAAATGAAGAAGGAGAATGACTCTGGGAAACTATTTGTTTTTAAAATTTTATACAATTGCAAATTTTTACTGCTTGAAAGTCTTTACTTCCGTTCTTTTATTAGTGCAGTTAAAGTGTGGTTCATTCATTCTACACTATTATATAAGTTGTTATAAATATACAAGCTTAAAAAATATTATTTTATACGTAGAAGTCTTATGGCAACTTTATTTATGTAAATAGTCTGAATGCGTATTATTTAAAAATTTGCATTTGTTTTACCTTATATAGTCTCATTTTCTTTGTTCGAAATTTTGCGAAATAATTTTAATGCATAACTAAAGCATTTTTAATTTTCATACGTTATTCATTATTATTATTATTATTATTACACTGTATATATGGAGAAAGGAAAAGGAAAAAATAAAATTAAATTGTATTTTGAAGGACACATAATATTTGAGGAAACTACTAAAATGAAAAAAATTAAAATAAGAATTAAGTGTAAACCAAAGATAGAGATTGTGATTCTGTTTCTGAATTGGGAAACGTGTTTTTGAGAATAATAATAATAAGAAGAAAAGAAAATTGTCTATAGCTATATTCAAAGGAATGAAGATGGATGTAATTCCTCTTTATACATACGTTATACGATCAATACACTTCGCCAAGAACATTACATCATCATAACCAAATACTCCATTCCACACCACGCCCACAGACATCACACAGTACAGAAAACACATGCACACACACCCTAACCCACAAAAGCACTGACACGACTCGGTCCGAACGCGGTCCTAGGTGCGAAGCCGCCACCCATTAACAGGTCAGAGATCAGCCTGAGCAGATCGGATCGAGTTAACTTAACACGATTCCGATGTGGACATCACCCCAACTTACAGACATATAAACACAGACTAGACAACTCCATAGACGACACCTGCCACCTGTGCCAGGACACACCACAAACAATTGAACACATTATGACAGACTGTATCGCTCTAGCACAACAACGAACACAACACATCACTAGTGCGCTGAACCTCTGGTCCACTCCGGAGAGGGCGATCGGTTACCTGCGTGCCGCCGGCTTGCTCGAACAGGGTGGGCTGATCGGCTAAACAACAACAACAACACAACATTACATCATCATAATACAAATTACGAGTAAAATTCATGAATAGTTTATAAAAATGAACGCAAAACAACCGACAAATAAAATTATTAAAAACTTTTCCATAATATGAAAACTGAAAAATTATGTAACCTGAGAATAGCGGAATCCTTACTTATTCAAAAATATAAACCAGATATTAATATTTAATTCAATGAAATGGAATTTCAGAATATGAATTATTATTATTATTATTATTATTATTATTATTATTATTTTAGAAAGTCGATATCAGCCTATGTCTTTATAGAGGATTTACATTTAATTTCCATATTCTGAATATTTTTTTTATTTTCAGTACTGAGTTTCTTAATAATAATTCTAGATAAGAATTTGCAGTATGCTAAGAATACTGTCTTAATTTTTTCTTCTGCTGACGCGTTTCGTTCATATACTTTGAACATCTTCAGAGCTTTATACATAATTTTAAGTAAAATGGGCTTTATATATATATTTTTTGATTGTAAATTTGATACAATTTCAAATTAATTTAGGAATATTCGAAAGTTCATTAATTTTATATTAATTTTCGGTTTTTTCATTTTAATGTAAAAGGCTTCGGCAATTTTTAGTTTTTGTACGTTATGTGATGAGTAGAAGATTTGAAAGTTTTGGGAGATATTTTTAAAGTTTAATATTTTATGATCTACTCTGTGATGTTCGTTAATTTTACTTGGACGATATTTATGTTGGTATGCTCTCTCTTTAATGTGGTTTGTGGTGTAACCAATGTAAGTCGACGTACAGTCAACTCCAGGACACGTAAATTGGTACACCACATGATGTTACTTATCAGGGTTTTTGTTACGTGTCGAAAAATGGCTTGATAACTTTTTGTTTTTATAGTATATAAATCAACATTGATAGTTTTTTCTTATCCATTGGTTTTATGTGTCTCTTTAATATATTGTTTAAACATTTTTCTTTATGTTTTAGTCTTGTTGGGTTTCTTGTTTCGAAGTCGCGTTTGAGAAGTTGCGTTTTGAAATTTTCTGTAGACTTTACTTTGTGAGCTGTTTTTGTCGTAAAGTCTTATGTTTAGAAAATTAGGAAACAGCTGATTATTGAGGCAAAATTTTAGAAAGTCGATATCAGCCTATGTCTTTATAGAGGATTTACATTTAATTTCCAATATTCTGAATAGTTTTTTATTTTCAGTACTGACTTTCTTAATAATAATTTTAGATAAGAATTTGCAGTATGCTAAGAATACTGTCTTCATTTCTTCAGAAGAAAAATGAAGACAGTATTCTTAGCATACTGCAAATTCTTATCTAGAATTATTATTAAGAAACTCAGTACTGAAAATAAAAAACTATTCACAATATTGGAAATTAAATGTAAATCCTTTATAAAGACATAGGCTGATATCGACTTTCTATTATTATTATTATTATTATTATTATTATTATTATTATTTTTATTATTAACTAGTACAGTTCCGTCGCTTCGCTGACGGTTAGACAGGCTAAACTACAGAAAAGAACGCAGCTGTGAAAATTTTGAGCTTCACATTGTGTCAACATTTCTGAATCTGGTATCTCCCAAAACCTCCTCACCCCCATTCATGCAACTTGGGGCTAACCCCCTCCCCCATTACCCCCACCCCTCCCCTTACCCCACCCATCCCCCATTACCCCCACCCCCACCCTTCCCCCATTACTGCCCGGGATAATTTCACAAACAGACAAACAGACAGGCTAAACTACAGAAAAGAACACAGTCATGAAAATCTTGAGCTTCACATTGCCGCCCGTAATACAATTTCTGAATTTTTTCTCACAATTTTTTCTCACAATTTCTGAAAGTGTGACGGACGGACGGACGGACGGACGGACAGCTCTCTTATTATAGTATAGTAGTACACTTCCCGCCGCTTCGCTGACGGTTAGACAGGCTAAACTACAAAAAAAGAACCCAGTCGTGAAAATTTTGAGCTTCACATTCTGTCAACATTTCTGAATCTGGTATCTCCCAAAATCTCCTCACCCCCATTCATACAACTTCGGGGCTAACCCCCTCCCCCATTACCCCCACCCCTCCCCATTACCACACCAATCCCCCATTACCCCCACCCCCACCTTTCCCCCCCCCACACCCTTCCTCCAACCCCCACCCTTCCCCCGTTGCTTAACTACAGAAAAGAACACAGTCATGAAAATCTTGAGCTTCACATTTCCGCCGGTAATACAATTTCTGAATTTTTTTTACACTTTCTGAATTTTTTTCTCACAATTTTTATTTTAACAATTTCTGAAAGTGTGACGGACGGACAGACAGACAGACAGACGGACGACAGCTCTCTTATTATAGTATAGATAGATTATTATTATTATTATTATTAATTTATTTATTTTTGTTTATTTTTATTTATAAAAAATATATCTATATTATAATGGAGGTAAGTGCGATATATATATATATATATATATATATATATATATGTAACCAAAAAAAACTAGAAAAGAACGCAATCATGAAAATCTTAAGTGTCACATTTGACCTCATTGTATCAAGATTTGTGAAGCTTTAGATTTTCATGGCTGCGTTCTTTTCTTTAGTTTTATTGACAAAATAATTGAACCGACAGTAATTGGGGCGCCGAGGCACCCCAATTACTGAGGCCAAAGGTGAGAGGGATAGGAATGATGTTCAAAATAAAATACGCCGTAGGCCCACAATTCGATTCGGTTTGGGCCGAATGCCCAAGTATCGCAGATCTAGCGAAATCGGGGCGTAGCGCCGATCTTTTGCTGAAAGTCCTGACAGAAAGAAATGAAAAGGGAGTATTTGTTGACAATTATGCCTACAAGGAGATTCTTCAGTAATGAAATAAAGATAAGTTTATGATGAAGCGTTCTTTTTTATATTTTATAACAGGAGATAATACCTTGAGGTAAGAAAATTCATTCCCAGATGAAGTAATTGGCCGAGGGCTCCAAGCCTTCCGCAGGAATAGCAAAACCGCCCGTAGGGCGGTATTTTTGCTAGCATATAAAATAAAGTGTTGTTTAAAGCAATAAGTCATCAGTATTTGTGGCATTATGAGAACTTTTTAAGCAATACGGTGTAGAAATTGTGGATTTTTTAAACGCAAAACACTTAAAAGTTCTCTTTTATCACAAAGTGAGCAATGCAATTGGCCTCGAATGTCTCCCTTAGGATTTCCTCAGGATGCAAAGAAAAACATACGCTCGTTTTACTTCCTCTGCTATTGGCTCCTTCTATCTTAAAAGTAGATGGTTCTTCCCCAGTATGCTTCTACTGCTATTACTTCTATGATAATAATAAAATAATAATAATAATTATTATTATTGATTGTTGTTCTTTTCATGTGTATATGAAAAATATTAGAAAATGTGTAATTCATTATAAATTGATGTTTTACAGTAATTTCTCGCACGGAAGAACAGAACTGAATTGTAAGTTAAAGTGTTTTGGTGACAAATTTGACTATTTAAATTTAATTATAGAGAAAAATGTTTTTTCAAGTTGTGGATGACAGAGTGTATGATATGAGTGTATGATATAAGGAAAAGGAGAAAAAGGAGAAGTTATAGGATATGACAGAACTGTCTTTGTTTTGTATGGGTTACATATATATATTTACTATTATAGTACGTATAAACTTGGAAAATAAAGTACAGTTTCAGAAAAAGGTTCGCCTATAAACATTAGTAATTTTTTATACGTTTTACAAATTTAATTATTGCGGTGGAAGGGGGAGGTTGTTATTTAAATGTTATCACTGTCACCAAAAAGATGACTAATAAAATTTCAGAAAAAAAAAATCATTACTATTAGTAATTTTTTTATACTTTTTAGAAATTTTTTTCTGGGCGAACTTTTTTCAATAAAATATACAAAGAAACGATATTACCAATCAAATTTTTTATGCGTTTTAGGAATTTTATGTTTCTGAGCGAACTTTTTTCCGAAACACGCAATTATTACTCTGATATAAAACAGATGAAACAAAAGTACGTATAGAGGAAGCTCAGGTATAGTTTATAGAAGAGATGATAGAGTTAAGCAGGCAGCACACAGGATCGTCTTGCGACTCACGACTGACGACTCAAGTCGTGAGTCGTAAGACGATCCTGTGTGCGGCCAGCTTTAAGGACAATAATAAGACTGGGAAAATTTATATTTCAGCATTTTATTGAAGATTTTTGATGAGTTTGACGCTTTGATTTCCTAAAGGGTTGAGGCTGCTTCTTTGCATCCTATAAACATTTAGCCGCATAGTCTAATGCAGCGGTTTTCACAGGGGTCCGTGAGTTGTGTTTAAGGGGTCCGTGAGTTGACTAGATTATATTCAGTAAAACAATTTTTTCCCTTTTTTTGTGGTAGCTAAGTTTGACCTCTAACCGATAACATTTTCGGTTACTTGAAACTTTAAAGTTTCTATAAATGTTGTTTTTTCACGACCATCTTATCTTATGTTTCCAATTCATGAACTATGAGTTTTTGGCACATATGATCCCCTTCCCTGTTTTATGCTGTTTTTTTTATGTAAACAGAACAGCAGTAAGTTTTACGCATTTTTATTAAATTTTTACTCCGACTTTGAAGTATAAATCAAGACTAAAAAACTATACTAATCTGGATACCTCAATTTGTCTATATGCTACTTAATCATAATGCGAAAGATAATTTTTGGGGAGGGGGCCCCAAAAATATCAAGATTTTCATAAGGGGTCCGCAGTACAAAAAAGGTTGAGGAACGCTGGTCTAATGTATAATTTCGTTTCCTTATATACGTGTGTGTTCGATCTCCTGTCGAAACGATGTTGGGTTTATTATTTTGACATTATTCTTGTATGATTTTGGTACATACGAAAAACTTTAACTTGTAAACATATTCTAGTTTAAACATTTTAAATTGTGAAATGTTACGTTTGTGCTTGCATACTACTTGTTTGTTTGGTGGAATTGTTTAACTTCCTTCGCAACGTCTAAGGTCATATGAAGGAGGGGACCTACAGCTTTACGTGGGATCCGAACCAATGGTCGGTACATAATCTGGACACAAAGATCGGGCTCCAATCCAACTACTATGAGACCCAATGTCGCTTAACTTCGCTTAACTTCGTTGCTACGACATTGCCCATGACGTAACCATTTGCTTGTTTGACTAATATATTTCCCTATATATATAATTTTTCTTTTTGACTAGCTATTAACGGTTGAATTATAGATATTTGGCCATATTTCTATATAGGCATCAGCTCTGTATTGTGGGTGTACAGCTATGGCCAAAAGAGTTGAAACACCTTACAATCATTTTGGAATAAGAGAGGTATTAACATCAATGATGTATTTGAGTACTGGTAATGAATTCAGTAACACTTGTCAAGATTTGAAAACTTCCTCAGAAATGTTTGGTGTAATTATTATTTGTTATATTAGTTTTAATAGGTTATAATAATTTTTCAATTTTTGTAGTTTCTTGGTAAGTATATGTAACTACAAAGTACTATACAATACATCAACGGCACATCAATTACTCAGAAGTAGAATGCGTATTTCATTTGCCTTTATCAGCCAGATCTTGTTAAACGTTTCATTATACATTTTGTCTCTCATTTTAGTAGCATTCAAATCTGCAGTAGAATTTAATGCACATTTATTAGTAGTTTTGTTATAAGTTTCAGCTGAAACGTATAACCCCAAACTTATAATGGATGGGCATTGAATTTTTATCTGAAATACAAAGAAAATGGGATATAAAATCTATAATCCAACGTCTAATAGGTTTTACAGTTCGTACACAAGGAGGAAGAGAACTAGGGCCAAGATGCCTCTTTGGAGCACTCCATGAGATATTGGTCTTGTCTCTGAAGTGAATACTTGACTTTGGTTCACCTTTGAAGGGAACTGAATTGTTGTTTAGGATTTTTTTTTTATGGCTGTATAGTGTATATAGTCGGGAAACTAATATAGGTCCGTAATTTGAAGCAAAAATTTATTACGGAGTTTGTATATTGGGCAGACTATTTCCTTTTTCAACAATTTCAAAAGTTCCATTTTAGATGAAGAGATTAAGAAACTTGAATAGAGGAAAGAGGACCGATAGGCATTTACTGAAACACACACACACACACACACACACACACACACACACAACACACACACACACACACACACACACACACACACACACACACACAAACACACACACACACACGCACACATATATATATATATGTATATATGTGTGTATATATATACTGTATATATATATTATATATTATATATATATATATATATATATATGGTGGTATATCTCGGTGGTATAGTGGTTAGCATAGCTGACTACGAATCCACCGACCCCAGGTTCGATTCCCGGTGACGGCATGCGGCGCGGAGCAAACCCAGCTGTTCATCCTTCCAGACACTAAAATTGTTTAGTAGATAAATGGGTACCCTGGGTAGCCTAGTGGTTAAGACGTTGGGCTGCTGGGCGAGAGATCGAGTCCGGGCGAGGACTTTGTAATTTCTGACTACCCGTGGTGGGTCGTGGGTCGGATTCCACGTTAAGCTGTAGGTCTAAGGTGGAGTAACAAGCTTGACCTTCGTCAGAATGAACAATTCGGGCGGGGCGGAAGCAAAACCAAGGTTAACCAAGGTGTGTATAGTATATATATATATATATATATATATGAAAATTATTTCACGAAAGTAACACGTGAAAAATATTTATGATGAATAAAACCACGAAGAAGGAAACACAAAATGGTGCTCAAGCGCTTTCGTCTAATGACATCCTCTCAGGAACACTGAAGTACATAAAAGGGTAACAGCCTATATATAGGTTACAGAAAGAAAAAAAAATAAAAATAAATAACATACATACATACATACATACATACACATACACACACACATATATATATATACATATATATCTATATATACACATACATACATATATATATATATATATATATATATATATATATATGAAATTATTTCACGAAAGTAACACGTGAAAAATATTTATGATGAATAAAACCACGAAGGAAAGGAAACACAAAATGGTGCTCAAGCGCTTTCGTCTAATGACATCCTCAGGATGTCATTAGACGAAAGCGCTTGAGCACCATTTTGTTTCCTTTCCTTCGTGGTTTTATTCATCATATATATATATATATATATATATATATATATATGCAATAAACAGAGAAGTAAAAATAAAAATTAAAAATTAAAAATTAAAGGATTATCCGTGAGGCGTACAGATTTGTAAGGAATAATATCGATTTTTAGCACAAGATCAAATGGATTATAAAAATACAAATTTATATTGGAATACTGCCCGGGTTTTAACACTGCCTATGGTCAGTTTCGATATATATAAAAATAAAATGCAAATTAAAAGTTAATAAAGTAGCAGACAAGTTTACCAAAGATTTAGTGTTCTACCTTTCTTATCTAAATCTGTTTGGAAGGAATTCAAAATAACAGGATCGAGTTGAAAAAGACCTTTGCTTATGTTTGAAGTTATTTGAAAGTTGGATAATGGCAGACTCAAGAATATTTCTATTAACAATGTTGCTAGAATGGAATAAAACTGAAGCATTATTCCAATCAATACAGTGGGCTAACTCTGACAAATGGACTGCTACTTTATTAACTTTTAATTTGCATTTTATTTTTATATATATCGAAACCTGACCATAGGCAGAGTGTTAAAACCCGGCAGTATCCAATATAAATTTGTATTTTTATAATCCATTTGATCTTGTGCTAAAAATCGATATTATTCCTTACAAATCTGTACGCCTCACGGATAATCCTTTATTTTTAATTTTTAATTTTAATTTTTACTTCTCTGTTTATTGCATATATAATATATATATATATATATATATATATATATATATATATATATGTATGTATGTGTATTATAGATATGTATGTATATATATGTGTGTGTGTGTGTGTATGTATGTATGTATGTATGTTATTTATTTTTCTTTTTTTTCTTTCTGTAACCTATATATAGGCTGTTACCCTTTTATGTACTTCAGTGTTCCTGAGGATGTCATTAGACGAAAGCGCTTGAGCACCATTTTGTGTTCCTTTCCTTCGTGGTTTTATTCATCATATATATATATATATATATATATATATATATATATATATATATATATTATATATATATATATATATATATATCATTAGGAATTATATGCAACGCACATTTTTATTCTCCTATATTATATATAAGATATATCCTATACATATATTGTATTTCGAACGGAAATAGAAATAAAGAATTTGTGATGGAGTACCTAAATATATATGGAAAGACAGTCATACAGTTCGGATATTAGAGATAAGATTTATATCCAGATGTGAGAAGAATTTGTGATATTTATTTAGTATATTCGTCATGACTGGTCGCTGATAATAATAATAATAATAATAATAATATAATAATAATAATATAATTATGCTTATACATGTTGAGGACATACATCAGGAGCAACAAGCTACATATATACATATACATAAGCTGCACAAGTGCACATGCATATATATATATATTATATATATATATATATATATATATATACACAACGACACTTGTGTAGAAAGCGTTCCGCACAAGATGAGGAGGGAGAACAAGCAATATATATATATATATATATATATATATATATATATATATATATATATATATATATTTTAGTATATACTGTGTGTATATATATATTAGTATAACTGGGCAGAATATTTTCATTCAAACATGTTTCATTAAAGACCAAGGCATAATTAGCATTAATGAGTTTCTTTTTGGCTTTTTCTAATCTTCGAACCTATGTTTTTTGTTCTTTAGAAAGCTGGAAAAGCAGATTCCTAATTGTCATTTTTCACTTTTTTTCCATGAGTTATACACGTAAGCTTTCGCCTTCCTTTGGGCATCATCAGACTAAAATAGTCAAATTTAAATTTATTATGGTTTGTATGGTTTGATGAATCTCTCTTTCAGTTTCCTCTGGAAAGCTTTTAGTGTTTTAGTTTCTGTTATGTCCTGATCGACGGTTTTTCAGAGGTCGGGTCCTGTGGGATCTAGTCGCACAATCTAAAGTGTAATTTTGTTTCTGATGTACGTGTTTGATTGCCTTGCGTTAAAGCGGTGTTGAGTTTGGGAAGTTAATATTTTATTTCGATTGGTTTCTGGTGCAGTGTTATGGACGATTTGATACATATATGAATCAATGTTTAGTTTGTAGATTTCTACTAGTAGGAGAATTTTTAACTTATGGAACATTATATTAGTTCGATTTATAGATTTTCCTAATTATTCTTTTTTGTATTACCACCAATGGCTGCATAAAATATTGGCGTGCACTTCCGTAAGCAGTAATGCTGTATTGTAGGTGTGGGTATACCGTGGTTAAGTATATGAATCTAAGAACTTGTTTGGGGGATGCTGCATCTGTTTTTGTAATTATGAATGAGACCTTGCCAATTTGTTGCATAGCTCTTCAGTGTGCTCTTTGAATGAGAGATTTGAATCGAGCATAATTCCAAGAAGTTTGGCCGATTGCATTCGTTGAACAAGGACTGGATTTATGTTTAGGTTTAGAAGGGTCAACAGTTCCATTTTTTTTTGTGATAACTACATAAGCTGTATTTTTATATTTAAGGATAGTTTGTTGGCGTTAAGCTATACATATATTCTTCGGAGTTCATTGTTGGTGATTGTCTGTAGCGCTAATAAATCTGTTAGAGGGTATGATTGCCGTGTGATCTGCATACTGGTAAAAAGACTAGTTATTTAGTGACCGGTGCAAGTCATTTATATAAAAGAGAAATAGGATAGGTGCCAGCATGCTCCCTTGAGGCACTCCGTGGGAGATGAATCTTATCTGCGACGTAAGAGAGTCCTGTGCTATAAACTGTCTCCTGTTAGTAAAGTATGAGCGGAACCATCTTGAGGGCGGTTCCCCGAAGCCGTAATGTTTGAGTTGTTTTAAGAGTACGTCATGAGGTACCGGGTTAAAAGCTTTAGCTGCTATAAAGTTCTCCTAATGTAGCAGTTATTGCGTCGTTGCTCGTGTGTTTTCGTAGAAAGCCAAATTCTTGTTTGCGTATTACTTTATATTAATAAATTTTATTATTTCATTATATCATATATTACTCTCTCGCATCGTTACTGACAGTTAGAAGGACGTAGATGGTAGGGGAAGTTTTATCTCCTAATTTGTAAATAGGGAATAATCTAGCCATTTTTAAGCAGTCTCGAAAGATACTATTTTGAGTGGATAAGTTTATGAGCTTTGAGAGTTTGGGAACAATTAAGGTCACACACTCTTTCTAAATTCTCTTTGGGATTGCGTCTAGCATATAATTTTTATTTTTCAAATGTTTTACGCCTGTCATTAAATCGGATGTCGTAACAACAATAATAATAATAATAATAATAATAATAATAATAATAATACAAAATTAAATTAAAATTAATGATAATTGATGATTTATTCTTTATAAAATACAAGACGAAACATTCTCTCTCATAAGATACCGTTCTTGCGTTATTTCCTGTTTAAAATTCATCCCACATTTGGTTTCATTCTTCTCATACATTACAACGCGGAAGACTTACGAAACAAAAAGGATTTTCGCTCGCATTTTAAATTAAAGGTATTTGCGAGACTTACTTTCACATAGTCGTAAATACTCGAAACCACATTAGGAAGGTATATATATATATACTCTTTCACTGCAGAGTCATTATTTATTTCGAGCTGGAAATTCTCCAAAGACCCGTCCCACCCCACTTTTCCCACAAAATATTCCATTTAATTTCATTTAATTTTAAATTATTCTACTTTTTTTAAACTCGTTTCGAAGCCAATACCCTGGCGTACGTGTGTATATATATATATATATATATATATATATATATATATATATATATATATAAATATATATATATATTATATATATATGGACTATTTAACAAAGTCATTTCTTTTTAATATTGGTCTCTCTGAGCAACAAGTAGACCAAATTAATTTCCAACCGAATTAATTATACTTTGAAAGCGGACAAAGGAAATTTTATGAACTTAATTTTTGAGCTAAGAGTGTTTCCCCTTTCCAGCTCACCTTTAATCCTTTTTATTAATTAATAAACTCAAAATGAGGTTTAGAACTTGTCCTCAGTTTACCTAATTTGAAAGTCTCGTTGACTTTCGATCTATATTCAATCATAATAATAATAATAATAATAATAATATAATAATAATAATAATGATAATAATAATAATAATACAAAGAGACTCGGATAAGACGAAACAAAATGAGACGAAAAGACTCGGATTTTAAAATTTTAGAACTGAAGGCTGTGAAGCTAAACTTACGTAGTTTAGCTTCAGTCACTCGTTGGAACATTAATAATTATATTTATATACAGGGTGTTTCATAACATGTGGGACGCACTTTCAGGATGGCTTCAGGAACTGAAACAATGAAAAAAGCTTATATAAACATATCCCCAAATCGCTTTGTTCCGAGTTACAGCCCGTTTTGTGTTCCAGCAATTCTTTCTGCACTCTGTTTACAAACACTGCTTGCCGACAATGTTTGTGAGTGTTACGAGATTTATTTCATGTATGGCCTTGCCGATTGTAATGTTTCGTACACTCTATGACATGTTTCAATATCGTTGAGTGTAGAGCCATCAGTCAGTCACAGGTGCATCGCGGTGTTTCACTGTTCGTATTCGTAACTTCTTACCGTGAATAAGTGCAGTCCAGTGAAAAAAAACCTTAAAGGTTTGTGTGCTATTCAGTGATAATGTGCATTTGAAGTGAGAATGGAGGCTTATTCAAACGGAGAAATGGTAGACATGCATCTCATGTATGGACTTGCCGAGTGTAATGCGGCCGAGCAAGACGCTGTATGCGGAAAGGTTTCCGAATCGCCATCTGCCAGATAAGACCTTTCAGAGAATAGACGAGCGTCTTGGTGATACAGAATCATTCAACAAGCAAGTTTCAGATGGTGGTAGAGCAATCAGCGCCAGAACTGTTGAGCTGGAGGAGCAAGTCCTGAATCGCGTGGAGGAACATCCTGGTGTCAGCACCCGAAGGATAGCAGCAGCAGAGGGTGTAAAATACACAGCTGTGTGGAGAATTTTACTGGAACAACAGATTTACCCATATTACATTCAGAGAGTACAAGGCTTTACTGAAGCTGATTTCCCACCACGAGAGGCTTTTTGTACTTGGTTCCTTCAACAGTGTGCTCCCGATCCTCTTTTTCTATCCTCCGTGTTGTTTTCTGATGAGGCTGCCTTCACAAGAAATGGCGTGATCAGTGATCAATTTTCACAACACTCATCACTGTGCCGAAGAGAATCCGCATGCCATCATCTAGTCAAGGCACCAACAACAATTTAGTATCAATGTATGGGCAGGACTTATTGCTGACAACTTAATCGGTCTTTTTGTTTTGCCTGGAAGATTAAGAGGAGAATCCTATTCCAATTTTTTAAGGAATGATTTAAGCGATTTACTAGATGAAGTTCGTCTTGGTGTCCGACGTCGTATGTCCGACGTCATTTTAGTCGAGTAGCCAGAGACTATTTGGATGACCATTTCTCTGATAAATGGATAGGCCGTGGAGGACCCATTGCGTGGCCTGCTCGCTCACCGGACCTGAATCCACTCGATCTTTACCTGTGGGGTCATCTGAAATCCATCGTTTACGTGACACCCATTGACAGCGTTGAAATGCTTCGCCAACGTGTAGAACAAGGATGCCAGAAAATCCGAGCAATACCTGGAATGTTTGAATGCGTCAGGCAGTCTATGACGAGGCGTGTTCAGGCGTATATTCAAGCGCAAGGCGGTCATTTTGAGCACTTCCTTTAAAGGTAAGGCGGATACTTGCTGGAACACATAACGTGTTGTAACTCGGAAACAAAGCGATTTCGGGCATATGTTTATATAAACTTTTTCATTGTTTTCAGGTCCTGAATCCATCCTGAAAGTGCGTCCCACATGTTATGAAACACCCTGTATATATACGGTATATATATATAAAAATTAGAGCTTTGATAGTGGGGTCCTCATCATTTGAATCTAGGAATATGTTTCTGGGCTGTTTAATCTTCTTTGTAACATCTATAAAGTTCATGTGACGGAGGGGACCTACAGCCTTTCGTGTGTCCAGAGCCATTACCTAACCAAGGAGGACTCAGAGAGAGAGAGAGAGAGAGAGAGAGAGAGAGAGAGAGAGAGAGAGACCTTAATCTCTGATATCTGAAGTCCGACTCGAGATTCGAACCCAGAATCTTCAGATTAACAACCTGGCGCTCTATCACTTTTGATCTAATGCTACACTCAGCTACAGTTATTCAAAAGCTTATCCGCGACTAAGTCAGACTTCCCGGAGAGAAGGAAAACGAGGGGAAAAGAGGATCCTCAAATATAGTTTATAAACGTTTACATGGGCGTCGATTGCGGGGGGGACGCAGGGGACATGTCCCCCCCACTTTTTACAAAGGGGGGACAACCTACCAGTTGTCCCCCCCCCCTACTTTCGTGGATGAATTGCTATAAATGCTAACTATTAATGGCACCTAAGAAGATGTTATATGTCGTATTATATGCATATGCAAATGTAATAGCAATATTATAAATTATTGTCATGAACAATATGTTAAATAAGCGGTTTTGTTGCGTATCATTTTCAATATCAAAGTGTGATCAAAGTGCAATTTATTTGTTTTATATTTCACGAACATATTTTGTTATCAGTTTATGTACATTGACCTCTGTTGTCTACGGATAATAAAAGATTTATTTCGGTTAAACATATGTGTGATATTATGTTACATGAAAGGTTAAATATTATAAATAGTTTGTATTGCGTTTCTTATTTCTGCAAAAAAAATGTTTAAATAAAGAAAGACAAAATGATTAAATACAATCGAGTTTTTTTCAACATGCTGAAAAAATACAAAACGGGTAAATGATAAATTACGACATTGATATATTACACGTAACAGCTACTCAGAGTATTTGTTTGATTCGCTGTTTGAAGGCGAAGTGTTTCCCCGACTATTTTAGAGCAATCGACGCCCCTGAACGTTTATGAAGTCTTTCTTAACCCGGTCTAACCTTAGTTTACGTTAGGTTAGCCTCAGGGGTGTAGTGCTGCGGGAGCGCGCGGGAGCGACGCTTCCGCACCTTCATTCATCCAAATTTTATTTATTTATTTTTTTAGATGATACGTGGAAGTTGGGAACAAACAGACTGAGATGAAAGCACTGGCTTCTAATTGTGATTTAAAATTTTTAATATTCCAAGTCTAAGTGAAGTATTATTATTATATATTCCTTAGAGCTCCTGCATCTTAAAATTTGTCCCTGCACCCCTGGTTAGCCTATCCTTCCCCCTAACTCCATCAAATACATCTCAACAACGGCTGTGATTACTTTGTGACGTTAGCTCCTCAACCTCGATTTATTCAGGGGTGGCACTAGGCTTTGCTAGGCTTGTGGAGGCTGGCGGTCAGTATTTGGAATGGGCTTTTTTGAATGATGTCAAAACCTTTTTAAATCACCATTCAATTTAGGATGATTAACATAAGAAAATTATAATAAGGATTAATGTATAATTACATTATATACAATGGAAAGTGGGTTTTACTCTCCACAAGGCCACAATGCTGTCTGTATCATGTGATCTCTCAGTGTTGCCAATGGGTCAGTCGAATAGTGTGTGTGTGTGTGTTTGTGTGTGAGAGTGTGTGTGTGTGTGTGTGTGTGTGTGTGTGTGAGACATGGCTGAAGGTAACTGACCTCGGAGGGATGAGGATGGGGATAGAAAAATAATATTCATCATTGACCGACTCCCAGCGGGGAAATACTCGTAATAATAATAATAATAATAATAATAATAATAATAATAATAATCTATGTTTGGCCTGAGAGAGAGAAATTTACTGCGTTATATTTCAATGATTCATTTTGTGTATTGACCCTTTATTAGGGTATGGAGTATATATACACACAGCTGTAACCAGAAAAATAAAACGGAGAATGCCGAGTGAGCTAAGCCATGCCCATAAAATGATGATGTGTGAGAGATAGGTTAGGTAAGGTTAAGTTTAATTATTTTATATTTTATTTATTTTTCCACTTTAGATTAGGTTAGGTCGCTATAGTCTAGTACTACCCCACATTAGGGTAGATTAGATTACTTTTGTGGTAGCAGTTAGGTTAGACTATTTCGACTTTTTATTTTTTAATTTTTCAACTTTTTCTCCCTCTCCACCCTTTCCCCTCTACCCTTATTAGGGTAAGTTAGGTTAGGATAGGTCACTATAGTCTATATTCACTGTTAAGTTAGGTTACTCTATATTCAGAGCAACATTGGGGTTAGGGGGTTGTGGCACCCCTCCACCCCTTTTTAAGAAACTAAAACTTTGCTTTTTCCCCTTTTCTCCCTCTTTCTCTCCTCCTCTTCCCCCCTTTCCCATCGTTTTTCCATCTCCCCATTTCGGCAAACATACTACTAAATTGTGAAGGAAATAAACTGACAGAGACTTGATCCCACTTTTCCTGAAAAGCGAAACATTGCTTTTCTTTACAAGGACGAAAATAAAAGCAAATAAAAGAAAAGTGAGCAATAAATTTTCTCATTATTTAGAAGAAAAAGAGTTAAAATTTGGATAAGACGGATTACGAATTGGAAGGACTCTGATATCACTATTGTTAGATTTCCAAGAAAATGTTTTAGAAACATTTTACCGAAAATGGAGAACAGATGGAATTTATGTGAATTTCGCTTGAGCCCTCATGGAATAATTGTACACAAACTTAGAAAATAGGTTTCACTGGAAAACCTGGAGTGTTGATCTTGTTTTTTAAGAAAAAGATCACAGAAACAAATGGTGCTTCAAACTAGATCTAGTGTTTCATCAGTAACTAGTGCTTTGTCAGGAAAAAGTATTAGTCTCTTTGTTAATACTTGCTGCGGATGCAAATGGTGTGGGGTCACTTGTATTTGTAAACAGAACTGTCAATAGTCACGTTTATCAAGAAATCTTAGAAAATTTCATGCTGGTGCCTGCAGAACAGCTATATGGAGATGAACCACTTATTTTTAAACATGACCTGGCCTCAGTTCATGCAGCTCGTGCAACATCTGTGTGGTTTATGTTCATTAAATCGAAGTACTACCATGACCAGCTAATTCTCCCAATCGTAATCGATAGAATAGATGTTTGATGATAACCTGGCAATCGATAACTACAGAAGCATGCAAGAGGCTTGTCGACTCGATGCCAAATCGATTGGAGGCCATAATCTAGGCTAAGGGTGGACCAACTAAATACAGGGTGTTTATAAAGTCCCTATCTATTTCAGTGAAAACGTAGCAAAATGGGTAAAATTCAATAACAGTAGAATAGAAGGCATACATTTAATGAATACTTAAGCGTATGATTCTACATGAGCACCATCAGTATCTCTACAGAGTTCGAATCTGTCAGCAGCATTGCGGAACACATTTTGGAGCATGACAGGGGTTATTTTTGTAACTGCTGTTACGATTCGAGCACGTAAATCTTGCAGATCTGTAACCCTCGTTTGAGACGTTTAATTTGATAAAGCCCCATACAAAGAAATCCAAGGCAGTTAGGTCAGGAGATCGAGCCGCACAGGGCCTGTTGCCTCCACGTCCGATCCACCGATTTGGAAATCGTTCATTTAGGTACTCAGACAATGTTTGCGTAATGAGAAGGTGCCCCATCTTGTTGAAAGACGACGGTGTTTAAAATGCCATCTGAATGAAGCTGGGACATTTACGTGCTCGTATCGTAACAGCAGTTACAAAAATAACCCCTGTCATGCTCCAAAATGTGTTCCGCAATGCTGCTGACAGATTCGAACTCTGTAGAGATACTGATGGTGCTCATGTAGAATCATATACTTAAGTATTCATTAAATGTATGCCTTCTATTATATTGTTATTGAATTTTACCCTTTTTGCTACGTTTTCACTGAAATAGATAGGGACTTTATAGACACCCTGTATTAAGACGCAGAGTTAAAAAGTCTTTGATAAAGATTTAATATATTGGCAGTATTCGATAAATAACATGAATTTATTCTATTTTTTTCCTTTGAACATCTGATAAGATATTCTAATGTTTTGGTATGTATTAACTTTTCACTATTTAATAAGATTTTTGCTCTATTCTATTTTTTTCTTTCAAACTGAAACACAAAGGTTTTTTTTTTCATAATGACGTCACAGATACTCGATATTCCTCATAAGGGTGTGTAACTTAAAGGTATTATCAAAGTCATGAGCGCATTTGAGACAAAATTCTATTTTTTACTGGCCCGGAGTTGTAGATAGAGAAGCTTGTATGCCTAAAATAACAAGAAAAACAGCATTACAGGTGTAGACTCAAATCCCCCATAAAAACATTGTTGGCGTACGTTCAGGAAAGAAAGTGTTGACAGTCGATAATATTAAGTAGAAAATATATTAACTTAGTTTGCTCCAAAATGAAAAAATAAAATAATACTGAACTGAAAGAACAAAAGAGCATATTCACTATCCTATCCTGAATGCAACGGAACAAAGAACGAGAGCAAAGACGGAGTCTTGCCGAGTATTTAATAATGAAAATTAATTAACATTATACTACCTAATGAACAGCGAAATGTATAATTTTGGTGAAGCCTAGAAACATGAATAAAAAGATACGAAAATAATTCTTTTCGTCACGAAACAATGCCACTGATCAAATTAATATGGAAGCTTTTATGCTACAATATGTTATATATCTTTGGGGTAACCTTTGGGTTGCTTCCGCCCGAATTGTTCATTCTGACGAAGGTCAAGCTTTTCACTCCACCTTAGACCTACAGTTTAACGTGAATTCCGAACCACGCTACACCAGCAGCCCAGCGTCTTAACCACTAGGCCACTTTATCTACCAACCACTTTCTTTATTGTGTGGAAGGATGAACAGCTGGGTTTTGCTGCGCGCCGCCTGCCGTCACCGGGGCTGGATCCCGGGGCCAATGGATTCGTAGTCAGAGACGCTAACCACTACACCACTGAGACGCTATATATATGTGTATATATATATGATGCAAATCCACAAGGAATAAGACGAGGAAAGAGACAAGGAAAAAGAGGAGGTACTTCTGAATACACGAAAGGCCTTGGAATCATTTTTTTTTTCCTTGTGGGTTTGCATCATTATTCATTTCACGTGGTTAATTGTGAAATTCATCCCATATATATATATATATATATATATATATATATATATATATATATATATATTTGTTCGTTCTCCCTCCTCATCTTGCGCGGAATGTTCTTCTATACAAGCGTCGTTCTTTACGTTAATTATACTGCGTGTTCTTTGCAGTTGAAAATGTATATATGTGCGGCATGCGGGAGGTGCCCCCCTCGGGCATTGGTTTCTGCGCGTATGTAGGAGAATTACGACTTCTGATTGAGTGAGGCCCATGGTGTAATGGTTATCATATCTGACCGGCAATCGGAAGATCCAGGGTTCGATTCCCGGGTGGTTACCTCATTTTTTCATTTGTTCGTTTCCCTCCTCATCTTGCGCGAATGTTCTTCTATACAAGCGTCGTTCTTTACGTTAATTATACTGCGTGTTCTTTGCAGTTGAAAATGTATATATATATATATATATATATATATTATATATATATACCCACAGTATATTCCTTCCGCGGTCGTGTAGTGGTTAGCGTCGCTGGCTCCGAACCCATTGGCTTTGGTTCTATTCCGTTAAGGACAATCAGTGCGTAGCTCACATTCAGCTGTTTAGCGTTCCATTGGTTAGTGGATAAATGAGTACCATAAAAATCCCCCAAATGAGGTGGGTTGCTGCAAAGAGGTCGAACACAGGTCGATCCTGAACATTGTCTGAAAACTTCCACCAAAAAAAAAAGGATGTGTGTGTGTATATATATATATATATATATATATATATATATATATATATATATTATAGTTTCTACCTCGTTGTACGGACGTTTGTTTACGCTCTGTGCTAATACCAAAATAACTAGTGTTTATACATTCAGCGGTGAATTCTATCCTATAGCAATGTGTGTATTAAGTATCAGTGAATACGCTAAAATAATTTATTAAGCGAAGGATGGTGGCATACAGCGTGCACAAAGAAAAACAACATAAATTTAAAACAATTCAAACGGAATAACAGCTTTCGTGAGATTTTTCCAAGAGGTCTATGGAAGAGGAAGAGGACCATAAACGAGAAGATTGAGATTTCGCAGACGAAATTCGGGAAGCAGAAAGGAAATGGACGAAAGGACAAAAAAATGGCAAAAAATACGAAAAAATGTGTGAGTTGCTGTAAATCCAGAAAGTTGAATAGAGTTGGATTATGTTTAATGGAATGCGCCGCGTACCAGTTCTACGACTGTAAAAATGAAGTAGACCAAACCACGAGCTTAAAATGCATCCTGTGCAACACATTTAAACATTATGAATGCATAAACTTAGATAAAAAGGACAGGAAAATGACGAATAGAATAAACAGCAAAATTATAGGGTTTTATGGCTTTGTGTGCGTCAAGTACATGGAAAATAATAGCAAAGTAGTACAAAACAGGAATGGCGAATGTTGACATAGAAGAATCATTTGCAACAGGTTCACCGACAGAAAACCAGGAAACTTCAGAAAACGCCAACACAAACGAAAATGGGATTCAGAACACTGAGGGAAACACATTACACTCATTACAGGGAGGTGCAGAAGTAGCCTTAGACAGAGAAATGGAAAAAAATTGTAAAATATGTTGAGAAGTTTCGTGGTAACATTACAAAAGATGGTAGAATCCAGGCAATAATGCTATTAGATATTAGAGAACACTTACCCAGGAAATATGTGAAGCCACTAGAAAAGAGAACGTTTTTGATTTATTTTTGACAAATAACAATGAGATAATAATAAGTAAAAAGGTAACACACACAAATTTCTCCGACCATAACCTAATGGATATGCAATTAAAGTTATCAACCAGAGGTCCAAAAACTCACCCCGTAGAGTGAGGAGGAATATTTGAATGTTTAAATATAAATTCAAAGAAAGTATATTGGGAAAGTGTAAATGAAGATTTAAAGAAAGTAAATTGGGAATTGCTACTTCACGAGAAGACTCCAGAACAAATACTAGGTATAATATAAAATTAATCTAAACTTATATTGCTGAAACACGTTCCGAAGAAACAAAAAAGAAAACGTAGCAAGCTCAAGAGAAAAATCAGGACACTATTTAGACAACGAAAAAGGACCCTAAAAAACCCTCCACAAGTGCAGAACTGAAGCAAAGAGACTCAAACTAGAAAAAACTATGCGAAATAGACGTGAACCTAAAACATTCATCCGAAAGACAAAAGAGGAGGAAAACAAGGAAGCAGAAAACATAAAAAAATAACCCAAAATACTTCTACACGTTAGCGAAAAGAAAAATGCAGTGTAAAGAGAGTATTGGTCCGTTGATAGATGGGGCGACAAAATACACAAATGACCCAGAAATAATAAGCGAACTGCTTAAGGAACAATTTAACTCTGTGAATAGCACCCGTAAGTCCGAGAAGAAAGTAGAAAATCCAGATGAATATTTTGACATTTAAACAAATCTGCCAAGAACAAGTTCGGGCATGAGCCTATTAATAGACTTAGAGTTCTCGGACAGAGGTGTAATTAAAGCTGTATTACAAATGCGAGAAAATTCGGCGCCAGGGCCAGACACATGGAGTGCCACGTTTCTGAAGAAATGTAAAGAAAGTATTGCCAAGCTTACTATGGGGAAAATCCCTCGACACAGGACAAGTTCCACTTCCATTGAAGAACGCGAACATTGCACTCGTATTTAAAGGAGGTAACAGAACAATGCCTAGAATTATCGGCCAGTACTTCTGACCTCCCACCTTACAAATGCTTTGAACGTATAATTAGTGGTAAGACTACTTACTACGTACAAGAAAAAAATTCATACAATCCAATCCAACATGGTTCAGGGCTGGAAGATCATGCCTATCACAGCTAATACACCGCGAGGAGAAAATATTGGAAACATTGTGTCGAGGACAAAACATAGATGTAATATATACTGACATAATTTTTCCACGGAATAATTATTATTCCATGGAATTATAGTATTCCATGGAATTATAGTATAGTATAGTATAGTAGTATACTATAATTCCATGGACTTATAGTATTCCATTATAATTATTCCATGGAATTATAGTAAACAAACTTAAAAATACATGAATTAATGGGGAGCTGGAAAGATGGATATTTAATTTTCTGACTCAAAGAACACAAAGAGTGATAGTAAATAGAGTTAAATCTGAAGTCTCAGAAGTTATAAGGACTGTCTCACCGTACAGTATTAGCCCCCTTGCTGTTCATAATAATGATTGCAGACATTGATGTAGATATTAATGACAGTATTATATCATGTTTCGCAGATGACACAAAGATATGCTAGGAGATATCGAACGAAGGTGACATAGAAAAATCATAAAATGACATTGAACGTGGGCAGAAGACAACAATATGAAGTTCAACGAAGAAAAATTCCAACTTATAAAATATGGTAATAACAAGGAGGTACAGAATAAGGGGTATAAAACCCTGTAAGCCAAACAGATAAAACCAAACCAGGGATCTTGGAGTAATAATGTCGTCGGATGCAGAATTCGAAGATCACTATAACATCAAAATTACAAAAGCTAGAAAAGTAATGGGAATCATCTGGAGGAGCTTCCACAGCAGAAAAGCAAACCTCATGCTAAAATTATAGAAGAGTCTAGTCCTACCAGTAATCGAGTATTGCTCAGTACTCACAAGCCCATACAGAAAACGCGACATTGCAAACATAGAAGCCATACAAAGGACTTTTATGTCTAAGATAGAGGAAACGAAAGGCGAAGACTACTGCTTTCGACTACAATCCCTGAAACTCTGCTCTCTGGAAAGAAGACGCGAGCGGTACACAATAATGTACATATAGAAAATACTCGAGGGCTTTGTCCCTAACCTTAGAAACGAAATAGAAACACTGAAATGAGAGAAGAGGCAGATTTTGTACTGTCCCAGTTGCAACGAGACAGGGAGCCATGAAAACGAGGATGGAAAATACCCTCGGAATACGAGACCCAAAACTTGTTAATGGTCTGCCCAAAAAAACTGAGAAACCTCCAGCACACTAACCTGAATAATTTCAAGCACCAGTTGGACAGGTTCCTATGCAAAGGTCTTGACCAGCCATGCGTGGCTGGCTACAAGGCAGGAGAAAATAGGAAAGCAATTCCTTCCTCCACCAAATCCCGCAAAAGAGGCGGGATGCTGCAAAAGGGTCGAATGCAGGGCGACCCTGAGTCATCGTTCAAACCCTTATAAAGTATCATACATATATATATATATATATATAATGAACAGAAACACCAGAGAAAAAAACTTCAAGGTTTAATCAGTACCAACGTTTCGGAATGCACTAATTCCATCTTCAGAGCTAAAACAATAAAAGGCCAATTCACATATAAAATACAAATTGCAATTGTAAGTTGCTTAATAACAACAATTTAAAGTAACAAAGTTAAAATTATAAAAAATAGCTAAGAAAATGTAAAAGCATTAAAACTAAAATATAAATAGATGAAATTAAAATAAAGTTAAAATTATAAAGAGTAACAAGGAAAAAATGTAAAAGCATTAAAACTGAAAGGTAAATAAATAAAATAAAGAAGTACCTTAACTAAAACATAGCAGATCTACCGATGATTCATCAGAATTGAGGTCTGGTTTTAATTTATAAATTAACAAAGATTCCATAATTTTAAGCTTAAGGTCAGAGCTTCCGGCAGCAAGTACGGCGAAACTAGACTGTGAAATTGGGTGGTTATTGTTGTATGAATGGTTACGTATGAGAGAATTAGGTGGTTTGCCAAGAGGTAAATTTGTACGGACCGATTTACCGAGATGCTCGTAAATACGAGATTTTAGGTGTCTTTTAGTTTTACCTATATATGACCCCATACAGTGGTCACACTTGTATTGATAAACTATGGATGACTTAAGAATATAGGAATAACATCCTTGTATTTAAGTAAATGATAAATTGATTTAGACGGGGTGAATATAATTTTTACACATAGTTGTGGGTAGAATTCCTTGAGCAATTTTAAAAGTTTGTTTCTAATGTTAAACCTTGAGGTTCCCATATAAGGTAAAGTGAAATACACGATATCTTTGGGAACTGTAATTATATCTCTAGTTGTGGGATTCATTAGTCTATTTAGGGTTCTGCCTATTGTAGTCTCCACCAATCTAGAAGGGAAATTATTCTTGGTAAGGAGTTTTCGGATGAAATCTAGTTCATCGTGTAGTTTAAAGTAATCTGAACAGATATTGAAAGTTCTATTAGTCAGTCGAAATTAAATTTCGTTTGAAACTTAAAGGAAGAAAAGTTCGTAGTAAGACTAGTGAATGTCGGTTTTCGATAAACGGAACTTTCAAAAGAGGAATTATTTTTTATTATCTTAATGTCCAAAAAGGACAAAGAGCTATTAGATTCAGTTTCTGAAGTAAATTCAATATTAGGGTGCTTAGAATTAACATAATTACGAAACAAAGGGATATGGTCTGTTGAGTTGAACAGGAGAAAAGTGTCATCAATATATGTTCTATAAAAAACCGGTTTGAAGTTGGAATGACACTCGTTCAGCCATTTGACGTCATGATGGCAAAGAAACGCGTTAGCTAAGGTGAGACCAAGAGTCATACCCATTTGAACACCTTCAGTCTGTTTAAAATATTCACCGTTGAATATAAATATAAGGTCTTCCTACGGAAAATTTTAGTAGTTCTTTCAATTGACCTCTATTAAAACCCTGCACCGTATCAGTATTACTAATACATATATCAATAGCTTCTGCAACAGGTACATTGGTAAATAAAGATTTTACGGTGCTACTGTAGTATGCGGTCTACCTACGATTCGGCGGTCTACCTTTTAATTATAGCTTCTTATCTTGTTTACTAATTGTTTGTTTACATCCCATTGTCAATCGCCCTTGACGATTGGTTAGGTTTAGTCATGATATTTTCGTTAGTTTTAACGAAAATATCATGATTAAACCTAACCAATCGTAGGTAGACCGCATACTACAGTAGCACCGATTTTACATCCAAGGTAGCCATTGTGTGCGAATTATTATTTAATGTTGTAATTTCTCTATTGATTACTTTTTATTGTTTTAGCCCTGGAGATGGAATTAGTGCATTCCGAAACGTTGGTACTGATTAAACCTTGAAAGATTTTTATTTTTTATCTCGTGTTTTTCTTCATTATTAAACTGCGTTTTCCACGCCATCAATCAATAGCCGATATATATATTGTATATACAGTATATATAGTATTAGTATTTAATTTAAATGTAAAGTAAAAATACTACATCATTTATATCGTTATTTATTCCCTACAACTCTTAAATAGAAAATAAGACACTTTTTCACCTGAAGAAGTGAGAGAACACTTAATTAAAGGGGCAATTAGTTGATTGCGAAGCGACTCACTGATAAGAAGAGGTAAGTGCGTGAGGGAACACTTTTCGTAGCACTTAAAAATGAAGTGAGTAAATTCCGTTTAAATGACAGTTTGCATGCCGTACACGACGTTTCGAAGCTTTTACTGTTGTCTTTTTCATCCGCCTAAAAGCAAAATTATAATATGAGGTTATAAATAATTGAGGTTTCAGGGGAACTCATTTATGCCTTTAAACCTCGAAAGAGGGCTTCTAATTTTTCATATATATATATATATATATAGGGTGTAGCAAAATCCGTCACTTGTACCATAGAAAATTAATATTTTCTCTTTTTGTTTCGTTTATAACTGATGAGCAATACGGCTGATTACACCTCGCACGAGAAAGTAAAATTAGTTTTATTGCACGTAGCTTCCTTTGGGAACATTTAAAGTCGGTTGTTTACTAGACAAGACCATGATCTATTCAACAGTTAAAAGACAACATACAACAAGAATGTAACAACACCGAAAACAAAGACTTGCCGCAACTTTCTATACATAAAAATATTATCTTCTGTTGTCTCAAATTACTCAAAAAAGTAGTTTTGAAGACCATTTCTTAAATTTAAAGAAGTTCTGTATCATTAAAAGAAGTTATCATATCATCTGACGAGGAGTTTTGATACATAAAAGAATTGAAAACTTCTCCTTGAATGCATCCTCAAAAAGAAGTTATAATTCTAAATTTAGAATGTTTTATTTCTAGTGAACATCAGTAAAAATGTCTTAGGTAACGTTCAGTGTAGCTTACATGATCGAATTAACGTGTGTCAACACCTGAATGGTATCCAGTTTGAACATTTATTGTCTTCATAACGAATAAAAAATAATTTACTTTGGTAATGAACTTTTGTTCTCTTGTTACACCCTACATATATATACATAAAACACATCCTTTATTTTTTATGAATCATATACCTGTATCAATGATTATTGTGTTATCATGTATACGAGTGGTATATATATATATATATATATATATATATATGAAGCCGATTTTACACCCAAGGGCCATGTGTACATTAGGAAAAGAACGTATTGCCCATTCGAAAGAATTTGGAGACGATGAAAGAAACTGAGAGTGTGATAAATTAAACGCTTGAGGTTATAAATAGGGAAATACATACAATTAGTACAAATTTTTGACAGGTAATTAAATGAGGAAGTTAATCATTGAATAACTTCCTGCTTAATATCATTCTCACTCACATTTCCAGTATTGATCCGCAAATGAGAATACACAAAGTGAGAAATGCAGATTTGAGAAGAATTTCTTGATTTGAGAAAGAATGTCACTCGCATTCGAATTCGCGGTAAAGGCGGCAAATGAGAATAGCTAATATTTCCTAACCTAACTGAACTTAAACTAACATTAACCTAACCAAACCTAACCTGGACCAAAGTGGAAAAGCCGTGATGAGAATGAGGACTGCATGAGACGGAAATAGATCGATTTGAGGATTGCCTCCTTTCAGATTTTCACTCGCTGATTTCTCAGTAACGAACGCGGAATGAAATGAATGAAAATGTTGATTTTGCGAAAATGAGAAGTTTATTAATACTATAAAATATAGTAAAATTTTAACATAAATGAAAAACATAAGTTAGGATTTGAAAGATACGATCTAAATTTCAAGTAGGCTTCAGGTAAATCCCCAAAAAAGGATACGTGATTTTCTTCACGTAAACATCCGAACAGATCTCAACTTGCTTGTATTGGAACACGTGACTTGTTTTAGTTAACCGATGGGGTGTGAGAGTATCAGTCACGCGATGCCACACCTATATTTCATCCAATCATGTATTCGTAATTAGTTTAGTCTTCAAATCTGAAATGAATATAAAAATAATTGAATACTCTCAAATAGGTAACATAAGTTAGTTAAATAACATAAAACAGTTAGGAATTTTATAAAACTCATAAAATAATGTATTTAAAGTTGTTTATAAGTTCCAGGTTTATGAGAAAGAAAGCCCCCAAAACATTCTGGCTGGAGGCGCAATTACAGCTGAGAGCTCACGATTGAGATTTAACAAGAGAGTGCATAGGAAGACCAGAAAACTGTCGATAACAGTTTGTCACAGAGAAAGAGAGAGTCGTACACAATCTATCAGAAGATCGTATTTGCTCTCCCTTGTCATCTTTATTTTAACATCTCGACTCGAACTGTGGGAAATGGGGCCTACTTTTAATGTGAACTGAGGTCAATAAATTCATTGAATTAACCTTTAGGGTAATCCTTGAGGAACAACAATAGAGTTCTACCTACGACTATTCGAGCCCTAAGCCATATTCCCATTTCCTTAGGCCTATTTCATTTCCGATCAAGACCTAACCCTTTATTAATTATATAATGTAAGAAGTATAATTTAACTTGTGAAACATAAGATTAAATATTAAAACTTTGTTGTGTTTTATAATAACAGTGGAAGTCACTTTTGTAGTTTTAAAATTCGTGACAGAGACACCGTTCATTAATATAAAGCAACTTTTAAGTAAGTGTAAAAACCTCGTAAAGATAAAAATAGTTACTTAGCTGTAGTGAGTAAAACTGAGTCGAAAACATCTTTGTGTCCGCACTACCAGACTTGTATTGATATCGTTAACAATGATTAACAACATTCGGGGTCACCGGGGGAAGGGACGTCACCCCGGGAGAAACCCCGCACCCAGCAAGAATAACATCGAGTGGGATAATGCTACTTATATCACCATAAAAGGATAAAGAAAATTAATTATTTCTTTATAAACAGTTTGAGTGATCGGTTTATTTGGAGTATCTGATTTAATATTGAGCCAATTAGCCAATAGAAGAGTCAAAGATCTTTAGGGGAATATCATTATACGGCAGTAATTTGTGGAAGAATTCCAGTTCAAAGTTCAAAGTTCAAATTGGAATAGGACGAACAAATAGAAATTTCCTATTAGTCAAAGGGAAATTAAATTGAGTTGCAAACTGAAAGGAATGAATGGGGAAAATTTAGTGGTTAACCGCATAAATGTTGGTTTACGATGTCTATTAAAGTTTCACCTTTGAACGAATGAGAGTGGTTGGTTTCTACATTATTAATGTTTGCGCGTTTAGAACTTATATAATTGAGAAGCAGTGAGACGTGATGTTTGCGTATAAACATAAAAAATGTATAATCAGCGTCTACGCGGAATTAATTTGAAACGGTCTGTGCAATCGTTCACCCACTTTGTTTTATGGAAATATCAGAACAAATTGGCTGGGGTAGGACGAAAGGGGAACACCACTGCCACGTGATCTCTTTGCAACAATCATTATTTTAAAAAACACGTTTCCTACGCAAGTTAAAATAAATTATTCAGCCCTGTTAAAACCAAAAATTATCACACATTAAGTTTAAAATAAGTGTAAACAAATATGAACTATTTCATTCAAGGAAATATTTGTAAACAATGACGTCACATCAAAACTTCTGGTTATTTCCTGACAGAAGGGTAAAAACGAGTCTTTTATAAAGTATATTTTATCTGCAGCGATCGGGGAAGGGAGTGAAACTAAAAATTTGCTAAATTTCTAATTGAATGTAACGACTGCAGATGAAAGTTGTTTCAATGGGGTATTGGGTTTATGGCCCTTGGGTATAGGTTACAAAAGAGAATTCGGATCAACATTATGGTTCCCTTTATATCTGAATTTTCTGAGTTTGATGTTTTTCCTAAAAGTTCTGAAATTAAAATTTCTTTAAATTAAGTTAATTAAGTATTAAAAGTTTTAAGTTGTTTGTGTTACTTAAAAGTTTATTAGTTGTGATAATAATAATAATAATAATAATAATGTTTGGTGGTTGTGCGATTTCGTGGGGTCATGCTAGGAGAGGGAACCTTATTGCTTTACGTGGTATCCAAACTATCTAAAAGCCACTACATCATCTGAACGCAGAGGAAGGTCACCCATACAACTATTGGATAGATCCAACGTCTCTCAACATCGCTTATCTAACTGGAAGCGGTGTTACGACGTGACCAAGACGTATTATAAGTTATCAGCTATTTTGTAGTTACTTGAATATCAAATATTTATAAATTAGATTTTTGACACTTCTCTTTTTCCATAAATGGCTTCACTTCATTCATGTCGGAAATACAATATTATAAACTAAATGACGGCATATTTATTTCATGTCTCTTGAAATTAACCCTCAATCGCTATCGTGGGGTTAGGTAGGACCCCGATCAGCTTAATTTTGTGTGATCGAGAAATAACGAAAACAGTTAAGAATCAAATTCATAACAGTCATAATTTTAATGCCTTGAGCAGTTACCAATGGATTTTGTATTAGGAAAATCCATTGGCTAAAAAAAATATAAAAAGTTACCTTTGCAGTTTTCCGATTATCTTTCGTACTTATCTAATTTATGCAAAGCTTATTTGAAGACATTATAGAACGGCCATATTGATTTTAATTCTTAACAACCTGAAGCACTTCATTACAAGTAAAATATTTCTAAGTTTCATCAGAAATTAGATATTATCGGAAATAAATAATTATTGGGGGCAAAATTATTATAAATTCCGTTGAAAATAAATTACTTGAAATCATTTTGAATAGAATATTTTTATATAATAATTTAGATAATGGATAATTCGTATGCCTTCTAGATATGACCAAATTAACACACACACACACACACACACACACACACACACACACACACACACACACACACCTTTCAACCTTTCAAATGTTTCGTGCGATGATTCCTCATTTCACGAAGGTCAAGCTTGTCGCTCCTCCTCTCGAGTTGTCCTGGTGAAGTAGGGAGTTGGTTTCTTGTACTCCACCTCACATAGCCAGGTACGCCCGGCTCATCGGGGATTGTTCTGAGTCAGGCGTCTAATCTTCTTTTGAAGATGTTCACCGCAACACCGTTCGTGTTCCTTAGTTCTTTGGGCAGCTGATTAAACAGGCTTGGTCCTCTCACAACAAAACTATTTTCTTTCAGGGTTAAGGATGTTCCCTGTCCAGCCTTTAATTTGGGAACACGACACGGTCTTCCTTTTCTACTTTCCACTGTTGTTTGGGGAGTTATAGGGTTCAGAATAAGAGTAGTGGCTAGTTTCTCCATTATTTTCCAAGTATAAATAATGGTGTATCTCTCTCTCCTCCTTTCCAGTGAATATAGGTTTAATTCGCGTAACCTTTCCCAGTAGTTTAGTTCTTTGCATCCATTGATCTTGGCTGTGAAGCTTCTCTTAATCCCCTCTAGCTATCTAATGTCTCCTTTTTTATATGGGCATATTAGGACCGAGCAGTATTCCAATTTGGGTATGATCAGTGTCTTCAGTATATATATATATATATATATATTATATATATATATATATATATATATATATATATATATATATATATATATATATATATATATATATACAGGGTGTCCCATAAGTCCGGCATCATAGGAAAAATAATAAAAAAAGGCAAAACAAAAGCTTTTATTTACAGAACGTACTCAATATGTCCACCATTGTTTTCAATACACAAATTCAGACGTGATACCCAGTCAGCAAGCACACGGTGAATGATGTCAGGAGTAATGGTGTTACATGCCCCATTAATGCGATGCCGCAAATGTTCAACACTCCTAATTTTCTCTGCGTATACCAGCGCTTTCAAATGGCCCCAGAGATAAAAATCTAGTGGCGTGAGATCCGGGCTTCTAGCTGGCCATTCCACAGGCCCTCGACGTCCTATCCAATGACCAGGGAATTGTTGGTACAGGTATTCCCTTACTTGGGTGCTGTAATGTGCAGGAACGCCGTCTTGCTGGAACCATGTTGGGAAATTTCCTTCTTCGTTCAAGACACTGGGAAATGCTTCTTCCTTGAGCATACGTAGGTAGGTGCCTCCAGTGACATGTTCATCGAAAAAGAGGGGGCCTATGATGCGATCCTTCCAAATGCCACACCATACCATCACCCGAGATGCACCTTGTTCCTTTGAAGAGGTATACCAATGAGGGTCGTTTTGAGACCAGTAGCGGGTGTTCTGTCGATTTACCTCACCATTTCCATAAAAAACAGCCTCGTCACTGAACAGAATGGTGGACGGGAAATTGGCATCCCGAGCATAAGAAAAATATGAATTATGGTTTGTAGACATAGAAAATTATGAATTTCTCCTATGATGCCGGACTTATGGGACACCCTGTATATATATATATATATATATATATATATATATATATATATATATATATACCCTCTTACTCAACTTGGCCTGGCCTGGTGGAGGAGTAAGTTGTTTCTCTTGCGATTTTCATCGTACATAGCCAAGCATACACACCCGTCTCATCCGGTACCGTTCTGAACCAGGCGTCTAGTCTTCTCTTGAAGATTTCAACTTTGATACCAGTGATACACAGTGTATATATATATATATATATGTGTGTGTGTGTGTGTGTGTGTGTGTGTGTGTGTGTGCGTGTGCGTGTGTGTGTGTACAGTAATACCTTGCCATTCGGAGGGGGCTATGTTCTTGAAAACCCCACGAATGGCAAATCCGCGAATGGCAAATAAATAAAGTAAGGGAAAAAATAATACTAATAAAAAAATATATATATATAAATAATTTTATATATATATATATATATATATATAGAGAGAGAGAGAGAGAGAGAGAGAGAGAGAGAGAGAGAGAGAGAGAGAGAGAGAGAGAGAGAAAAAATTTTATTTAACTTATCATGAATGATGTAGCAGACAAATTTAAGGTGATGGAGCTGGAGATGATGGAAGAGGGTGGGCGTTAGTTGGAGGTGGAGGAAGAAGAGGCTGGTTTCAGGAATGCTGTGATTTGAAGCTATCTTCCTTTCGTTTTTAAATCTTTACAAATTTCTGCGTAGAAAGCTACTGCACAGTCAATGCTTCTCTTGGAGTTGATGCTCCTTTCCATGAATGGATCAGACTCTATTACCCTCTCTTTAAGTTGGTCTGCCCTTCTTAAAGATCTCCAATAATGCCTTGGTCTTATTGGTCAAACTGCAGGTCACACCACTATCAAAACACAATGCCATGTGTCACTCAGCGCAAAGTAGTCCGGAAGCGGAGTACCCAGTAATGAACAGTATTGCATTAAGTTGGGTGTTGTGCGGTCGCTGAGTCATTCTGACGCTCCAACGTGACTCGCAGTCGCCAAGTAGTAGTGTAAATTCGCATTGCGGTCTTGTTGATTTTTAATTGCGAAAAAGCGAAAAATGATGTTGTGAATGGCGAAATAAGCAAAACCGCGAATGGCAAAGCAGCAAATGGCGAGGTATCTCTCTCTCTCTCTCTCTCTCTCTCTCTCTCTCTCTCTCTCTCTCTCTCTCTCTCTCTCTCTCTATATATATAATATAATATATATATAATATAACCAACAAAATGGCATCGACCTCAAGAGCTTCGGAGTCCCCTGGGGAGGGAACCATAAATGTCTCCACTTCTGGCTCCCCCGCTGCCGATACCGGAATACAAACCAGGGCGGTGGGGCTGGTTCTGCTACTGCCCATTCGAGGTGTTGTGGAACTCTTTTTCCTAAAATTTCCAATCTCTTGAACACCACCTATCCCCCTCTAAACCTCTTCTCTTCCTCACTGAAACTCAGGTGTCTGGGACAACTGACAGCAATCCCTTTTTTGTACCCTCTTACTTCCTCTATACTCAATTTCACTCCAAACGTGGATGTTGCATATATGTAAACAACGACCTAACTTGCTATCGTACTCCCGAACTTGAATCTTCCGAATTCTACACACTTTGGCTACGGCTTACACGTCAATCTCAAACTAAATACATCTGCGCTGTATCCCTTTCTTCTAATTCTACTTACTATCCTAAACTCTGTGACCACCTTACTTCCAAAGTGAAATACATTCTATCCCACTCTTCTTTTGCTGAAATCTCCATTTTAGGAAATTTCAATGTTCACCACCATCTTTGGCTTTCCTCCCATTTCACTGACATCCCTGGTGAACTAGTTTACAACTTCTTTATCCTGAATGATCTAGAGCAGATTGTATAGCACCCAACTCGTATGCCCGATCGCCTTGTAGATAGTCCAAACATTCTGGATTTATTTCTCACTACTTATCCTTCTTAATCTGTCAATCTTTTTTCTCCGTTCGGTTCCTCCGACCACAATCTTGTATCTGTTTCCTGTCCTATCGCTCCAGTTCGGCCTTTGAATCCTCCCAAGAAAAGTCCGCTTTGGCACCTTGGTGTTGCTGACTGGGAGGCCCTTAGATAGTACTTCTCTGATTTCACATGGAATGATTACTGCTTCCGTGGCCGGGGCCCCTCCGGGTGCGCTAAACGCACCAAGGAGGTAATTCTCTCGGGCATGAAGACGTACATTTCAAATTCTTTTCCTGCTACTAATGCTAAAAAAACCTTGGTTTAACTTTGGTTTTTCTAATGCTATCCGCAACAGAGAGGAGGCTTTCAGAAGGTACCGTAACCATTCACCTCCTTTGCAACGCCTTTGGCATTTCCTTTTCTCATGATCTTTCTTGAAAAGATCACATATACTCTCTTTCCAAAACAGCTTCTAAGAGGTTAGGCGTGCTGTACTGGCTCCACAGTTTCTTCACCCCAACTCAGTTGCTTGCTCTGTACAGGGGTCTTTCCGCCCCTGTATGGAGTATGCTTCTCATGTGTGGGTTGCTCAATGCACACAGCTCTACTTGAACGGGTGGAATCAAAGGCTTTTCGTCTCATCAATTCCGCGCCTCTTGCTGACTGTTTCAATCTCTCTCTTTTCGCCACAATGTTGCCTCGCTGTCTCTCTACTATCGCTATTATAACGAACACTGCTCTTCTGAACTCTCTAACTACATGCCTCCTCCTTTAAGGAGAGCACGCAGTACCAGACTTTCGACAGAATCTCACTCTTTTTCTGTCCAGCTCTCTAACGCAATGGTTAATCGGTGTTTTCACTCTTTCATCTACTCAACCGGTCAACTCTAGGACAGTCTTCCTCATTCTATCTTTCCCCCTGTCTATGATCCCCAATCTTTCAAATGAAGAGTGTCCAAGCATCTGGAAGACCTTGATCCTTGATTTTAGCTCTCTTCTTCCTCTATCGGAGATGGGGGAGGAACGTTTTTGCGGGCACTCGCTCTTTGTCCCTCCTTCATGTATAAAATATATACATTCACTGATAGATAAGTTTTTAAAGGCTAAAAAATGAAAAATTCTTTATTTCGAACAATTAAATTTTTTATTATAACAACCAATAACATATATTCTAGCTAGAAACTATTTTATTAATAGAGAATATATATATATTTTCACGTTATTTCAAAACAGCATTTTTGCAGCCTTTTAAAAACTTTTCTTTAAATGACAGTACGAAGAAAGAACATTGGTGACGAAGGACATAGAATATATTCCCATTTTCATATAATATGGACCAAATAAATTATAATTAATCTAAGAATCAAATACCCGACCATATAATCAATGTTTTTGGCACATACGTTGATAAATGTAGAAGAAAATCTTCATTGTTTTTTCACAAAGAAAAAGAGCAGCTTGCAACATCATTGCCAAGCGGGCTAACGACATATGATTGGCTTGACATAAAATTGACAAGTTATTGTGAGTTAGATTAAGTTAGGTTAGGTTAGGTCAGCATAGGTTAGGTTACGCTAGGTTTGGTTAGGCGCCGTTCAAAAATTACGTAACACTATTTTTGCTGAAACCTGACACACCCACCCCACCCCTGTAACGTTCCGTAACGTGTCGGGTGGTGGGGGTGAGAGAAGTGTTACATGACACCTTAGGGGGTGCCTGGTCTAGCGTTACGGAACGTTCCTGGGGGATCTGGGGTGTCAAGTTTTAGCAAAAATAGCGTTATGTAATTTTTGAACGGCCCCTTAGGTTAAGTTAGTCTTTTAAGAGTGTCGATGTTATGTCTTGTCGACGGAATGGGTATGGATCCTTGTCATATACATAGACGGTCAATATACTTAATAAGGCTTCCGTACAAGTTAAAATTCCCATCAACAGCAGTGCCCAAGAACTCCTTTAAGCGCATACGCTGCCCAAAGAAAACGAAACTGAGATGCCATGCAGATCAATCAACCTTTTAATCAGCCGTTCTCTCTTGACGCACTGTTCTTTCTTAAAGTGTGTGTGTGTGTGTGTGTGTGTGTGTGTGTAAAAGAGAAAGCGAGAGAGCAATAAAGAGAGAACAAAAAAGAGAGAGAGAGAGAGAGAGAGAGAGAGAGAGAGAGAAGAGAGAGATGACTAAAATGTTAATTTTAAGAATTTTCCATCACCTTTAGTTTTAATATATATTTTGATTGGTTTTCTTCCTTTTTCAATTTTAATTAATAATAAGCTTCAGTTTTTCAGGCTTCGTTTTTCATTTTTGAAGTTAATATATTTATCACAGTTATAATAATACTGAGAACGTTTCGACCTTATATGAAGAACATCTCCAGATCACAGTTGATAATGTACTGAAATGAGTTATATTTAGTTTGGGGTTAAAATAGGTGCGTTGTATTTGAGAATAAATATGCATAAAAAGGGGTCCCGTCAAACGGGGTGACTCCAAACGCTGTCAAATTTTTTGTTTAGTTTATATAATAGTACCACAACTGACTTTTATTTTGTAATAGTGTCATAACTTTTTTTAGTTATATAATAGTGCCATAACTTAACTATTGACGTTACAAAAACAAAATTGGCAAACTTTGGGAAGGAATTTAATATCTTTGAGCCAGTGATAAAGTGATAATAAAGTGATAATAAAGTGATAGATTTTTCATGAATTTTATATACGAAGTATATTCGAAGTCACCCCGTTTTACTGTATAGGGTGGGCAAAAGGTCTGGGCACCCCTTGAAAATATTTACATATCTAATTTTTACATTAGAGGGGGTGCTCAGACTTTTTGCCCACCCTGTACTTCGGAAGATTAAAGAAATGTTTGGGAAAAAGTTGAAATTATCATTTCAGCAAAACGTTTAGTGATAAAGTATTTTGAAATTTTAGCATTAACATTTCATGGTAATTCACGAAAGAATTGTACCCATTTCGTTCATAGGACACATTCTGTAGCCCCTCCTCTCTTATTACTCTAATTTAAGTACTTAATTTAACCTGCCGTAACTTAATTGGGCTTCACTAAACTAACCTTTGCTAATATAACCTAACTTAACCCGCAGTACGCTTGTCTTCGTGACCAAATGTCATAGTGGCGGATAATATATAGGTATAAATGCTAAGTCATAGAGATTATAAAACTATGGAGTTAACAAAATATTTTAGACATCATCATGTTTATAACACGCATGTTAATAGATTGAATCATAGGTAGAAGATGGGTGGAGCACCGCTCCACCCATACATTCATTTAGAGGTTCGAGCAGCTCGCAGCATCATTTCTAAATACATGGGGAGTGGGGGGGGGTTCAACGTATTAACGAGGTTTCCGTTATCATAATCCAATGAAGGTTCAAATTCATAATAAATTTCTTCCTTGTGTCGTTAATTTGGATTGCAGACACTCCTGGCTAAATTTATCCGTCCGGGTGGTGCATGACTCATCAGAAGCAAGATGAACATACTGTATATACTTACGTAAACAAACAGATAAATAAACACATATATATATAAATTATGTATAATCCTGCAGTTACAAATCTATAACAAAAAAAAATTGAAATTTTTTTAACTTTTTACTTTTTTATTTACAATTTTTTTAACTTTTTACTTTTTTACTTACAATTTTTTTACTTTCTTTCGAATTAATTATAATTAATTTTTTCCAAGAAAACGATGTCAAAATTCAAACATTAATTTACATTGGATTTTAATCTCTATTTTATTAATTAAATGAAATGAAATGAAAATTAAAAGTTTAAAACTTGCGAAAGTTATTTGTATAACGAAAATAATAATACGAGAATGTAAATGAAATACAGGGTGTTCCTAAATTTCTTTCCTATTTCCTATGTAAATTAAAGGAAATAGGAAAAATAATTTAGGAACACTGTATTTTACACTACATTTCAGGCATATATATATATATATATATATAGAGGGCCGACAAAAGTAAGTAGACACCACTCTTATTGTCCTCAAGAACAAATAACAAAGCTCATGAATAGTACCGTATAATGACAGAACGTGTGTCGGCTTTGCATAATGAAGAGGGAAAAGCAACACGATTCGAAATATATTGATTTACTAAATCTGTTATTATTTATTAACTTTTAACTATGGGGGAAGAAAAACCCGAAGGTGTCTATTTACTTTTGTCACATATTATATATACAGGGTGGGCCGAAAGTCTGGATCCATAGGAAAATATTTATTTTAATACATAAATTACAACAAATGGTAAATACTTAAAATGAATATCAACTTTAACTCGTAAATGCGTATCCGTGATACTGTACAGTAGTTCGTACTCCAGTATAAATACTCAAATACTTTTTTTATTTCAGCCTAGAAATGGCTTCGAATCTAACAACAGAAGACCGGGTAGAACTTGTGCTCATGTACGCAAGACAGGGCGCTACACACAGAGAAGTTGCTACCGAATTCAATAGAAATCATCCTGATAAGTATCCAGTAACACATGCGACTGTTGGCAAGTTGTTTAAACGTTTCAAAGAAACAGGAAGTGTACATGATCGACGGCGTTCTGGTCGTCCAAAAACTGCAACTGATGAAAATACCTCTGCAATGGTATGCGAAACTTTAACGAATAGTCCAGTAAAGTCAACAAGAAGATTATCAAATGAAACACGCATCTCGAGAACGTCAATTCGAAGAATTATTAAAAATCATAAATTCCATCCCTAAGTGTCTCGATGTCAGGGGGCCAATTTGAGCATTTGTTATAATTTGTTGTTTATACTGGAGTACGAACCACTGTACAGTATCACGGATACGCATTTACGAGTTAAAGTTGATATTCATTTTAAGTATTTACCATTTGTTGTAATTTATGTATTAAAATAAATATTTTCCTATGGATCCAGACTTTCGGCCCACCCTGTATATATATATATATATATATATATATGCTTTCTCGCTTTTCTATTATTCGAACCTAAAAATGTTAAATAATTGTTAAAAATAAAACCAATAACTTTTTTTTCAAGTAGTTTTTATCCGTAATTGATTAACATTTCTCGTTACTGAGAAACATATCAGTTTGTTCCGGATTTGTTAATTAAAAAATGAATCCGGATAGATCTATCTACCTGTTGAAAGAAGCCTAACGGGCATTAGTTATTAGTGAACTTGTTATGACCATTCCAAATCGTTAAAAATAGCTCGATTGTATGAGTTGTTATTTGTACCTGTTAGAATTTTTATCACTTATCAAATGCGAAACCTTTGGTTTGCTTCCGCCCGAATTGTTCATTCTGACGAAGGTCAAGCTTTTCACTCCACCTTAGACCTACAGTTTAACGTGGAATCTGAACCACGTCCACCAGCAGCCCAGCGTCTAGGTTATTCAGGGTACCCATTTATCTACCAACCACTTTCTTTATTGTGTGGAAGGATGAACAGCTGAGATTTGCTGCGCGGCGACTGCCGTCACTGGGTCTGGATTCCGGGGCCGATGGATTCGTAATCAGCGACGCTAACCACTACACCACCGAGGCGCATTTTTCATATATATATATATATTATATATATATATATATATATATATATATATATATAAAACGGGTGTGCCATAAAAAAGGGTACATTTTAAAAAGCTATAAAATCAACATTTGTCAGTTAATTTTAATAAAACTTCTACACAATAAAACATATGTATTTATCTATATGCAAACAAGTTTTCAGACTAAAATATCAACTAATTCAAATTCTATCACCATTTAACAAAAGAGTATGATTTTTCTACTTAACATGCAAAAATTATTAAACCTTTTTAATATTTTTTATAAAAATAATTTTTAACGTAAAATTTACCTGAAATTATTAAAATAATTGTTGGAAATGCTTTCCTTCCATTTCAATAACTTTTTTTATTCTTAGCTGGAATTCATCTATGGCTCGATTTACTTGCTCCTGTGGAAGCAATTCCCATTTTTGAATGATGATCTTCCGTAAATGAGCGACGGCTTTTATCCTAGTCCTGTAGACTCGCTCTGCTAAGTTCTCCCATATTCCGGCAAAGAATAAAAAAGTTATTGAAATGGAAGGAAAGCATTTCGAACAATTTTTTTAATAATTTCAGGTAAAATTTACGTTAAAAATTATTTTTATAAAAAAAAAATATTAAAAAGGTTTAATAATTTTTGCATGTTAAGTAGAAAAATTATACTCTCTCGTTAAATGTTGATAGAATTTGAATTATTTGATATTTTAGTCTGAAAACTTGTTTGCATATAGATAAATACATATGTTTTATTCTGTAGAAGTTTTATTAAAATTAAATAGCAAATGTTGATTTTATAGCCTTTTTAAAATGTACCCTTTTTTTATGGCACACCCGTTATATATATACCATGTAGGATATGATCTCGAATTCCACTCTACAGAGGAAGAAGTAGCTAAGCGACAAACATAAAAAAACGCCAGGAAACGCAGTTAAAAGTTGTTTTCTGTTTTTTCTGCGTTTTCTGGCGTCTTTTACTTTCGTCGCTTAGCTACTTCTTTCTAGGAGGGCCCTACATATTATAGTGCGTTCGTGTTGAAATTCATAACATTCATCTGCACTGTTTTCATAAAGAAACGCCAAATTAAGACTAATTGCAACCTCGTATGCAGAGTTTCATATAATTAAAGAGTAAATTGTTATGTAGTGTATAATGACTGGATATAATAGGAAAATTGGAAGTTTCTCTGGGAGCTCTGAGAGATGCTTCTGTTTCATGACTGCGTGTTATTTTTCTGCGTTCCTTTGAAAAATGCATTTAAAGATTTAATAAAAACAGACGTTTAATGTAAACGTTTCACATTTTTGCTTCAGCCGTGACAAATAACATTATTTGTACTATATAAGTTCATGATTTGCTTATATATTTTGCTTATTTTATCATACATACAACTTCTTTCAAAATAAATACACTCCAGTAATCAATTGGGTGAAACTGTTTAAAGCGGCTATATATATATATATTATATCGTAAAGAACGACGCTTGTATAGGAGATATTCCGCGCAAGACGAGAGAGAGAAAACGGAACAAATGAAAAAATGAAGTAACCACCTGGGAATCGAACCCGGGATCTTCCGATTGCCGGTCAGACGCGATACCATTACACCATGGACTTCACTCTTCCAAATGCCGTAATTCTTCTACATACTCGCAGAAACCAATGCCCCAAGGGGGCACCTCCCGCATGCCGTAACATTATATACATTCAACTGCAAAGACACGCAGTATAAATAACGTAAAGAACGACGCTTGTATAGGAGATATTCCGCGCAAGACGAGAGAGAGAAAACGGAACAAATGAAAAAATGAAGTAACCACCTGGGAATCGAACCCGGGATCTTCCGATTGCCGGTCAGACGCGATACCATTACACCATGGACTTCACTCTTCCAAATGCCGTAATTCTTCTACATACTCGCAGAAACCAATGCCCCAAGGGGGCACCTCCCGCATGCCGTAACATTATATACATTCAACTGCAAAGAACACGCAGTATAAATAACGTAAAGAACGACGCTTTGTATAGGAGATATTCCGCGCAAGACGAGAGAGAGAGAAAACGGAACAAATGAAAAAATGAAGTAACCACCTGGGAATCGAACCCGGGATCTTCCGATTGCCGGTCCAGACGCGATACCATTACACCATGGACTTCACTCTTCCAAATGCCGTAATTCTTCTACATACTCGCAGAAACCATGCCCCAAGGGGGCACCTCCCGCATGCCGTAACATTATATACATTCAACTGCAAAGAACACGCAGTATAAATAACGTAAAGAACGACGCTTGTATAGAGATATTCCGCGCAAGACGAGAGAGAGAAAACGGAACAAATGAAAAATGAAGTAACCACCTGGAATCGAACCCGGGATCTTCCGATTGCCGGTCAGACGCGATACCATTACACCATGGACTTCACTCTTCCAAATGCCGTAATTCTTCTACATACTCGCAGACCAATGCCCCAAGGGGGCACCTCCGCATGCCGTAACATTATATACATTATATATACATTATATATACATTATATACGTTATTTATACTGCGTGTTCTTTGCAGTTGAATGTATATAATGTTACGGCATGCGAGAGGTGCCCCTTGGGGCATTGGTTTCTGCGAGTATGTAGAAGATTACGGCATTTGGAAGAGTGAAGTCCATGGTAATGGTATCGCGTCTGACCGGCAATCGGAAGATCCCGGGTTCGATTCCCAGGTGGTTACTTCATTTTTTCATTTGTTCCGTTTTTCTCTCTCGTCTTGCGCGGAATATCTCCTATACAAGCGTCGTTCTTTACGTTATTTATACTGCGTGTTCTTTGCAGTTGAATGTATATAATGTTACGGCATGCGGGAGGTGCCCCTTGGGGCATTGGTTTCTGCGAGTATGTAGAAGAATTACGGCATTTGGAAGAGTGAAGTCCATGGTGTAATGGTATCGCGTCTGACCGGCAATCGGAAGATCCCGGTTCGATTCCCAGGTGGTTACTTCATTTTTCATTTGTTCCGTTTTCTCTCTCTCGTCTTGCGCGGAATATCTGCTATACAAGCGTCGTTCTTTACGTTATTTATACTGCGTGTTCTTTGCAGTTGAATGTATATATATATATATATAACCGCTTATTTATTTATTTATTTATTTATAAAATATTATTTTTTAACCATTTAGAAAGCGAGATGCTACCATAGTAAGCGTATGATAGGTAGAATGTCACCAAATTTATTTTTGGCCAGAGACATGGGGAAATAAACAATCATAAAAAGCTGGATTTAAATATAAGATAATAAGTCTTCTGCTGAAAATAGATAGAGATGAAAATAGCATGTCTGCATATTTTACTGTTCATTAGATAAATTCCCTACACACCCGAAAGGAAACTTGCTTTCGGCTCCTTCATCAAACATTTAATTCCAGGCACTTAAGTCCCCATGAGGATAGTCATTCACATTACTTAATTACTTAATTAAGCCCTTTTAATCATGAACCTTCCGAAAAAGCTCAATTTCCGACTTTCCAAACGCCATCCATTGTTGAATGGAGGACAGTTTTATTTTCAGTTTCGTTCTTAAAATATTCTGAAAACTTTTGCATTAACTTCAGATGTTTTTAATGCTTAAATACAATCTTCTCCTTGCTAACATCCCATTATGAGTACTTCTGAGTGAACTCTTCTTGCGTCCATTATTCCTGTTCTTAATCTTTTAAGAAGATTCCATTTTTCACAGACATTCTTATATTCTTTTGTTAGAGAAACAATAATTTCAGGTCATCTAAGCATACATTTGGGCATGGCAAGTATGATTCTTAATCAAAGACCTTTCTTCTTCCTTTAATTATAATGTTACAGTATTAATAATGTATTACTATACTGTATGACATGATTTTATGATTGTATTCTCATATGAAGATGGGATTATTTTGAGTAATTATCATTACATGGAAGTTGCAATGATTCTAAATAACGAAAAAGTGTTCTGATCTTTGTATTCCAGATTTTACTGTATACAGACACGTCTTATTACCTTTGTTAGTACTTTACTCCCTGTTGAAATTACGTTTCAGCTCGATGGATCTGTTGTCCCTAAAAATAAAATATTCACGTAATACTGTATAACTGCAATTTAATATTTTCAAATTATTACTAATAAGGAAGTTGTCAGTCTGTATTCTACCATCAGCTGTATTGTTTTTACAGGGCGGCCCATAAGTTCCAATCGGTTATAATTAAAGCGAAAATACAAAAATCAAAGAAAGTAAAAAGGTACGTTCCTGTTATCTCGGACCCCCAGACTTTTTGCCAGATTCGGACGCCACTTGCCAGATTGCCAAATTTCAATGCCAAATTTTTTTTTTAAATGTTAAGTAACTAACCTAACCTAACCCAACCCCTGGTTAGGTTAGGTTAGGTTAGGTTTGGTTAGTTACTTAAAATTTTTAAAAAAAAATTGGCAATGAAATTTGGCAATCTGGCAAGTGGCGTACGAATCTGGCAACAAGTCTGGGGTCCGGGATAACAGGAAAGTACCAGTAAAAAGTTTATAATAAGTTTAGAAATATTTATTAATTATTCAAAGTGCAAAATATAACATCTCGACAAATATTCTTTTCTTAGTAATCGATTACATCAGTGTGAGCTCCGCTAGATGAATTTTCGTTTTAATTATAACCGATTGGGACTTATGGGCCACCCTGTACATCTTGCTCAATTCTGCAAACAATTCGGAATTCACACTAGCATCAAATATTCTACAGCAAACCAGACGCTGAGAGTATTTTGAGTTATCAGGCAGTATACTCCTAAACTACAAGTACAGTACATTAGTCTGCCCACCCAGGTTGTTGTCATCACTGTACTTAAATACACGCAGTTAGGGATTAACATAGTTTTCATTCTTACTAAGCTCAGTTCCTAATCTATACTATAAAAAGGGAGACCTGTCCGTCCGCCGTCCGTCCGTCCGACACCATGTATTTACTATTAAGCGATTCTGAACATAGAAATAAATGCGCTTTGCTTTGTTTCAACTTTTTACTATACTGTAACGCGTTAAGATTTTCTTTGCTTCATACAATGAGTTCGGATGTGAAGCTTAAGATTTTCATTGCTGCGTTCTTTTCTATAGTTTTATTGACCGAATAATTGACTCCCCAGTAATTGGCTAAAGACCCCTGCACCGCAAGTCTAGCTAAATGGGCCTGTAGGGCCCACTTTTGCTTGTATCCTCTAAATCTAAATTACACATCCAGAAAAAATACTAATTTAGAATGAGTTTTCTGACTAAGGAAAAAGATTGACAAAAATATGTTTAATATAACTTTTACACTATGTCTGAAAAGGAGTTCGTGCGTGATTGATTTTTCGTTATCATGTAACTATTCTTGACTTACACATATTAATAGCCTTAACGAGTTAAGCATTATTAATAATAACAATAATAATAATAATAATACATACACTATGTTTTCATTTCAGCTGGATTACAGCATTTATAAAAATATATTAGCTATAACCATCTACAACGTACAGAGAGCCAGACAGACAGGACTGGCTTTTTGTAGTTTAGAGTGAGCTGACGTTTGACGAGAACAACGTGAAAAAAGTGTTAGCAGCTGACGAGGAAGCTTCTAAACAGTGGCTGCATCCTCCAGCGCAGGACACGTCAACGCGAAGAGGTGACGTCAAACCAAAACATCAACGCGCTGGTGGCCAAACTTCCTCAAATCTCCGTGCAGCGGGCTGTCTACGGTTGGCCAGACTGGCAGTCGACGGCCTGTTGCGTGGCACGGTCAGAGTGCCGATCGGCTCCCGGGGCCGGACCTATTCTCAGCGTGCTATTTTTTCAATTACAGGGAACAATTGCGTGCTCCCCGAACTACTCTTACTCTCTGGCGACATTAAGACTAATCCAGGCCCCACTACAACTTACACATGTCACCATACACAAAGACATAGACACAATAGCACCATGAGACACATACAGAAGTATAATATTAACATATTACAGTACAACGTAGATGGCCTCACAAACAAAATCATGCAGCTTAGGGAATTCGTACACAAACAAAACATTCACATAGCACTTATACAAGAAACAAAACTAAAACGCACACACAAAACACCCACCATCCCTGACTTCACGGCGATCCGTCAAGATCGTACTGGGGGTAACGGGGGTGGACTCATCACTTACATACGTAAAGCATTAGCTACACTGAACTACCCAAAACATTACAAACACAATCCAAGCAGATAACACGATAGAAATACAGGCAGTTAACATTAAAACACGCGCAAAACACAACACCACACTAATCAACATTTACATCCCACCAGATAGTTCACCTCAGGTGCCAGCCAATTACAATCCACAGTTACACAATCTTGCCTCTCTCACTAATGTCATCTTAGGAGGAGACTTCAACGCCAAAGACACTAGTTGGTACCTGCACAACCAAAACAACACCAGAGGCGCCAACATAGCCACACAACTAAACAGCCTCTTCATTCTTAACAATACAGAAGAACATACACACATACCACATCAAGCAGGATACTCAAACTCCTCCCCAGACATAACGTTCTGTTCCCCCTCACTAGCAACACATACACAATGGAGAACAGAAAAACAACTGTCATCAGACCACCTGCCCATCATCATTACAACACATTCTACACTCTGCCCCAACAGCCTTAGGCACACTTACAGAAATTACAAGAAAGCTGATTGGGAACAGTTCAAAATACAGACTGAGGAACAATTCACCACATTAAACAGCACACCCATCATAAACATCGATACAACACTCAAGACATTTAATCAGATTATCAATAATGCAAACAAATACATACCCAAGGGCAACATTAGGAAATACAACCAAATTACACTAGAGAAATAGCCCACCTCATAAGGCAACGTAACAACCTCAAACATAACACACAAACACCACACACAGAAGCCATAAAGCAGCAGATACAACAGCTCAACACAGAATAAACAACAAACTCAAAGAAAAACAAACAGAAACATTCAGGGAATTCATAACAACACTAAACCACTCCACAGATACATACAGGCTATACAAGACTATAAACAGCATTACCCACTCTAACAGCGGCATTCACACCTCACACGCGGCTATCTGTCGCAGCCAAAATAATATCCCAACATACACACAACAAGCTAACATTCTAGTTAATCACTACGCAAAGATAAGTCACTTAAACAGAGACAACAACCAGAAACACGCAGACAAACAAACAGCCAGACACAAGAAAACCTACAGACTCGACACGACCATTACACCCTTCAATACAGACCAGACCACAAGATCATCAAAAACATTAAAAATTCGAAGGCTACTGGACCAGACAACATATCTAACATACACCTTAAACACTTGGGCCCACAAGGAATACTAGCTCTCACAAATATCAGCACATATTCATACCAACACTGTATTATTCCTGACATATGGAAACAAGGTAAAATTATTACACTACTCAAACCAAACAAAAATCCAACAGAACCAGCTTCCTATAGACCCATTACTTTACTATGCACACCTTCCAAAGTAACAGAAAGACTAATCTTACAAATCACCAACCCACACATACCACTATCGCCTACTCAACATGGATTCAGACCTCACCACTCAACCACGACATTACTCACTAACCTCACGCAGCACATCATGGATGGCATCAACTCTAGAAGACCAGCTCAACGTACACTATTAGCAACAATAGACATTAGTAAAGCATTTGATGCTATCCCACGCTTCCCTCTCATAAACAAAATACTCAACACAAACATGCACAATAACACCAAAAGGTGGCTGAGCAACTATCTCTCAGGAAGATACTCACATGTCACATTTAATGGCAAGTCATCCAAAAACAAGCTTTTTCCGAACGGGGTCCCTCAAGGCTCTGTTCTCTCACCAACACTCTTCAACTTATACATGCATGACATTCCAACACCCATAGATAACAAGCTTACCTTATCATCATATGCAGATGATATCACTCTAACATCCACCCCAACAACATCGACACCGCTAAAATAACCTACAAACATACATAAACAGTATACAAGACTGGCTCACACACAATAGACTCAAAGTAGCGCCCACAAAATCAACCATCACCTTGCTTACAAGCAACACAAAAGAACACCAGGTAATTCCACAACTTACACTAAACAACATCAACATTCCACACACTCACAGAACCAAAATACTAGGTGTCACATACAACACATCATTATCTTTTGCAAACCACATTCAGGACATTAAAAACAAATGTACGTCAAGACTTAACACGCTTAGGGTACTAACAGGCACAAACTTTGGACACCAGCAGGAAACAACATCACTCATCTACAAACAATATATTCGCTCAGTTATGGACTATGCTAGCCCATGCTGGGCACCCATTATCTCAAACACACACATAAACACCTTACAAACAATACAAAACAACGCACTTCGTATCATTACAGGATGCACTCAAACAACACCAATAGAACACCTGCACACAGAAACAAAAACACTAAAAGTTAGGGAACATTTAGACATGAGGGGAACACAATTCATGGCAGCAGCGACAACTAACCCACAACACCCTTGCCACTACATGTACAATCATGCACCAACACCTCGCACCATTAAGGTAACACCAGAGAGACATTATAACCAAATACTCCATTCCATACCACGCCCCACAGACATCACACAGTACAGAAAACACATACACACACACACCCACAAAGCACTGACACGACTCGGTCCGAATGCGGTCCTAGGTGCGAAGCCGCCGCCCATTAACAGGTCAGAGATCAGCCTGAGCAGATCGGATCGAGTTAACTTAGCACGATTCCGATGTGGACATCACCCCAACTTACGGACATATAAACACAGACTAGACAACTCCATAGACGACACCTGCCACCTGTGCCAAGACACACCACAAACAATTGAACACATTATGACGGACTGTACCGCTCTAGCACAACAACGAACACAACACAACATCACGAGTGCACTGAACCTCTGGTCCACTCCGGAGAGGGCGATCGGTTACCTGCGTGCCGCCGGCCTGCTCGATCAGGGTGGGCTGATCGGCTAAACAACAACAACAACAACAACGTACACAAAGAAAATTACTCATAAATATTAACCTCTCTAGTATCAAGAGTTTTTGCATCTACAGGGTGACCAAAAAGTCACTTTGCATGAAAAACAAGGGCAACATACAGATATGCTGTAATTTCACTTCAAAGAGACTTTGTAACCACTCTGTACCTATTACCAAGCGGGGGGTAACTAAGTTACCCCATGGCTTTTATGTTAGAACTCTATTTATATGATATACAAACTCAATTCTGTCTTGAACATATCACGTATTAATTTAACAAATCATTATTTACTGCTTACAATGCGTGCATTTTACAATAACATCCTCTACTCGATGAATTTAACAAACCGGTTTCTTGCAGATAACAGGCTGGGTCGAGTTTTTCGATCTCGTTACCTAGGATAAATCGCACATACTGTATATAGCACAAATCGCTCAAATATTTCTCTTTCGGAAACTAGCGAAGAAAATTCATTTATCTGCCTGTGTCTTGGAAAGACTAAGTAACAAATACCTGAAAGGAAAATTAAATACACAAAATATACACAGAAATATGTACAAAAAATGGGCGTGGGGTAACTTCATTACACCTGTTGGTAGTAGAGACGTTAAATTATGAGTATAATATAAATTTAATTTGTACACATCAATATACACATTTGAGGAAGCCATATGTTAACACATTCACCGCCAAAGACAAGAAATCTCGGATCACCTGAAGATCAGGGCCCCCAGCTTTCTTTAGTTAGCTTTATAAGGCTAACTAACGAAAATATCACGACCTAACCTAACCAATCGTCAAGGGCGTACAGTTGACCTAACGATTGGTTAGGTTAGGTCGTGATATTTTCGTGAGTTGCCTTATAAATTATAAGGCTAACTAAAGAAGGCTGGGGGCCCTGATCTTCAGGTGATCCCCGTATTTTGTTTAGAGATATATTTAGTTTTAATTTTTGTTTAAATTTTTGGTGAGAACTTTTAGTTGGGTAAAAACTTATAAAAATACTGGCAGTGGTTGCTTACCTTCTTAAAGAGTGCTGGCGGTGAATGTGTTAATTTATATTATAAAAAGCCAGTCCTGTCTGTCTGTAGACACCATGTATTTACTATTAAGCGATTCTGAACATAGAAATAAATGCGCTTTGCTTTGTTTCAACTTTTTACTCTAGCGTGTTAAGATTTTCATGGCTGAGTTCTTTTCTATAATATTATTGACGGAATAATTGACTCCCTAGTAATTGGGCTGCCGCAGGACCCCCAATTACTGAGACCGAAAGCCCCAGCACCGCAGGTCTATCTAAATGGGCCTGTAGGGCCCACTTTAGCTTGTAAGCTCTAAACGCAGTGAATGTATAGACTAACGTCTGAGACAGTTAAATACTGTTGCAACTTAAGGAAAAGGAAAAACACCAACACAGTAAATTAAATTAGCAGTTCACTGCGTGATTTAGTGAAAGTAAAGTTTCTATTTCAGAAGACTTGAATGTTGCAGATTTTTAAACATAGTACCTACACAGGGAAGTTACTCCACAATTAACGACACTGAAAAATACAGACCGCTTATTATTTTTGTTAAATCTAGTAGAAGCCTAAGGTAATAGTAATCAGACAGGAGAGCCAGAAAATGGCACAGTGGCCAACTAATGCGAACCACTGCGCTAACTCCCACATTATTATTACCAGCACCATCGGATGTCGAACCACCGATCTCAGTGTCCTCACTTCGTTTACGTACTGACGTACGGGCGCTAGCATGCATAAGGTAATTTTTATATTTCACGCTATATACAGTAGTTATAACTAAAACGCGCAAGTTGCCTAACATTATTTATACATATGGTAGCTATTCTCACAGACATATGGAACACTAACTCCAAATTCGGACTTTAACATGAAGCTCAGTTCTGAAGGCAAAGATTCTGAAGGCAAACAAAGAGAAACGCAAAAATGCATCATCATACTAAAAACAAACGCAGTAAAAACATTACTTACACACATCACACGCATACCGCTTGTGTCGTCCCCTGCAAAAGTATCATCGTTACAGCTACTAAACGTTATTGTTACTAAAAGGACTAGTTTGAATACACGGCTGTACGTCACCTGCAGAAAACTCATCATCGTTGAGTGTCAATATCATCAATGCGTACGCCATCTGCAAGAAAATTATTATTACCGCAAGTCCTATCAAAACGTTCGGGTCTACATCAGTTACGACAGAATTCTCGTCAACGTAGGGTCTATTATTAGCTCTCAGATGTGTTCCATCTGCCTCAAAATCATCCGAAATGACATTATTAGGTGTAGGGGTAAATTAGGGCATAAAAATAAGAGCGTGTCTCTTCTGAATCTAATCACGACGGAATCCAATTACCTACCCAGTAAAGGCATTTTTCTTAGGTAAGAAACTATGTGCAATATTCAACATAAAATTGAAACAAACATGGGTATAATAAGAGCCTAATGCAATCAGGAACTATGGAAGGCATAAAAGAGAGAATAACGACCAACATAAAAGAAATAGAAAATAATGAATTAAAAGAGAAAATAAATGTTACGTAGAGAGAATTTCCGTCTAATATAGTTGGAAGGGAACGGACTGGAATAATTCCTTTCATTCCAAAAAGGGAAAGGGGGGGGGGGAACTACTCCTTAAATGAAAAAGAAAAAGTATATCATCACCAAACAAAAGAGCAATTATAGAACGTCAACACCAAGGAAACACTCAATGAGTCGAAAAGAAAATCTCAGAAACAAGCTAGAAATCAACTTCAGAAAATAATCGTTAATATTAGTCGATATCGTAAAACACGTCACAAAATTATAGTAAAGATTTATCAATGGGTAAGTTTATTCCGGGGGTTGTTTAACCAACTTCGCAACATCTAAGGTCATATAACGGAGAGAACCTACACTTTTACGTAGGATCCGACCCACGAGTCGCTACATCATCTGAACATAAAGGAAGATCGGCCATCCAACTACGACCTAAACTCAACGTCGCTTAATTTCACTGATCTAGCGGAAAGCAGTGTTACGACGTGGCTACAATGGAGCCTTCTCAATGGGCAAAAACACCATAGACAAACATATGAGAGGTAAAAGTGTGGGTTAGTCAAGAAGTCATGAAATATGACAAAATAATATATTTTACAAAATTTTCATTCATATGCAAAGGCAAGAAAAAGGAGTTAACCATGCCATTAAAACTCTTATGTGTGATTTCGTAACATGAATAAAGAAATGGTGACTGGAATACTTTCCCAATTCAACTTCAAAGTGGAAACAATTTAACTTATTATATGCCTATGATTTGTAGCCTTACGTCTATTGGTAAAACGTCTGGCTGTTAATCTGAAGGTTCAAGATTCGAGTCTCGGCTCGGAATTCAGATTTCATCGATTAAAGTGTATTTCTAGGTGTTCCATTACAAAGTAGTGATTCGGATTCCACGTAAAGCTATAGGTCCCCTTCCTCACATGACCTTAGGTGTTATGAAGGAGGTTAAAACAACCCCAAGCATTATCATCAGAGGCGTACACTTCAGCATCGCGTCAGGACAGCTTATAACTCTTTCTTCGAAAACTGTGGTCTTTATAAGAATTGAAAACTAGGGAGTGCATCCCAGATACTATAGTAAATATTATAGTAGAGTAAAAAACATATTTTGATCCATGAAAACCATTCACTCATCAAAAGGAAGAAGAACAAAAATAGTAAACATCACAATAAGAGGACGATACGCAAAGCAAGAAAGACAACAACAGTACGTCAACCTTTTCAAACTTGGAAAAGATAAAGAAAAGTAGTTTCTGCGAAGCTCAAAACAATAGAAAGAAAGCGTATTTTAATTTTAACAATAACCAAACTACTCGTAGCGCGTCAACCACAAAAAAAAAAAACGAATAGTAAAATCAAAATGGTTTACCTCATCGGACAGACCACTATCTACGCGACAGCTACAGCCACATTGGAGCTGTCCGCACCACCGCAAGCGCATTAACAAAATCAGTAATGATATTACGATAAAAATAATAAATAAGTGAAATGGCTTAACCGACTTTAAATGTTCCTAAATCTTAGCAAATAATAGCAGAGTCTGTAAAAGAAAATTATTGGTAATTGCTTTAACTGTAGCGACTTTATCCTGTTATATAAAATTATTACACTAATTTTGATACCATGGATGCGACCGTAAATCTTTTATAATTAAAGTAAGTTTCTTATAATTAAATTTCACGATTTAATTATAGGATATATAAATCTTTATAAGTTTTTATAACAAGAATTAGATGAGATCATATATTTAATTGGAGTAAATAGCGCCTATCCTTTGTATTTCCAATACCTCATCAGTATTCAAGCATATGAAGTATTACGTGTGATAATCAAGGGAACCAGGAAATGACTACGTGTCATTTCTTTACTTTTTGGAACTCTAAAAACTGTAATTAATAAGTACCCTTATATTGAGATCAACCAAATCCTTAACGCATGTATACTTTCGGGAAAAAAGTTCGCCTAGAAACATAACATTTCTACAAAGTATAAACAGTTACTAATTTCTATTATTCTCATTGTATCAGTTTCTCGGGGATACTGGCACTGGACCTCCTTTGGTTATATTTATACAAAGGAATACAAATACAAAGGACACCAAACAGCAACAGACGGATGAAAGACAAGTGAAAGTTTTAAAGCAAAGCAGAGAAAAGATGTTGAGAGGTAGGAAAGATGTTGAGAGGTAGGAAAGAGGTTGAGAGGTAGGAAAGAAATGTAAAGCCAAAGTGAAAATTTTAAAATACAGAGGAGGGAATCCATGTGAAAATTCTACATTTTTCTACGCGCTAACAAATGCTTCCAATTGGGGGTTTAAGGCAAGACAAACCTCTAGTTTCTTTTTAAAACCCTTTCGATCATGAATTATGACATAGGGTAAAAAAGAAATTTGCCTTTATGTGTGGGTATATAAGAACCAATATGGTTTATTTTTCAGCTACCAAATTGGGTACCCAGTGACTGAAAGGGTTAAAGGATTCGATCGAATTACTTTGAACTACGCTGGTTGGCAATCCATCCCACAAATTAACTCTACGATTGAAGAAAAAATGTTTAGCTTCATTAGAATTAAAATGTTTGCCCACTAATTTGAGACCATTACCGCGAGTTCTATTCGCATTCCTGAAGGTGAAATATTTTTTCGCGTCGACATTATCAACACCTTTAATCATTTTAAAAACCTGGATTAAATCTCGAATACGTCTTTTTACAAATGAGAATAAATTTAACGTTTCTAAACAGGCAGCGATGATTCGTTTCTTAGTCTAGGACAGTGGTTCTTAACCTTTTTACTACCATGCCCCCTCTAGGAATTGGTCCTTCCCTCCACGCCCCCCTTCAATCAAAATAACATTCTCAATAACTTCTCAATATTAGCCCATGCTCTCGTTAAGAGAATAACAAATACAATTAGAGAAATTCCTGTTTCTAGGGGGGCGCGCCCCCCAGGTTAAGAACCACTGGTCTAGGAATCATCTTAGTAGCCCGTCGCTGCACTCTTTCCATTCTGTATCTGTCCTGTCGTAAAAATGGGGACCAGAATTGAACGCGGTATTCCAGGTGGGGGCGTACTAAGGAATTATATAATATTAGCATTGTTTTCTCCGACTTCAATTCAGATGATCTACCAATACATCTTAAGATTCTATTTGCTTTTCTGACTGCTTCGATACATTGCTTACGCCTTACTCGGTTTAAGAGTGTGACTGCATGTCACTCACTCACTATATTTCATACTTTATGGTGACAGCAATAAAATTTAAAAAAAAAAAAAAAACCAGTCATTACTGATTAGTAATTTTTTATGCTTTTCAGAGATTTTATATTTCTAGGCGAATCTTTTTCCTACGTTTTTAGGAGGAATCATTAACGAAAATAATGCTCAAAAAGGTGTATTTTTATGGTAATATTAATTAATTATAACATAATTGGCAAATAATCAAGACTAAATACGAGTACTTGAACTGATATAATGACAGCTGATGGATGGGGTTGTTTAACTCCCTTCGCAACACCTGAGGTCATATGATGGTGGAGACAAACTTTACGTGGGATCCGAGCCACAGGTCGATACATAATCTGAACGCGGAGGACGGTCCCCCATCCAGTTACTATTCAGACCAAATGTTCCTTAATTTTGCTGATCGATGGGAAGTGGTGTTACAACTTTGCCCACGACGTATCCTCATGTAATGATAACTAATAAAAGATAAAATGCATCAAAATGAATTTTATTCCTACGCAGAAAAAAAAACATTATTAAAAAGCTGTTGACGAGTATAAGATGAGTTACAAAAAAAAAAAAAGAAATATTCCATTTAAACTCTCAATTCAAGGTTTAATTTATTTAAAACAAGTCTAATTTTTTTACGAGGATTTTGAATGATATTCTAAATGAATGCACACCCTGTATTACAAACTATAAAAACCTTCCTTATCACGGCTCGCAGATGAAACTAAAAGAAGGAAATAAAATATATGAACTTAGGAAAAAACTCAAACGTTTTCCTTTTTATTGAAGGAAAAATATAGGAACAGTGAAAAAAATCTACTGGAAAATTTATTATAAAGATTAGAAGGAAAATATTCTTCTTCTCCGTGAAAGGAAAAGGAACAAGATGCAAAAACAAGTATCTGAACAGAATGCAGTGGAAGATGGCTTTTAAAAAATATTTCTCATGAATTGGTATCGTGAAATATGGAAATAATTCTCAAGTAAACATTGACAACGTTCCCGTAGGAGTACAGGTCGTAAAAATTCTAATAATTTTTTCTCCCAAACAAGAGGAGGAACATTCATAGACGCTGAAGAAAGATTTATAAAGATCAGATGTAATTTATTAGTCCAGAACATAGAAAGTAAAATTCAAAATTTTGACGAACCACAATCAGCGTTGAAGAAATTCCAAGTATTGCGCAAGACCTTTAAGAAACACTAATTCAACATGAAATGATAAAGTATTTGTAACTTCTCTTGGAATGGTATGTGTCTGTCTCTAGTATAGCACACTTTAGTACTTGAATATTCAGTAGCGCATTTCTTAAATAACGGAAATGCGACCTTGTAAACTTAGATAGAGTGATTCACTCGCTGGTAGCCCCAGAGTATCGTATTAGCGATACTCTGGGGCTACCAGCGAGTGAATCAACCTGTATTATATACGAAGATTAATCTAGAAGGTTGTACAAACAGTACTGTAGATCAATGTCTTTCCTATTAATTCTACTTATTCGTTTCGGCATGAATAACACAGGCCTGCGATGGTTTTGTTGTCCGAAATATTTTAGCACTTACAGTATATAGTAATTTTAGCACGCTGATTCCGAAAATAATATTCATTTTTCGCCATCACGTACAGATTTTTCACAAAATGTCATATTTCATATTACATATGTAAGTAATTTTCATTATATTTTGATTAAAAACTACTGCCTGTAAATGCTTATAAATGCTTGGTTTCACCAAGACATCAAAGAAATGGAGAAGAGATATCAGGGAAGGTGGGACATCAGCATAATGGCTGATAATTATTGCTCGATATTGAAACGGGATACTCCAGAATTATTATAAAAGAAAAGAAACAGCGCGTAAATTCGAGAGTAAAAGGCATAGATCTCACAAGAAAACTCAAAACAAATAAAGATGAATATGTAATTGACGTTAATAGTCTTCTTTCTTTTTAAAGTTGTTTGCACTTGTAATTAGTATAAAAAAGCGAAATAAGTACTTAATGTAAATTGAAATAAATAATATTTATGTTGTTGTTTTTTCCCTTCCAGTTTGCAGAAAATCCTTACGTGATAGAAAAAAATGGACACCTTATTAGTAAGAAAACAACTCTTACAAAGTTTTCATTTGCAGGCCTGTGTAATCTATCATTACTTCTTCATAATGAATGCATTGAACAATTATTCATTGAAACATCTGTTTGAACTCTATGCGTTAAAAGAGAAAACTGAATTGCATTACTCTCCTTATTAAACCTTTCCAAAGCTTTCGGTACAGTAAATCACGAGAAAACACTTAAAAAGTTACAGGCAGTTTGCGATGATATATGATAGTTCAAAGGGTATCTTCGAGGAATCTGTCAAAATTAAGACGATTTACTTCCAGAAAAAATCAATCCACTGCGATGTTCCGTAGAAAATATACGAGAAATATATTCAGACGATGTTCTGTTTTTTCACTGGGGTTACAACATTAAAGCGTGAAACTACAAAATGACTATATTTGACTTGAAAATAAATGTATATAGAGAAAATACTAATAATGATAATCTTTACTGGCAGAAGAAAAATCCTGAATATAATTTTGTAAATATATTCGCATATTTCTATAAGATAATTTAGATACAGTATTTAACTGAAAGGCTTATTAATACCATATCATCGGGGTAGAGAAAGTTATTTATCCTCACGTTTAAACAACATACAACTCTTGCCTCATTAAGGGAAGTAATTGAGTCCTCAATATACACATTAAGCAGCAGAGGAGAGAGTAAGGAGCCTTGTCTAACTCCGCATGAGGAACAAAAACATTCGGATAATTTCAGTATATTTAAAACATACAGTGGAACATTCCTGTCTTCTAATTTTTTAAATAGGTCATAGTGTGAGTCACTCTATCATACATTTTGTTTATATTCAAGAACCAACTATAAGTACTTGGATTACTGTCAGTAGCTTTAAATACAATCTCCTTCAAAACATACAGTAGATACACAGGTCAGGTGAATGAGATCTTTTAAAAACAAACTGATTTGGAAACGACTATAAATAATCATTTAGTCGGCGTAGCAAAAGTTCTCAAGTAGTTTTGAGAAACAGAATGCAACAGCAATAGGTCTGTAGTTATTGCTCGATAGAATGTCCCTATATTTATTTTTGACAAGTGGGTGTAATATATACCCTCATAAACTCTGCAAGACTATAACTTTGAGCAAGCATGGCTGAGAACAATGAGATATGAAGATTCATCACATTATTAGCATACATTACTGTAAATGCTCATTCGATAGGTCATCTATACCTGGGGAGGAATTTGTCTTTAGGTCTTTAATCAGACTTTGAATTTCAGGCACTGAAGTTCCCCTATTTTTACTATCCCTTCCTAATTGCGTTCCATTTGGGCGGAAGTATGCGTTGACGAGGAAGTAGATTTAGGCGTACGCGTATCTAAGGATTTAAAAGTTAGGAACCAGTGCCTGGAGTCTTGCACAAAAGCTAATAGGATGTTAGGCTTCATAGCGCGTAATTTCGAATTTAAATCGAAAAATATTATATTGCCCCTTTACAAGTCCCTAGTCAGGCCTCATTTAGAATATGCCTTTCAGTTTTGGTGCCCGTATTTGCGTGAGGATATTGATAGGTTAGAAAGGGTTCAGCGTCGTGCCACGAAACTAATTCCGTCATTGCGCAACAAGCCTTATGAAGATAGGATTAAAGAGTTAGACTTGCATTCACTCGAAACTAGGAGATTAAGGGGGGAGCTTATTGAAGTTTTCAAAATCGTTAATAACATCGATAACGTAAATCTTGACAAACTGTTCACTTTCGATAATAGCAATACTCGTAAAACGGATTTAAGTTGCGTGGCAGAAGTTTCATTACTAATATCGCTAAAAACGTCTTTACGTTTAAAGTAATTGATAAATGGAATAATCTTCCCGCGTCAGTCGTTAACTCTACCAGCGTTAATATGTTTAAGAACGTTTAGATAGGCATTTTAAAAATATTAACGTTGGTTAAAATAAAAAACAATTAGCAACAGGAGCTCTGGAGGTGGTGGTCGAGGATGAGTCTGTTGACGAATAATGCCAGCTTGTGACATGCCAGCGTGTGATGCCAACAATAAAATTATTATTATTAAAAAAAAAATTAGACTAATACGAACGTAGATGTAGCTCGCAGCGTAAACTAACCCACTTTTTGTTATACTCTACCTACTTTTTTTTCTTTTCCTTTTCTTATCCTCTCTTTACTTGCATGTCTGTAGTTTGCATGGTATGACATTGAGTTAAGACTGTGTTTGCATGGTTTGTAAGCGTTCTTATTTTACTTCTTTTCATCTTTCATCCCTTTCCTATTCTCTTCGACTATTTTTCCGACTTGTCGGCAGTGGCCGGTGGATGATGATGGGGAGTCTTTCTCTCTCTTTTTCTGAATGAATATTAACCCACGAATGATAGGTTTTGCTACTTACTTAACCCCTTATTCTCTTCTTTAACCCCCTACTCGCTTCTTTTTCTCGGGCTAACCTTAGAGTGGATCTTAGGGTTTTTGTTAGCCTTAGCTTCTGTAGATCTGTAGATCTCTCTACACACTGTTAAGGATGTTTGAGTACCGCGTTCTTCAAAATTTAACTATTTCTTCCTCCCCACCTCCTCCATCAATTGTTGATGGAATGACATTCTTGGAGCCGATTTCCTTCTTGACAAATTCCCAAATTTTTTTAGTATTATTACATAAAAGACAGTGCGTATAGTTACCAAAAGGGCACACAAAGATTACACGAAGAAATTAGGACGGAATTTTCTGATTATATATTTCTCTTCCATTTAATATACAGGGTGGCGAAAAAGTCGCGCATCATAGGAATTTTCAGTGTTGACTATAATATATTATTTTTTTCTTTTAGGTAGGGGATGGCTGCGAAATTAACAATAGACGAGAGGGTGAGCTTGTTTTAAATGTATGGAATACCAGGTGCAACAAATCGGTGAATCGGTACAGAATTGGTGATGCCAATATATATATATATATATATATATATATTGGCATCACCTTTGACTAATTGTTTTGTAAGTGGGTGGTGGTAGCGGGGGGGGGAGCGTATGTAAGTAAAGAAAAACAAAGGACGTTCTATTCTGTGCCAATGACGAGACACAAATTCATTCTGGAAATGAGAGCATCGACCGTAAAAAGTCAAGTAATAAGGTTTCTCTTATTTAAAGCACGTGTTCCTCAACCTCATTAATTGAAACGCGAAATGTACAAAAATATATACAGTGAAAACTCGAAGGAAAATAATGATGAGCATTCCTTCAAAGAAAATTTACATTGATTGAGCATGAAACTGGAAACGAAAAATAATGTCTCTTCATATTTTTACATATTTATTATATACATGAATTCACTCTCTTTATTGGATGTTACAATTTAAATCAAACGAGTTTTCATCAGACAAGGATCTCAAAGATTATAAACTATCTTTAAACAAACTCGTAACAATTTGACTCTGATAGAAAAGCAATATCAAAGGTGGATGCCTCTCGGTAAAATAACGTTAATTCCTTCTCTCGTCAGAGAAATAGTATCGTTTTCCTCTTGAAATCTTAGTTAAAGAACTACTTTGTTAACCAATCACGTTAAAAACTATTTGATCTCAATTTTATAACTGCAAAGACTAAGGTTAGTATATATATACACACATTTAAATACAATATACAGTGACATCATTATTGTTTCAAGTCAACCATATTACATATTTTTACCAATTATGATGATTATGGAAACTCGACGATATTAATTAATGATACGACGAATTTATATTAACAGTAGAGTATATTACTTCATAACCGAATTTGAACTTCACTTTTATGCTTATTATTACAACATTTCACATCTACTCCGTGTTAAGATGACCTCACGTATCATACAAATAAAACAGGATATGTACTTATAAACAACTTTGATCTGTTCTCTGCACTGAGGTTAATTTGATCTTCAAATTCGATCCTCAGTCGGGGTAGTTTAACTTCCTTCGTAACGTCAAAGGTCATGGGACGATGGAGGCTTGCAGCTTTATATGAGATTCGAGACATCTAAGGGTCGCTACGTCATCTGAACGCGGAGTATGAACTCTCTTCCAGCTGCTAAACAAACTCAGCGTTGTTTAACATCCCTGATCTAACGTGAGGCGGTGTTGCGACGCGGATGTAACGTATTTCTAATTGCCTTTAATGAAGTTACACTGATTTCCTTCCTTTCCTGTTGTCTTATTTCCTCGTGTCTAGGGCTTCGTCGTAGCCAATGTCGTAACACCGCTTCCCATTGATCAGCGAAGTTAATCGACATTGGGTCTAGGTAGTAGTTGGATGGGAGACCGTCCTCCGTGTCCAGATTATGTAGCGACCCGTGGTTCGGATCCCTTCCGTCATATGACCTTAGATGTTGCGAAGGAGGTTAAACAACCCCAGTCATTATTATTTTCTTTGTGTCTATAACATTCTCATATATATATATATGTGTGTGTGTGTGTGTGTGTGTAACATAAGTAGTTACTCAGTAATCGTTACTTTTTGAGTAATTGTAACAGTAACTAGATACACTTTTCGGCCAAGCAACTGTAACTAGTTACAAAAAATAATGAATATTTCTAACTTCTACCATCTACTGTTTCCTGGTAGGGGAAAAAATGAGTAGCTACCTTTTTACACAAGCCTTGCTTGATGTACATAGTGTGCACAGCGCAAGTTTATTGACAACATACTGTATCTCTAATGATAATATGATACAATCTTATTGTTTATTCGATAAATCGCAATCAATTTAAACCAAATTAACAATTTTGGCAATTATCATTTGTCAGGGAAAGTACTTTTATCAGGAGCAGATGTTCGCTAAAATCAGGAAAAAAGTAAAAAATAATTTTTGAAGTAATGACTAAATAATTACTTTTTCTTGAGACCGTAATTAGTTAAAAAAGAACTGTAATAACACTGTATATATATATATATAATATATATATATATATATATATAGAGGGTTAACAAAAGTAAACAGACACCACGATGATTGTCCTCAAGAACAAATGGCAAAGCTCATCAATGGAATGTCAGAACATGCATGTGTCAGTTTTACATAATACAAAGGTAAAAGTAACACGATTCTAAATATATTGATTCAATAAATCTGTTATTATTTACTGACTTTTATTATCAAATCAAAAACTATGGAAAAAAAATCAAAAGTATCTATTTGCTTTTATCAACCCTCTGTACACGCAAGTTTTCCTTAACGTTAGATATTTCTTAGTCTAAATAAGAATGACCTAAGGAAAATGCTCGTTTCTTCCTCCTATAATGAGCGTGTATCATCGTTAAAGAAAGATAATAAGCATTTAATATCCTGCCCAGAATCTCCTGAGGACCTTAAAAAAATATTTTTCGCCGCCTCGAGTGATCCTGACAGAGGAAGTGGGCTTAATGCACGTATAATGGATTACGTACAGGCTGTTGGAAAATAGGTTTATTTACAAAAACATCAACGTGAACTAAAAGCTAAGAATAGTTCTATTCGATAGCTTAATAATATAAGCGAGGATCATTTAAAGCTTTTTTTATATGGTAAATAATGACTATTTTATACCAACACTCATAGTTAATAAAAATTATAGAATGATCCTTATATCGGGCCATTATCATAATATTTATGATAATATTTATGATAATGTTATCATTATTATTTTGCCTCTTTTTTTTAGTAATACGCTTAATGATGTATTACAAGTAGTTGCGCGGAGTTATGCGTAGGTAGGGTCTTTGTGCACCCACACTTTAAGTAGTAGAATTTCGTATGAGATGAAAGTTTTAAACCGTTTGGGTCTCTATTACGTATTAAATAGGTTAAGGAAAGGGTCTTCTCAGAATTAGGTTCCAAACAGCGGACCGCATAAACACTAACAGGGAACTTACTGCCTCTCTTTTTTTTTTTACCTGTACGGTCAATGTTATGAACGAACCTTTTATTACCTAAAACGCTAAAGTTACAAAAAAAACAAAAAAACATTCAGGTACTTTGGCTTAAATAATTTACAAACTTTTCTATTTACAGTATACTGCTCACATCTGGTTAGAACTCATTTTAAATTTTGTGTTTAAAAAAGGAGGACATCGGTAATTATTTTTACTTTTTATACAGATGAACATGAAAGGAATTTTGCTGTAAAATTCCTCATTATACGCAAAAAACAAAGACTTCCCGCAACCTTTTAAGCGTAAAAATATGTACGTAATGAGAAGGAATTAAAAAGTATATTGTTAATCACATAATTAAATTATCAAGCACACCTGAATCACTAGAAAGAGAAAAAGTATATCAACAAATTGAATATGATTTTGGCACAGATTTTGAAGAGAGAGAGAGTGGCTCAAAAAATAGAGCTCTTTCATATCAGATATTGTGGGTACGAGCAAAACGAGTGAATCTACAGTATGTGTCAGAACAATATGGTAATTCGGGAGTCTTTTATCGGAGGGAATATTACCTTCTATTGTCTCAAATCACCCAAAGAAGAAGTGTTGAAGGTCATTTCTTCTATCTAAAGGAGTTATGTATCATTAAAAAAAGTTATTTTATCATCTGACAAAAGAAAAAGCTTTGATACCCAAAAGAAGGAAAAACTTCCCCTAGAATGAACTCTCAAAAAGAAGTTATAAGTTCTAAATTTAGAAGGTTTTATTTTAAATTTATTCTAAGTAAAAACTGTCATTGAAGTAATATTTTACTCAATGATTTTTTATTATTTATTATAAATAATTATTTATAAATAAAAGGTTGATAATTAAGTACTTCGTTTATTTATACGAGAGCGACTAATTAAAAAGAGGAAATTACAAACATTTGCGTTAGGCTCGGTAAAGCTATAAACATACAATTTAGCAATAACAAACATCTGACTAGCTGAACAACTTGAAACATATTCATTAATTAAATAAAATAAATATCTCATAAAAATTATTAGATTGTATAAAAATATAAGCTAAAAATGCCTTTAGCGACAATTCGTTTATCTCTTAGATTTTTGTAGATTTGATCATTCCTTTTATTATTTAGAAATTAAATCCACTTTCATTAAAGGTGAACCGATGAAAGAAAGTGTATTTGATTGTCAATGTATGAATACTTCATAAATATGAGTATTTAGATACATCTATATCCAGATTTAGGCTTTCAAAACAAGGTCGTAACACCTTTTGGCATTTAAAAAGAGCAAATAATGACAAAACTGCCATGGAAACGCGATATCCAAGATTCGTGAACTTGCGGGTCTCTGGAAAAGCTTAACCTTTGGTCGTACATATACGTACTGTAGAGGGTTGACAAAAGTAAATAGACATCACGATGATTGCCCTCGAGAACAAATGGCAAAGTTCATTAATGGAATGCCAAAACGCGTATGTCAGCTTTACATAATTCAAAAGAGGAAAGCAACACGATTCTAAATATATTGATTCAATAAATGTTATTTTTTATTGACTTCAATTATCAAATAAAAAAACTATGGAAAAAACTGAAGGTATGTATTTACTTTTGTGAACACCTCTCTCTCTCTCTCTCTCTCTCTCTCTCTCTCTCTCTCTCTCTCTCTCTCTCTCCCTATTTATATCTATTTCTCCTTCCCATGAATTTGGACTTAATTCCGATCAGCTACGCGTATAAAAGCAAAATTGTTAAATCCTAATTGTGTAGTTGCACAGCGAATACATTCCGCTTTTGAGAGGATTAATAAAAGTAACCAAAGTGAATACTGATTTATTCGCGTATAATAAATTAATAACTGATTACTAACATTAAAGTTCACATGTTCAGTAACATAAAAATGTAAAAATATTTGCAGTTTATTTTCAAAGAACAAAATTTGTAGGAATTATTGTTGTTGGGTTTTAAGCTGTAGGTCTACTCTCCATTTTCTACTTTAGAAAGAGTTATTTTTTTCATGTAGAAAGAACTAAGGGCGAGCGCCCGCAAAAGTAACCCCTCCACAGAAGACGGAGAGAGCCAAAAACAAGGTCTCCAAGGCTCAATGACGCCCTCAATTAGATGATAATAATAATGCCCTTAGTTAGATGATAATAATAATAATAATAATAATAATAATGTTATTTAACTTCTTTCGTAACGGCAAAGGTTTTGTGATGTGTGACGGAGGACATTCACATTTTGACGTGGGGGGGATCCGAACCACGGGTTGCTACATCATCTTAATCTCGCGAAGCGGTGTTGCGTCGTGGACAAAACGTAACCCTATTAAAGAGCTGCAACATCGGAAATTTGTCCGAGTAACAGTAACGAGTTAAGTTTTATATAACGTATGCATCAGTGTTTGTAGGACTCGAGAGTCGAGACCTGTCTCTAGACCTTTTTTTCTGGTCTCGGTCGCTCTCTTGAGTGCTTAGGTCTTGGTCTCGGCCATGGTGGTTTCGACTACATCACTGGTATGCGCTCAGTTTGGAATAAACTTGTAAAGCTTCGCTGTCACGTAGGTTACAATATCCCAGCATGGGACATTTAGTAAACGTTATAAACGTTTCATTGCTTTTAACAAACGTTTGTAACATTTATTAAACGTCCCATGTTTTTTGTTGGGATATTACAAGTACAAAACACACGTAGTTTTTCTCGCCAGAGTGTTCGTGCGGTAGCATCTAATACAGCAGTTCTCAAACGATTTCTTCTTCCGTACCCCTTGAATTCTTTCACGGGATTCTCTGGATTTTCGAGAGAGATAGACGATTTTTACTTTCTTTACGACCGTGTGACTCGTGGCCGTTTGTTAATCGTATATAAAATTAAAAGGGTTATATTTTTAGGACCCCTTCGCGTACCCACTAAGATTCCCTCGCGTACCCCTGGGGGTACTCCATACCTCAGTTTGAGAACCACTGATCTAATATGAACAACATTATCGTCAATCGATATTATAAATTGTAAACCCCCTTTTAGGAATACCTTTAATGCTATTCTTATTGCTATTTCTTATCATAAAATTTGTTGTCTGAATATTATATAATGTTTGGGGTTAACCTTTTTTGCAAATAGGAACCTACAGCTTCTCGGAGATTCGAACCATTGCCCCACCACTGAAGATCCAGGAAAGCACTTTAAATCTGAAGACCGAGCCGAGTCTCAAAGCCAGAACTATCAAATAAACACCGCGACACTACCAGGATACCTTATCCCAGCGGTTCTGAACAGGGGGTCCGTGAGTTGTGTTTAAGGGGTCCGTGAGTTGACTAGATTATATTCAGTAAAACAATTTTTCCCCCTTTTTTTGGGGTGGCTAAGTTTGAACTCTAACCGATAACATTTTCGGTTACTTGAAACTTTAAGGTTTCTATAAATGTTGTTTTTTTACGACCAACTTATGTTTCCAATTCATGAACTGTGAGTTTTTGGCACAAATGAGCCCCTTCCCTGTTTTTATGCTGTTTTTTTTTTATGTAAACAGAACAGCGGTAAGTTGTACGCATTTTTATTACATTTTTACTCCGACTTTGAAGTATAAATCAAAACTAAAAAACTATGCTAATCTGGATACCTCAATTTGTCTATATGCTACTTAATCATAATGCGAAAGATAATTTTTGGGGAGGGAGCCCAAAAATATCAAGATTTTGATAAAGTGTCCACCGTACAAAAATGGTTGAGAAACGCTACCTTAGAGGGTCTCTTATTTGAAGAGGCATAATACATTAGTTTTTTATTTGAAGTATCTATTGCAAGAAGTTCCGCCTTCGTCACCTTAGATTTCCGGTATGAAGTTGGAACCGGCCTCACGTATAATGATATATTTAATCATGCACTTCATTCTTTTCATGCAAGAAGGAGGAGCCAAGGGCGAATGCTGGATAAATACTAAAACCTTCGGACACGATATGTTATGGGTAATAATGGTAATCAGTCAGGAGAGCCAGACTAATGCGAACCATTGCGCTAACTCCTGGATTATTATTAACCAGCACTATCGGGAGTCGAACCCCCGACCTCTGCTCTCACTTAACTTATAGGGTAACGGTGGTATTAACTGAGACAAGTAACAACTGGCTTATTATGCCTTTAAATTAAATACAAAGGTGAAAACAATACATGATAGTATGTTTTCGGCGGAGTCCCCAAATATCGGAGTAATGAGTGGACCTATCCTCACGTTACACTCTAAACGCAGAGTTTTGAACAATAAGAGAATATTCCTCGCCTACTTTCATTAAGGTCTCTTGAGAAGATAAGACAAAAAAAGAACATAAACAACAAGAAATGAAATATTCCTTCCATTCCTTTATAATATCTTTGAGAAGAGCAGAGACGAATCTCCGCGTAAACCTTCAAATGAAGTTAATTTAGTTCTCGTGAAGTTCAAAAGAAAAGTCTGTATTTCGATCATTGTGCTTTTTCGCACTAAAGTGTCTTCTGGAAGTTAACTCGCCGGAGAAGAATTTCAGTTTTTATAAAAAAAAATTTACGCTTCATAAACTTTATTTGTAATTGGAAATTATATTCGTTGAATTTCGTTCAGGAACTAACCTTACAAACAATCAATTTCTTTAACTTTGTTAAAACTTTCCTTGCCTTGGAAGAAAGTTACATGCACACCTGTGCAATCCCCGCGAGTTTCAGGAACTTTGAAGATACATAAATCAAATTACCTGTTCGTATTTTGCGTGGCTTTGTATATATATGCACAAGCACATGTATTGTGTGTCTTTTTATAAAGTCCTTGAACGAGTTTTTAAAGTTAATAACCTTTATCCTATTTGGGTACTTGTAGGTTATCTCCCCCCCACCAATCTTGACAGAATATTTTCGTTAAAACTAACGCAAATATCACGACTTAACCTAACCAATTATCAAGGGCGTACAGTTGATCTATTATTAATTATAACATTGTTTGTTTCTGGAATAGTATTTACTCTTTACTAATAGATCAACTGTACGCCCTTGATAACTGGTTACGTTAAGTCGTGATATTTTCGTTAGTTTTAACGAAAATATTCTGTCAAAATTGGTGGCGGGGAGATAACCTACAAGTACCCCTATTTGAAATAGAACAAAAGAAAAAATGTCTTTGTAAGGCTTAACTATCAAAGTTTGTTGCACACTTTACACTTCAATATATTCTCCATTTTGGGCGACACAACATTTGAACCTCGTTTACAAGAATTGAAACGCATTTTCGATCTGTCGCTACGTGATTTGGCGGATTGTTGTTTCGATGCGTTCTGCCAAATGATGAAGTTATGTGGCGTAAACGATGGACTTTACGTGACCCAAAGAAAAAGAAGTCTGAAGGGAGTACGGTCAGAGAATGATAGTGAACGTTCCAGAAGACCAACGCTCGGAGAAGAAACTGTAGCAGTGTTAACGTCTCATTGGCAATGCTAACTACCACAATTATTTCAGTTGGAGAAGTGTAAAACGAAAATGAGCTTTGGCATCATTAAAGAAACTCTCCAAAAGTTAGTGTGTATCGTTACTTTACAATGCTGCAGAATTTCTATTTTCCTCATCTCATCACATATACGAATATATACTATATTATGACTAAAATAAAAAGTGCGGATACTTACTGAAGTACCCTCGTATATATACCATGCAAACTCACAAGAAAAAAGAAAAGAATTAGGCCTGCGCCAAGTCCTTTCGTGTATTCAACAGTACACCTCGTGAGGGAATGAATAGTGTTGAATACACGAAAGCCCTCGGAATAATTTTTCTTTTTCCTTGGGAATTTACATCATTCATTAATTTCACTTGTGTGAATTTCATCCCATATATATATATATATATATATATATATATATAGAGAGAGAGAGAGAGAGAGAGAGAGAGAGAGAGAGAGAGAGAGAGAGACAGAGAGAGACAGACAGACAGACAGAGAGACAGACAGAATGTTTTTGAAAATTAGTTTTTCAGTCTGAAGCCAATAAAACTATTAAACTGTTTGGTCCGTGTTCATATTTTTTTCTTTTTTTTCTTTTTGCTGTAGAAAAACATTGAAAAGAATTGGCAATTTTTACTCCTCCATTATAAGTATATACGCAGGGGCGGACTGAGCGGTCGAGCAATCGGGCATGGACCGAGAGCTCGGGCCATTAGGGGGCCGGTGGCCCCGGCCCGCAGTCATCATAAAACAATGAGAGTGTTCTCAGTTGGGTCAAGTGTCTAATCGAACTGTAATATGAAAAAAAATTGGATTTCAAGGGGCCCAGGACCTCATTATGCCCGAGGGCCCAGGTTGCTGTCAGTCCGCCCCTGACGTATATGTATTTAATTTTGTGTTTTTGAACGAATGTTCAGGATTGGCTTGAGGCGGACTCCCGTTTCAGCATCCCGTCTCACTTGCAATGGGGATTTGATGAGAGAAAGTTGCGCTCTAGTCGTCCTGTCATTTATATATATATATTAGGGTGTCTCTTATTTTCGAAGTGTTGATTTTTTTAGGTTGCGCCCCCTCAACCAGTTCCGTTCGTGAAAAAACATCACATATAAAATATTTTTTGGATTGAACAATATTTAGAGGTCGCCCCCGCTTATTAAAGTTCATAAAATATAGCTATTATTTATGCAATTAATATTTGAAATTACTAGCAGTTGTCAAATATACTAAACATATGTTTTTAATTAATTAATCATCATACTTATGATGAATTCAATTAAATGAATATATTAGAGATAATTGTCAAGTTTGTAGCTGAAAATATTGCTTGATAAGATGGCAAGATGATGGAGGACCTCACCTCGCACAAGCACATTGATCGTCTCCCAGTACTTGTGTCAGGACCTGGTGTTGAACAGCTGCTTGGTGTCCCCAAAATCCCAAACTCAACTGGAGAAGCACAAGCTGAAGCCGTCTTTAACTGCCTGAATGAATGGGGAATTACAGAGAGAGTAAAAGCAATTTGTTTCGATACAACAGCTTCAAACACGGGTCAATATAGTGGAGCCTGTGCTCTCATCGAAACAAAATTGGGACATGATGTTTTGTACTTGCCTTGTAGACACCATGTTTTAGATTTATTGTTGGGAGCTGCATTTGAAGCAACATTGGCATCTACATCAACTGGTCCAGAGATATTGATCTTTAAGCGTTTTCGTGACAATTTGACTTCTGTTGATCAAAGCCAGTTCCAAACAGGTGAGACAGACACGATTACTAAAGAAGCAATTATCCAGTCTAAAACTGAACTAATTCAGTTTGCTAGATCCCAAGCACCTATGCTACGGGATGACTATCAAGAACTTTTGGATCTGTCCATCATCTTTCTTGGAGGTGTCCCCAATAAAGGCATCAAGTTTCGTGCACCAGGTGCCATGCATCGAGCTCGCTGGATGTCCAAAGCGCTCTATTCTATCAAGATGTGGCTTTTTCGAAACCAGTTCAAGATGACTAAGACTGAAGAACGAGGAATTCGAGATCTTTCCCTTTTTTCTGTTCTCATCTATATGAAAGCTTGGACAACATCCTCACTCCCTATTGAAACCCCATTTAATGACTGGCTCCTTATGAGGTCATTGATTAATTATCCTAACAAAAAGATTTCTGATGCAACTAAAAAAAAGCTCTCTAACCACTTATGGTACCTGTCTGAAGAAGCAGTTGGTCTTGCTTTCTTTGATGAGCGAATTACTACAGATGTAAAGAAACGCATGGTAAAGGCATTAGAAGATGAGTCCACTGAGAGACCACCCAAGCGTCCTCGGATTCCTGAATCGACCTTCTGCTCTGGTGAAGGACTACACCAACTTGTTACAAGAAATACTAGAGAATTCTTTACTAAGCTGAATTTGCCAGAAGGATTTCTGAACAAGGCACCCAGCACTTGGACATCCAACTGTGAATATTTAAGGGCCAGAGCTATTGTTACAGCTCTATCTGGTAAGTGACCGGGCAGAACGTGCAGTAGCTTTAGTTCAAGAGCTGAACAAGAAATTGACAGTGGGGGAAGAGCAGCTCCAGTTCCTGCTCCAAATTGTTGCAAAACACCGCCAGAGTCACCCAGTTCCATCAAAAACTGTTCTTCTCAAAAAATAACCATCAATGAGGGCGCACCTTAAAATACACCATATTTTATAATCATTGTATATTAAATAAATGTTGTATAAGGAAATAATGCTAATTAAAGTAATTAAAGTATGTAAATAGCACTGGCATTTTGAATTTATCTCTATATAATAAACTAATGGTTTTTTTTTGTAGCAATGCTTCATTGCTGATTGTATATAAAAAAAGAGCAAGGAAGGATTTTGGATAGGAGAAAAAGGATTGGGATAAAGAAGGATTGAGGACCAAAGGATGGATTATAACAACATCAAAGATAGGTTAGAAAAGGATCAATGATAAATAAGAAGGCCTATACTTATAAAAACGAATCAAACTAAAAAAAAGAAGGAAGGAATTATGTGTATAATGAGCATAATCATATGTCAGGAGCTATTATGCCATGGTCACCATTTTTATTAGCCGGGGGCGACCCCTAAATATGAGCCAATTTGTGTCAAACTTTCAAGTTTTAGTTTTTATGCTAAATGGAACTATTTTAGGGGGCGCAGATAAAATAATTCAACATTTCAATTTTTGACTACCCAATAAGAGACACCCTAATATATATATATATATATATATATATATATATATATATATATATATATATATATTCTACAAAAAGAATCTTTGAGTGCTGGTAAACGTAACTCAAAGAATTTGAGGCCATAAAACTTTTGTTTTACTGAACACCCCTTTACAAATTCTATTTTCATTTGCACAATCAAACATTTCGGAGCTATTGAATGAATAAACAGTACTTTATGTACACAAACAATAGAAAAAAGGTCTTATTGCATACAATAAAAGAGTTATTGTAGCGTTCTTTAGTATCATTTTGAACCGAACCTGGAAAGGCTTCCTTAGAACCTTATGACCAAGTTTGAAGCAAATTCCATAAATCAAAGCATAAAACGAATTCTTTTAATGGTTTTAAGCAACCTTAAATAAGTAATTATTTATAAAGTGTTTTAACTAGAGAGAGAAAGGCTTTTCTAAGATTTAGATAACGAGTTTTAAGCAATATTTTCTTACAGCTTCATATAGTATCGGATAAGTGGCTTAAAAGCCTTCTTTCAGGGTCTTTTACGAGGAAATTTTTTTTTTTTTGTAAATATCCTCACTACTGCATAGTCAGTGGAAGAAAAACGTAAGTAATGAAGTTCCAGAAAGAAATGGGACGTTTAGTAAATATTATAATAAACATTTTATTAACGTTTTAGGAAAGTTTATAACGTTTACTAAATGTCCCATTTGTTGCTGGGGTAATTTCTGTATAATGATGGTCATTAATTAAACAATATATTTACTGCGCATCAGTTCACATTTATGATGGAATTGATGTACAGTATTTATACACATATTATTATTATTATTATTAGTAGTAGTAGTAGTTAGTAGTAGTAGTAGTAGTAGTATTCCAAATGTGAATCTTTAAATATATTTCATATATTTGTTTAAAGGTGATAAATGGGGCCTCACCCATATATATATAAGCAACAGAACTATTAAAGTAGATACAGTGAAACCAAATATCCGAAAGAGTACACAAAAATTTGTCCTTGTATCGGCATGTCTCGTAACCGAATGCATAACGTCGCCGCTCGTAAAACTTGAATTTTCAGTGAAAGGGGTTCGAATCCCAGGTTAAATTAAATTGCATTATTCTTCATTTGGAATACAATTAGCATTAACATTTAACTTACTATTAACAAGTAGGTCTCTGAGGTTATAATAGCCTGTAAAAATTAAACTGCATGTAATAACACAATATAAATACAGGCGTAAATATTTCACGAAAAGAGCTTCGATATTTTTTATTTTTTTTTTATATTTCGCTGAAATCATTATTTTTTCATGTTTAAGTTAAATGTTTGAAATGTATCTGTGCAATATCTGGCAAATATCTAGTTTCTGAAAGAAATTTACGGTCCGCAATATTTCCCGATTATATTTTTTAGTAATTCTTGGGCCATTTCTTTATACAGGGTGATCAAAAAGTCGATGTGCACCTATATTACTCTGAGACAAAAGTGCATACATACAAGAAGTTAGATATTTTAATAAAAAATTATACGATATCGTGCAATTTGTGTTACTGTAATATTGCACGATATCGTATAATTTTTTATTAAAATATCTAACTTGTATGTATGCACTTTTGTCTCTCAGAGTAATATAGGTGCACATCGACTTTTTGATCACCCTGTATTTCCGCAATAAATCATAATTAATTTAAATCCAAGAAAGATGCGAAATGTTCACCTTCAGCTGATCAGCGAGTGCATCAGTCATGATCTCCAAAAATAACAGCTTCAGAGACGAAGGGTCGATTCGTATCAGAACTAAACTCTGCATGCAAATGAAGGTTTACTGAAAGAGAGAATTTAATTCGTATATACTTCAATAGATGGCACCTCTTTCAGATATCCTGGTTTGATGCCATTTGGCCAGCGTCCGTATAGCTCGGTGGGTAACACTATTTCCTTATAAGCTAAATGAAGACACTGAAGTCAGGGGTTCGAATCCCGATGATGTTGGTGAGAATAATACAGGAATTAGAGCAATGGTTCGCAGTAGTTGGCTTGAGCAGTATGCCAGTTTCTGTCCCTCCTGAATTATTATTATCATTATTATTATTATTATTATTATTATTGTTGTTGTTGTTGACGTCAGTTGACTAGTCTTAAAGCTGAAAACTTATAAAACGCAATAAGTATTCTTCCATAAAAGACCTAGAAACGTTTTAATTCCCAAAAACCTTGGTCCAGATTTGGAAAGACTCGATTATAAATTTACATGCAGCACACCACTATCTAGTTCGGACAGGTGTGATATACGTTATATATTTTTATAATAAAGTAATCAGTTTCGTATCTCATATTTCTCCCGAATATTTCACTCATAAATCTCAATTATTTTAGTCATGAAAACAGATACTGAATTCGGCTTTTATTCGCGGAATCTTTAAGAAATGTACTGTAATGATTGGGTTGTTTAATCTCTTTCGCAACATCTAAGGTCATATGAGAGAGGAGACCTACAGCTTTACGTGGGATCCGAACCACGGGTCGCTACATAGTCTGAACACAACGGATGGTCTCCCATCCAGCTATTATCCGACCCAGTGTCGCTTAATTTCGCTGATTAACAGGAAACGGTGTTACGACATTGGCTAAGACGTATCCCGGAATGCTTGAGAATGTAAAGATTAACTGAAAGGTAATTTCATTAACATTTTCTTCAATAGATGGCGCCACACTTCCAAATGTTGTAGAAACCGTTTTGATGAGGTAATAATCAGTCATGAGTGCCAGAAACTGGCACAGCGCTCAGGTCAGACTAATGTGGCTCATTACTCTAACTGCAGGATTATTATTAGCACCAGCAGCAATCAAACCCACTGACCTCAGTGTCTTCAGTTCGCTTACAGGAAAATGGTATTACCGACTGAGGTACGGGTGCTGGCAGCTTTTTATGAGATGTAATAGAGCACTTTATAATATGACCATAAAAGAGTTTTCTAAAACCTTTTGTATTGAACCTTATTTGAAATGTAAAATATTTAATGTTCCGCGCGCAAGAAGACCTTTTGAAAAGATATTTCGAAGGTGTATTAATGAACAGGAGTTAAAAGGCATTGTTGAGTATTAAATAATATCTTGCGTAGAAAAGGTTATTCATGAACATATGCGAGTTCTATAATTGCTTTTAATATACTCCTTATCTGAGTTGAAATATGCTTCAGATCGAGCACTCAAGGACGCACTTTTAAAAAAAGGTTTAGAAGAACTGCATACGGAAGTTTTTCAAAGTTCTCTAATAATAATAATAATAATAATAATAATGTTAATGATAATGATAAGCTTTATTGGCAGGATATAAATCCCATAAAATAGTACGATATCCTTGAAGGTAATAAAGGAGAAGATAAATCAAACAATAATAAATTTGAAAAGATAAAAATTGTGACTAAAAAAGAAATAAAAATAAGACCCTTACTTAAACAAGTGATAATAAAAAGTAGTCAATGTTAAGACTACAAAAGGAAGGGAAAAAAATAAAAGAAATATGAATATAAAGTACACGTAGTGACAATACCAACATACCGGGTGAGCGAAAAGTCCCTGGCCACCTTCCACTTCCAACACAGTGCAGGTACAACAGATTCACTACACTTCTTGCAGGTGCACAGGGACTTTTCGCTCATCCTGTATATATATATATATATATATATATATATGGTAATGATGATAATAACAATAATAATGTTTATTGGCAAGAGACAGATCCCGTACACCTAAAAAAAAGGAAGGTACACTATCCATCAAGGTAATCAACGATACAACTAATTAAACATTAAACTTAAAAAGCAGGAACTAAAAAGAGAACGGTAATAAAGAAATAACAATAATACACGTAAAGAAACGAGAAATAATACAATTCGTAATAACAGCTACATAAAAATAAAAATACGTATAATGGAATGACTAATGCAAGAGTTAAGTGGAGCTATAGACAAACATTTTCATACCAAGAGGTATGTCTAAAAGACATAAAGCAGGACTGATGAATAGCTTGGATAATTGGATTGTCTGAGTTTTTAATTCTTCGCTTTAGACTGTATTGAACACGTCTTGTTACCTCAGGGAGGCTTGGAATCTTGCGGTTAGAGAACATTTGAGAGGCTGAGCATCTTTGAAGTAACTTATGTAGTAGTCTATAGGATCTTTGCAAAGCAAATTGAGGGTTCTGCAAGAGCCTTTTGAATAATTAACCCAGAGTTGCTGCCCATAAATATTAGCGCAGAAAGTACGAAAAATAGTGGTTTTAGCTTCTCTTATACAGAATTTGAGTCCTTATAATCATTATTTGCTTAGAACAGTAACTTCAATATTGTTTCATCATGTCTGAGTCGTCACTCAAGATGTTGCTGATAGTTTGACCAGCTACTTAAATTCTTAAATTTATAAAAAACCTCTTCATGTTACAGTAATTATGATATGTACGAATACAATTGTATATTCTTTATGTAAACATTTTTATCTTTATTCTTTGAAAAATAAATGAACAAAGAACAAATAATAATAATAATAATAATAATAATAATAATAATAATAATAACACGAAAAAAAGATTTACTCGTGTGTTTTTTTATAACTTTATTATAAACAGATGTTTAGCAAATCGACTATACTTTATGCTGTGTTGTACTTACGTAATTGTACAAGCCTCGAGTTTAGTTCTTCTGTTAACATTAACGGAGATAGATGGTATTTCTTTGAGTTCCCTTTAGTGATTTTCTGAAAATTTTAAGAAAAAAATTTCTTTCAAGTCTTGGAAGATGTTATACCCAAAGTGGCGAAAATTCTATGAACGTTCTATAAACTATTCTCTAAATAGTTCAAATAAATATAAATTAAGTTTACGGAATAATTAAGAATAAAATAGAGGAAACCCTACATAAAAAAAAAAATACTTTAAACTTTTCTGTAAACGAAAGAAAAATTTCAAAATAAATATGAATATTGAAGGCAGTTTCTCAAATTAGTGGACAAAATGCTTTTCTCAAAGAATCTTAATTAACTGCACTATCAAGTTGGTTTCGCGAGGAACGTACTTTCGCTTGCGATATGCAGCACTGCAACAACCGGCAAAATACACGCGACTACAACCGGAACTAATTTCAGTGTGTGCAGAACCAATGGCAATGGGGCTCTTGGAAAAAAATGGGGCAGTGTTACGGTCTTTTTCATCTCATCACTTCTTCTATGGTTAAAACCTCAGTAAAAATGACGACGAAGAGAACTGCAACATCAACGAGGAAAGAGGGAGCAATTTCGTAAGTGAGACGAGTAGTATATGCGCATTTATGCCGAAGGAGTGGCAGAGTTTGGGGGGAGATGGGAATGCCAGTGCCAATTCCAATTCCAGTGCCAATTCCAGTCTCAAGGGGGAGTGCCAAGGGGGTGAGGGTGCCACTCTTCCAAAAAATAAAAAATTAATGTAGAGTATAGTAACTTAACCTAATCTAACCTAACTTAACCATTCTTAACATAAAGTGGAAAATACTTTTGTGTGTATATATATATATATATATATATATATATATATATATATATATATATATATATATATATATATATATATATATATAATATATATATGTGTGTGTGGGTGTTGTGTGTGTGTGTGTGTGATGCCATACTATGAATTTTAGCAGCCGTCATTTTAAAAGATGATCAACTGATGCTTAAAATCAGCACGCTACCCCAATGCTACTCTGAATGTAGAGTATAGATTCCGCGAAATCACTATCTTAGGCATAACAACGATATTAATAAGAGGAAATACATGCCATTGAATGATGCTGAGCGTCTTGTGTCCTCGTCACAGACGACTTACGCGCGCGCCACGGCAGCATCCGTAAGTTTTTTAATTATCATAGTTACATTACAAGCGCTGCACTATTCCGTTTGATTTTGTAATTATTACTAATTACATAAAGAAATATTGCACTGTTATTCCTACGATATCTGACATTCTCTAAACAAATATACCTGTGTAGTTTTAATCATCTCAAAGTCAACTGTTTCAAATACTGGTAAAACTCTCTCTCTCTCTCTCTCTCTCTCTCTCTCTCTCTCTCTCTCTCTATCCTCTGGCAGATCATAAATTATTATTTTTCCCGTCCGACAAATACTGTTATTATTTTCTAACCCCCATCTTCTTATGGTCAGCTACTTCCATCCAGGTAACACACACATGAAAGTCTGCTTTGTATACTTTTTTATTAAATTATTTCTTGAAAGCGAGTATTAATAAAATGTCGTACAACGTTTTACAGAACTTGACAGGTCGTACAACTTTTACAGGTCTTGACATAAAATTTGGTCCTTTTTTGTCAAGTAAATACAATGAAAATCTAATCTTTACTTTGCTATCTCGAGCTTGCAGTCAGTTACAAAATCTTACATAACGAACTAGAGGTTTTTTCCTTTTTTTTTTATTTTCCCAATTGGAAATGAATTTCTTTTACAATATATCGAAAAAAATCCATCAGCAGCGTTTCAGTACAAGTATATCCTAAAAATTAAAGCTACACAATGTATTCAGCTTAAAAATATTGTGTTAAACATTTTTCCATCTATTATTTATTAACAAAGCTTTATATACTGTATATATATATATATGTATATATATATATATATATATATATATATGAAAATTATTTCACGAAAGTAACACGTGAAAAATATTTATGATGAATAAAACCACGAAGGAAAGGAAACACAAAATGGTGCTCAAGCGCTTTCGTCTAATGACATCCTCAGGATGTCATTAGACGAAAGCGCTTGAGCACCATTTTGTGTTTCCTTTCCTTCGTAGTTTTATTCATCATATATATATATATATATATGTGTGTGTGTGTGTGTGTGGTGTGCGTATGTATATTGTACATATATATTATATACTCATAGATTTCATCTTGTTCAATCTATAGCATCACCTTTAACCTATATTTAACGTAACTTCAAAAGACCTAATACTTATTCGTCATATAAAGGTATAAAATGCAAAATAAGATTTTTGTTAAGTATATAATGCATTATTACTTTTTCTCTTAACAAATTTGAACAGCTAGTTTTAATCATCTTAAGGTTAAATAGAAAAAATACTGGTAAACTCTCTCTCTCTCAATTTATTGAAATATTTCCTACATAGAAAAATAATAATGCCTACTTTAGAAATAAAATTACTTCATGATATACTGTAACATATATGAATCAACAAACACACACACACACACACACACCACACACACACAAATATCAAAGGAAATTAGAAGACAAAATTATGATTTGAGTGAATGTTTTATTCGCTATATACTCGTACATATTTTTGTGCACAAATAGAAAAATAGAAGAAATTTGATCCACATAAAAAATAAAAAATTTTTTTTTCATTTTTGTGTGATTTAATATGGAATATGCCAACTATAAAATATAGAATTTAGCCTATTATGGCTTACCAGTTTTGGTAGAGAGAGCAGACACAACATTTTACCAGTAGACACAATAACTCTTCTTAATGGTGAGCTAGACTGATCAAAGACAACATGTTGTACTGGACTAATATATCTTTGAACCCTGAAGGATGAAAGTAAAAGATAAATTACAATTTTTATATCCATTGAAATAATACAGTACTCACATTAGCCTATAGTAACAATAACATAAAGGAACAATATACTTAAGGTATAGTTGGCAGGGTGACTTAACTTCTGATTCCCCCCCCCCGAAAAAACTGATCTTTCAAGTAAAACCCAGGAACGTCATTCCCCCCACAATGTGAGAGTGAGTGCACTCTATTCTAAAGAGCTACTATTTACCGAATCGTATATAGCAGTAGATTCCAAAAATCTACTACTCTATGACAAAAAGTAATTTCGTAGATCCAGTCTACAGATCTATTTTCTAATTTTCTTATGCCTTCAATTTCTTGCATCAAACTCTAATAAGAAAAATTTAATCAAAATTACCCAAACCTGAAAACGTTTTTTGAACCTCTGTACCTTCAAACAGTATCTCTCAAAACTGAACTTGCCTAGCTCATTTAAAATTTAAACTGTATTCTAACCTTCTTAACCTAGCGATAAGTTTGGTTGCACTCCCCTGCACACCTTCAGACACTTCTATATCCAGCCTATGAATGAATCCTGCCTTAATGCGGTATTTTAAGTGAGGCTTAACAAAAGAACTATATAATCTACAGGTCACCTTAATTTTGCAACTAACATTCCTCTTAATAACACTTAACATTATTCTAACTATAATGTTTAGATCTTTTCCCCAACTGACATCTTCTAACCAGTTTCCTTACATCTCATAACTAATGTTTTCATTATTTCTACCAAAATAGAGGACTTTGCATCTTTTGAACATTGAATTCCATCTGCCATTTACTAGCCTGGGAAACTAGTCTAATCTATCAAGATCTCTTTGCAGTTTATAAGAATCTTCTAAGCAACTACTTTTGTATCTTCTTCAAATTTAGATATTTTATTATCTACTCCTTGCTCTGAGTCATTTAGATACACAATAAAAAGTAATGAACCTAACACTGATCGCTGTGGTACCCAACTTTTCACTTTCTGACACCCTGATTCATGACCATTTAAAATTACTGAGTTCTGTCTTATAACCATTCTATCTTTATGACTGATCCTGATATTCCAAGAACTTTTAATACAAATATATAAAAGTACAAAACCAAGCTATTTTAAACAAATATATAAAAAGGCAGAAATAAGCAGTATTTTAAACCAGTATATAAAAAGCCAAAGCAGTACTATTTCCTGAACCCAACAGTTAATGAAGCACCAATCAGAATTGTCTTTGAGACTGTCTTTTAGTACAAAAACACGCAAACATTCCATAATAGAGGGTCTTATTATGCGCTTTCAAAACTAGGATAACGATACTTTATCAACAAATGTTTTAAAGGTTACATTAAGTTCGTTTAGTTTAGGTTAGGCATACCAGACCGCAGAAAATTATTATGCCAGGAACACCAGGACCCCGATGTAAAGTACACACGAGCACACACACACACACACACACACACACACACACACTAAAAGTTACGATTGCTCCTATTCGGTACTATTTTTTGTATCACTTTCGTCCTACACGGAAAATAGCTACTACCGTAATGTGCAAATCTGAATTGTATTAAATTTAATAAGTTGTACTGAGAGAGATTTTGAAATAATGTCTATGTTTATTTGTATTTTTGAGAACTATTTGTAATAAAGATTGTTAATATAGCATTTTTGTGAGTATGATAATAAAAATCCACTCTAATAGACAGAGTTTATTTCCACAAGTTTCGATGCCCACTAGCATCCTCTTCTGTATCCACCCGAAGAGGATGCCAGTGGGCATCAAAACTGTTGTGGAAATAAACTCTGTCTATTAGAGTGGGTTTTTATTATCATATTTTGACCTTCACGTAGAAAAGTGAAGTTTTTTGCATTTATTTTTGTGAGTATTTTTAGTTAATCTTTTTAATTAGCGTTCTTTTTTATATAGTTGCTGTTGTTGTTGTTGTTGTTGGTTAGCCGATCAGCCCACCCTGATCGAGCAAGCCGGCGGCACGCAGGTAACCGATCGCCCTCTCCGGAGTGGACCAGAGGTTCAGTGCACTAGTGCTGTTTTGTTGTGTTCTATGTTGTGCTAGAGCGGTACAGTCTGTCATAATGTGTTCGACTGTTTGTGGTGTGTCCTGGCACAGGTGGCAGGTGTCGTCTGTGGAGTTGTCTAGTCTGTGTTTATATGTCTGTAAGTTGGGGTGATGTCCACGTCGGAATCGTACTAAGTTAACTCGAGCTGATCTGCTCAGGCTGGTCTGTGACCTGTCAATGGGTGGCGGCTTCGCACCTAGGACCGCATTCGGACCGAGTCATGTCAATGCTTTGTGGGTTAGGTGTGTGTATATGTATTTTCTGTACTGTGTGATATCTGTGGGGCGTGGTATGGAATGGAGTATTTGGTTATAATGTCTCTCTGGTGTTACCTTAATGGTGCGAGGTGTTGGTGCATGATTGTACATGTAGTGGCAAGGGTGTTGTGGGTTAGTTTTCGCTGCTGCCATGAATTGTGTTCCCCTCATGTCCAAATGTTCCCTAATTTTCAGTATTTTTGTTTCTGTGTGCAGGTGTTCTATTGGTGTTGTTTGAGTACATCCTATAATGATACGAAGTGCGTTGTTTTGTATTGTCTGTAAGGTGTTTATGTGTGCGTTTGAGATAATAGGTGCCCAGCATGGGTTAGCATAGTCCATAACTGAGCGAATATATTGTTTGTATATGAGTGATGTTGTTTCCTGCTGGTGTCCAAAGTTTGTGCCTCTTAGTACCCTAAGCATGTTAAGTCTTGACGTACATTTGTTTTTAATGTCCTGAATGTGGTTTGCAAAAGATAATGCTGTGTTGTATATGACCCCAAGTATTTTGGTCCTGTGAGTGTGTGGAATGTTGGTGTTATTTGTGTAAGCTGTGGAGTTATTTGTAGCTGTAGGTTATTTGTAGCGGTGTCGATGTTGTTGTGGATAGATGTTAGAGTGATGTCATCTGCATATGATGATAAGGTAAGCTTGTTATCTATGGGTGTTGGAATGTCATGCATGTATAAATTGAACAGTGTTGGTGAGAGAACAGAGCCTTGAGGGACCCCGTTCGGAAAAAGCTTGTTTTTGGATGACTTGCCATTAATGTGACATGTGAGTATCTTCCCGAAAGATAGTTGCTCAGCCACCTTTTGGTGTTATTGTGCATGTTTGTGTTGAGTATTTTGCTTATGAGAGGGAAGCGTGGGATAGCATCAAATGCTTTACTAATGTCTATTGTTGCTGATAGTGTACGTTGAGCTGGTCGTCTGGAGTTGATGTCATCCATGATGTGCTGCGTGAGGTTAGTGAGTAATGTCGTGGTTGAGTGGTGAGGTCTAAATCCATGTTGAGTAGGCGATAGTGGTATGTGAGGGTTGATGATTTGTAAGATTAGTCTTTCTGTTACTTTGGAAGGTGTGCATAGTAAAGTAATGGGTATATAGGAAGTTGGTTCTGTTGGAGTTTTGTTTGGTTTGAGTAGTGTAATAATTTTTATATAGTTGTTTAGGAAAGATAAATTGAAGATATTTGTTTGTAACTTCTCAAAGACTGTAACTTTTTTTTTTTTTTTTTTTGTTGATGTTTCTGTTGAGAAATGGAGAGAAGGGCTGTCTCTTGGGAGAAGTTGGGGGAAAACACTTTCCAAAGATGCCATAAGATCCTGCATGCCAGAATGTAATTCCAGATTTTGTTCCGTGAGGATCACAGGTTTTAGGAACTCTCGAAATTTTGTAAGTATAGCTTGTCAGTTTATTAGTCGCAATTACCAGACTCTCTCTCGGTGCTGTTTAACGAAGTAATATTCGCCTGTAATGGTTTCTTTTTTATTGTATTAACATGATTTTATTTACTTATAATGATATTTGTTATATCGAACTTATACTGTCCGACAAACTTTAAGGTTTTTCTATACTGAATTTCGTTTAACTGCATACAATGCCTATCTGACTTGGCAGTGAATGTCTGCTTAGGCCTAACGTAATGGGAAACCAAAACACAAAATAGATTTTATATGATTTCATTCATTTTAACTTTTGAAACATGGTGTTAAATGTGAGACGAATTGAGATGAATATGACATTGAAAGAGTGTGGCCAAATGAAGGAAAAATGACAAAACTAACAGTGTATGTATATGATGAAAAACTTGTTAAAAGAATGGGATCACCTGAAGATCAGGGCCCCCAGCCTTCTTTAGTTAGCTTTATAAGGCTAACTAACGAAAATATCACGAACTAACCTAACCAATCGTCAAGGACGTACAGTTGACCTAACGATTGGTTAGGTTAGGTCGTGATATTTTCGTTAATTAGCCTTATAAGGCTAACTAAAGAAGGCTGGGAGCCCTGATCTTCAGGGGATCCAAAGAATGCATTTTTAAATTATGAATTTTTATTAAACATTCAAATTTTATTTGCAACTTAACGTATAAGATAGGTTAATTTTACTTTTATGACTGGTCTATATAATGCTGTTTCCGATACAGTTGCAAATTCGAATTTTATGTCCTAGAGAAATGAATGTTCAAATTATCATTGCTAATGTAGGCAATTTTACAAAGATTTGATGCATACAATTTTAATATTAAGGTTTTTATTATTAAATGTATTTAATTAAGACTATTGGGGTTCTAAATCGTATTTAACTGTAGGTTACTATTTTCTGTCGGCCATTTTCATTCGCTTCACTTTTGCTTTCACTATTTATACATCATCAAGTAATTTCTTCACACACTTTCAAAGAAATATTTAGTTTATACATTGCTATGTTCCCGTTTAATATCATTATATATTTTTGGGGGGGGACTCAGAAAAAAATCAATGATAACCAACATGGGTTTCGGTCAGGCAGATCATGCCTATCACAACTAATGGAACGCTACAACAACATTATTGATTCACTTGAAAGTGAATGAAAACTATGATGTACTATACACAGACTCACAGACTTTGCTAAAGCGTTCGACAAGTGTGACCATGGAATCATAATACATAAACTGAAATATATGGGAATAGCAGGAAAAGTAGGTAAATGGATATATAATTTCCTTAATGAGCGGCGGCAAGTCGTTACAGTACAAGGAGTATCTTCATCAGAATCAGAGGTCCTCAGCTCAGTACCACAAGGAACAGTAAGCTCCACTACTCTTCATAATCATGCTAACTGACATAGATAAGGACGTTACCAGAGACAGAACAGTAACATCCTTTGCGGATGACACAAAGATCACTAGAAAAATAAGAAACCCAGAAGATATAGGATCTCTACAAACCGACATAAACAGAATCTACAAGTGGACGGAAGACAACAATATGAAGTTTAACACCGAGAAATTTCAGCTGTTACGGTACGGAAAAAAAGAGGACCTAAAATCCATGGAATATTATACCCCAAATGGACAAGAAATTCAGAGAAATTCCAGAGCAAAAGATTTAGGAGTTATAATGACAGATGATGCGAAATTTGAAACACAAGATATGATAGCAGTAAACAGAGCAAAGAGAATAACGGGACAGATATTGAGAACCTTTAAACGAAGGGGTAGGAATGTAATGAGTTCTCTACTGAAAACACTGATCATACCCAAATTGGAATACTGCTCGGTCCTAACATCCCCATATAAAAAAGAAGACATTAGACAGCTGGAAGAGATCCAGAGAAGCTTCACAGCCAAGATCAACGGGTGCAAAGAACTAAATTACTGGGAAAGGTTACGCGAACTAGACCTATATTCACTGGAAAGGAGAAGAGAGAGATACACCATTATTTACACCTGGAAAATAATGGAGAAACTAGTCCCTAATCTTACTCTGAACCCTATAACTCCCCAAACAACGGTGGAAAGTAGAAACGGTAGACTGTGTCGTATTCCAAAATTGAAGGCGAGACAGGGAACATCCTTAACCCTGAAAGAAAATAGTTTTGTGGTGAGAGGACCAAAACTGTTTAATCAGTTGCCCAAAGACCTAAGAAACACGAAGGGAGTTGCAGTGGACATCTTCAAAAGAAGACTAGACGCCTGGCTCAGAACAATCCCCGATGAGCCGGGCGTACCTATGTGAGGTGGAGAGCACAAGAAACCAACTCACTACTTCACCAGGCCAACTCGAGAGGAGGGGTGACAAGTTTGACCTTCGCGAAATGAGGAATCATATATATATATATACTATATATATATATATATATATATATATGTTTTTATGACTGTTTCGTCTCTTAAGCGAAAAACACAACGTTAATGAGGCTTCTCTGTTTTTATCCAATTAGAGTGAATAAAAAACTTATTACAAAAAAATAATCTATAAAATTACAGTGGAAAAGGAAAATTTGACAATGAGTGGAATTTTTTTAAAAATGACTGGTTATTTGATACAGTAATTCTTTACTTTATGAATCTGTAAATACCAGAATTAACAGAATCAATTCGACAGAATTGTGAGAATATTTCTAGTTACAATTTTTATTACTTATTTTATTGACAGTGGTACCCTTCCTTTCTGGACAAGCCTGAATCATTGTAACCAATATTTTGTATAACTCACTCCTCTTTTTTAATACACCACTATACTGTACAGTGTACATATATTTATATACTTTATGAACGAATAAAACAATAAGCGCGTTCCGTTTTCTTCAAGTTATTTTAGGGGAGCCTAAATCTTTTCGCTTTTATTTTTATTGAGCCACACACAAATTTCTTTCGTTTTCTTTTGTTACAATTGAAGGAGGACTAAATTATTTTAATTCTTATTCGACACTAGCCACGATCTTCATCTCGAGATGTTTATAGATCGGCCCCAGAGTCGTCGCTAGTACTTAAAGATTCAGGGCTCGGGCCCCGAATAATTAGGTATTTCAACATTTTACAGAACACAAAACACAGTAGTATACAAATGATCTACTGAACTACACTAGTAAAATGAAACAAGCTATACAGTATGTTAAGCGAGTTCAAACAATTACATAGTAACAGTGTAAATTTACAAATGCAAAACGATCCTGTAAAAACATATAATTGGACATCATAGTTTTAAATATTATACTTTGTTTTCGTATATATGTTACAGAGAATCTGTATTACTAGGAATTTCATGAAATCCCTAAAATGTTCAGGAATTTGAACGAGTATTTAAGGCCTCACTGGCCATATAGGCACACAGTAGGTTCATTGTGAAACCGCCTACGGCCAAGTGATCGTTTGATCAATACCATGTAGGAAACCTTTCAGCTGGACGTAGCAGAGGAGCAGCGTTCACCGAAAAGAAGTTGAGATAAGTGTTGAGTTTCTTCGTCGGCTTCTAGAATAGCAGATACGTCCAATTCCGGTACATGGCTCCATTTCCAGTATATCTCCATCCCCTTGATCCTCTTTGAATTGAACGAAGACTTTTTTTTCGCCATTTTTTGGAGAGAGAGCGGAACCTCAACGCACGCTGTTCTGTTGCATTGTGCTGGAACCCCTTGCATTCTAGTGAATTGAGCAGGAGAGCTAAGATTGAAAAATTAAAAGTCCGTTGTCAGCATTCGACAGACAGAAAGGCAACGGAGTGTTATCTGAACAGCGTTCAAAACTTGATATACAGTGATTATCATTTGGTAAAATTATAAGTGAAAATGTTCGACATGTTATTTCCTTTCTATTGTTGCCCTTATAGTAATTATATATATATATCTTATTATTATATATTATATATATATATATAATATATTTAGGAGAAATCCAATGACAAGGAGAAATGTAAATGCCATGAAAAGTTTCTTTAATGCGCAACGTTTCGAGCAATACGCTCATCTTCAGGCTGTTAATAACAATGTGAAATTAAAATCAATATTGAATGAAAAACAAAACAGAAATTTCTAACCTATTCGTAAAGACAAATTTTAAAAGACTGAGAAAAGAGGGTTAAATTCTAAGTTATACAGATTTACATATAAAAATTAAGAAGTTATTTTTAAATACATATAGTAAATGTGAAATTAATACATGGAAAAATTAACAATAGTACACTGGAACAATGGAACTATCTACTTACACTGCAGTATCCGAGGCTGATAATTTGAGCAGAGACAAGAACGGGAAAACACGAGAGATGGCGAGGGCGATTGGGGAAGGAGGGATTATAAGGAATTGGGGAAGGAGAGGGATCATAGCAAATTGAGAGGGACGGCAGATGAGTCAACATTCAGACTAGGGGACAATGCTTTAATGAAAGCGATTCTAGATTCTTAGTGAGTTGGGACAAGTATTACAACCAAGAATTTTAAAATTGTCTAAAGTGACATCAATTTTACATTAATGCTGTGTTTCACGAATACTCGAGGCTTCTTTAGTTTTTAAAATTTTACCTGTTCGGCCACTTATTCCCATATGCGAATAAAATCTAGCCCTGAGAGAGCGAACAGTGCTGCCGATGTAATTCCCAAGGAGAACACCTGGGGCAGGTAAATAAAATATACAACACCGCTACGCAACGAGTCAGGGGTTCGATCCTTCGCTGAGAAAAAGCTACCTAAAGACGTTTTATTAATAAATATGATGCGGAAATCAGTATGATAAAAAAATTTCCTTAACAATTTTGTAAATTAAGCTTAAATTCCTTATTCAAAGGACCCATTTCAGGTACCAAGAAATATTTTATATCCTTCGGCACTGTAATACATGGAAGTTGAGGGCTATAAACATTATTTAAGAAGGATCTAATTAGTTTGTCTACATATTGAACAGGAAAACTATTATTAGTAAAGTATGATCTTAGATTATTAAATTCATCATTAAGTAAGGTAAAATTAGAGGTCAAATTATATCTCTGAACAGGAGAGTTTTAATACAAGACATCTTATAGTTGAAATCAGTAAAACTAAAAAATTCATGCCCAAACCAGTGAAAGTGGGTTCCTGTAAACTGATGTAGTAATAGAATCACCGTTTTTCGAAATTAAAAGATCTAAGAAGGGGAGGGAGCCATTTTGCTCAGTTTCCATTGTATACGTTATATTGGGTGCAAAGAATTTAGGAAGTTAAAGAATTGTTGCGCTTGTACCGCATTATCAAAGACTGCTATCGAATCATCAACGAAGCGTCGATAGAAAATTGGCTTGAGATGAGTGGGAGATTGTCTAAAAATTACACTTTCTAAATGAGTCATAAAAAAGTCAGCTGCTAACGGTCCGACTGGTGATCCCATCCCTACCCCATCAATTTGTTGGTAAACCTTATTGTTGAAAGTGAAATAGCATTGTTTGAAGACCAATTCTAAAAGTTCCTTAAAATGAGACAATGAAAAACCATGAAAATTATCAACTGAGCTAAAAACCCTATCTAAAATAATGGCAATAGTTTCAGATACAGGTACATTTGTGAAAAGTGACTTTACATCAAAACTGACAAAAAACTTTTTTGAATCGAAGTTTTTACAAGGAGGTCTTTTTGGAATTCAAACGAGTTATTTATAGTGTAAGCATTTTTCGCAAAGGTTAGAAGACCAGGTTAATAGATTTCTGTCACGACTAAAGTCCTTAAAGATAATAAAAAATGATACTTACTCTCAGTTGTTCGCATCTGGTGCTAATCTTGCTCAATTATACTGTCTGCCTAAAATCCATAAAGCTGGAACACCTCTCCGTCCTATTTTAGCTTCGTATAACTTACCCACCTTTCAATTGGCAAAATTTGTTGTTCGTCTCCTGCCCCCTTTGCGAAAAATGCTTACACTATAAATAACTCGTTTGAATTCCAAAAAGACCTCTTGGTAAAACTTCGATTCAAAAAAGTTTTTGTCAGTTTTGATGTAAAGTCACTTTCACAAATGTACCTGTATCTGAAAACTATTGCCATTATTTTAGATAGGGTTTTTAGCTCAGTTGATAATTTTCATGGTTTTTCATTGTCTCATTTTAAGGAACTTTAGAATTGGTCTTCAAACAATGCTATTTCACTTTCAACAATAAGGTTTACCAACAAATTGATGGGGTAGGGATGGGATCACAGTCGGACCGTTAGCAGCTGACTTTTTTATGACTCATTTAGAAAGTGTAATTTTTAGACAATCTCCCACTCATCTCAAGCCAATTTTCTATCGACGCTTCGTTGATGATTCGATAGCAGTCTTTGATAATGCGGTACAAGCGCAACAATTTTAACTTCCTAAATTCTTTGCACCCCAATATAACGTATACAATGGAAACTGAGCAAAATGGCTCCCTCCCTTCTTAGATCTTTTAATTTCGAAAAACGGTGATTCTATTACTACATCAGTTTACAGGAAACCCACTTTCACTGGTTTGGGCATGAATTTTTTAGTTTTACTGATTTCAACTATAAGATGTCTTGTATTAAAACTCTCCTGTTCAGAGGATATAATTTGACCTCTAATTTTACCTTACTTAATGATGAATTTAATAAATCTAAGATCATACTTTACTAATAATAGTTTTCCTGTTCAATATGTAGACAAACTAATTAGATCCTTCTTAAATAATGTTTATAGCCCTCAACTTCCATGTATTACAGTGCCGAAGGATATAAAATATTCTTGGTACCTGAAATGGGTCCTTTGAATAAGGAATTTAAGCTTAAATTTACAAAATTGTTAAGGAAATTTTTTTATCATACTGATTTCCGCATCATTATTAATATAAACGTCTTTAGGTAGCTTTTTCTCAGCGAAGGATCGAACCCCTGACTCGTTGCGTAGCGGTGTTGTATATTTATTTACTGCCCCAGGTGTCTCCTTGGGAATTACATCGGCAGCACTGTTCGCTCTCTCAGGGCTAGATTTTATTCGCATATGGGAATAAGTGGCCGAACAGGTAAAATTTTAAAAACTAAAGAAGCCTCGAGTATTCGTGAACACAGCATAAATGTAAAATTGATGTCACTTTAGACAATTTTAAAATTCTTGGTTGTAATACTTGTCCCAACTCACTAAGAATTTAGAATCGCTTTCATTAAAGCATTGTCCCCTAGTCTGAATGTTGACTCATCTGCCGCCATCTCAATTTGCTATGATCCCTCCCTTCCCCAATTCCTTATAATCCCTCCTTCCCAATCGCCCTCGCCATCTCTCGTGTTTCCGTTCTTGTCTCTGCTCAAATTATCAGCCTCGGATACTGCAGTGTAAGGTAGATAGTTCATTGTTCCAGTGTACTATTGTTAATTTTTCCAGTGTATTAATTTCACATTTACTATATGTATTTAAAATAAACTTCTTAATTTTTATATGTAAATCTGTATAACTTAGAATTTAACCCTCTTTTCTCAGTCTTTTAAAATTTGTCTTTACGAATAGGTTATAGAAATTTTCTGTTTTGTTTTTCATTCAATATTGATTTTAATTTCACATTGTTATTAAAACAGCCTGAAGATGAGCGTTGCTCGAAACGTTGCGCATAAAGAAGACTTTTCATGGCATTTACATTTCTCCTTGTCATTGGATTTCTCCTAAATATTAAATTGAAGCTCTGTAGAAGCAACCCGCATGATATATATATATATATATTATATATATATACTATATATATATATATATATATATATGGTGTCCCATAAGTCCGGCATCATAGGAAAAATAATAAAAAAGGCAAAACAAAAGCTTTTATTTACAGAAAGTGCTCAATATGTCCACCATTGTTTTCAATACACAAATTTAGACGTGATACCCAGTCAGCAAGCACACGCTGAATGATGTCAGGAGTAATGGTGTTACATGCCTCAATAATGCGCTGCCGCAAATGTTAAACACTCCTAATTTTCTCTGCGTATACCAGCGCTTTCAAGTGGCCCCAGAGAGAAAAATCTAGTGGCGTGAGATCCGGGCTTCTAGCTGGCCATTCCACAGGCCCTCGTCGTCCTATCCAATAACCAGGGAATTGTTGGTACAGGTATTCCCTTACTTGGGTGCTGTAATGTGCAGGAGCGCCGTCTTGCTGGAACCATGTTGGGAAATTTCCTTCTTCGTTCAAGACACTGGGAAATGCTTCTTCCTTTAGCATACGTAGGTAGGTACCTTCAGTGACATGTTCATCGAAAAAGAGGGGGCCTATGATGCGATCCTTCCAAATGCCACACCATACCATCACCCGAGATGCACCTTGTTCCTTTGAAGAGTATACCAGTGAGGGTTGTTTTGAGACCAGTAGCGGGTGTTCTGTCGATTTACCTCACCATTTCCATAAAAACAGCCTCGTCACTGAACAGAATGGTGGACGGGAAATTGGCATCCCGAGCATAAATTATGGTTTGTAGAAATAGAAAAATATGAATTTCTCCTATGATGCCGGACTTATGGGACACCCTGTATATATATATATATATATATATATATATTATATTATATATATAATATATATCATTTCGACTGTAAAGCACTTCTTGATGAGAAATCTCTGGAGTAGAACGTGAAAGTCAAATTTATTGTAACGAAATTTAAAAGAAAATTCACCCCCAATTATATTATAAGGCCTGCGAATGAGAACTTTGTAAGAGTTGTTTTCTTACTAATAACTGATTTTATATAATTCAACTACGCTGATTTCGAATAAGGTGTCCATTTTTTCGTAAGACGTAAGGATTTTCTGCAAACTGGAAGGGAAAAAACAACATAAATAAATATTTCAATTTACATTAGGTACCTATTTCGCTTTGTTATACTAATTACAAATGCAAACAACTTTAAAAAGAAAGAAGACTATTAACGTCAATTACATATTCATCTTTATTTGTTTTGAGTTTTCTTGTGAGATCTATGCCTTTTAGTCTCGAATGTACGCGTTGTTCCTTTCCTTTTAGGTAATAATTCTGGTGTATCCCGTTTTAACATCCAGCAGTAATGAGCCATCATGCTGATGTCCCACTTTCCCTGATATCTCTTCTCCATTTCTTTGATGTCTTGGTGAAACCAAGCATTTATAAGCATTTATAGGCAGTAGTTTTTAATCAAAATTTAATTGAGTCAATTTCAATGAAAATTATAACATATGTAATATGAAATATGACATTTTGTGAAAAATCTGTACGTGATGGCGAAAAATTAATATTATTTTCGGAATCAGCGTGCAAAAGTTACTATATAAGTGCTAAAATATTTCGGACAACAAAACCATTGCAGGCCTGTGATATAATTTTCAAATGTCATCACGCACTGGTATAAAGTATCGTGTATGAAGTTTTATCGAAATGTTCCCTTTTCTGTTGCTATTCTCTTATTTTTATTTCCAATATGGAAATGAAAATTTTTAAATTGTTGTTAATATAAGTTTTCTGATTGAAACCTTAAAAAAAAGGGGGATAATTATGTCGCAAATGACATGGCCTGAAGTTGAAATAAAAAATACATTTTTCTAGTGTATTTTGGTGTGCTCTGTTCAAATATAACCTTCATTTCTTGCGCAAATGAACAGAAATACGTGTTTGGGCCATGCAATGACAACTATATTTCTGTTCATTTGCACAAGAAATGAAGGTCATATTCGAACAAAGCACACCAAAATACACTTGAAAAATGTATTTTTGACTAAACGTTCATGTTACGAGATCTCGTAAACGACGCATTACCACAGGAAACGTGCAAAACACCTCAAAATTAACCAGAAAAGTTTGCTCTCGTCATTTTCGTTTAAACTAACGAAAATATCACGACTTAACCTAACCACTCATCAAGGGCGTACAGTTGACCTAACCTGGCATTCAATTAACCTAACCAGGCATTCAGTTGACCTAACTGGGCATTCAGTTGACCTAACCGGGCATTCAATTAACCTAACCGGGCATTTAATTAACCTAACAGGTTAATATTGGTTATTTCACCTAAATATCTTCGGATCTTTTCGTATTAGGCACTCACTGTCACATTTCGGGCAAGTTAAGGATGAGAAAATAACGCCGTAATTGATAAAAACATCCAATGCTTTGTCTTCATCTAGGGCACATGACGAATCAAGTTCTCACATCGAAACCACACGAACGGCACGTCATAATTCTATCACAAACACCACCAAACTGAATCCAATTAGAAAAAAAATAGCCAGAACCAACAAACGAATTAAGTCGCAGAGTAGCGAAAAAATAGCCCAAAATTATACTCGTCAGACCAAAAATGAGTGTATTTATATACATATTATTGGTATCATAATTTTCACCATTAATATGTATTTGCATAAAAAATTAGTGACAAATTTGAATAAAGCGACTAAAACTACCTCCTAAAAAGTTATTTTGATTTACAGGTCCAGCCCATGTCATTTAAAACATTAACCAAAAACGGTGGGGCGAGAGTAATAAATGGAATTAATGTGATCGTTAATTAATGCAATTTGACGTAATTATTAATTGGAAATTTGTTTCATATTAACTACCGAGAGAGAGAGAGGAAAATTAGTTTTAAAATCCCCGTTGGTATGCCCAGAAAGTAGTTAGTTTTAAAATTTACAGTTGGTAACCCTGCGACTGATTTTAAAATAGATTTTCCTTGGTTTTTGTGACCGCAAGGCGCATTGTGGTTCATAATGCTTTTTCATGTAAATTCGGTTAAATAGTCGGCTTAGGCCGACTAGACCTCTTTCTATTTCAATGTCCTATTCATCTTAATTCCCCCTATCCTTAAATCACCGTGTTTCAAAAGTTAAACTGAATAAAATCATATAAAATCTATTTTGTGTTTCGGCTTCTCCAGCGTCAGACCTAACCAGACACACGCTACCCGAGTTCAGTGCAGTTAAACGCGAGTCAAAATAAGAAAGCCGAAAGCCGTTAAAGTTTTCAGTACAGTATAAGTTCGATATAACAAATACCATTATAAGCAAATAAAAATCATATTAATACAAATAAAACCGTTGCATTAAAACAACGTATATATTATACGAGGGTAATTCAATAAGTATCCGCACTTTTTATTTTCACAATTTTATTTTCACATCTGATAGATTATAAACACATCACTTCACAACATAGTCTCCCTGTTTCTCAATACACTTAGTCTAGCGATCTACAAGCTTCCTAATGCTATCATGAAAGAATGTTTTTGGCTGTGTGCGTAGCTAGTCATGCACCGCCTTTCAGGTCATCATCGCCTCGGAATCGCTGACCTCTCAAAGCGTCTTTTAGTGGTCAAAACAGGTAAAAATCCGAAGGTGCCAGGTCTGGACTGTAGTGTGGATGGTCGAGAACTTCAAATTTAAGTTCTTGAAGGCATTTTCTAGTCTGTGCAGCGGTATGAGGGCGCACATTGTCGTGTAACAGAATAACACTTTCCGATAATATCCCTCTCCGTTTTGTGCATATTGCTTGCTTTAACTCATTCCGAAGCATGTCAGAATACGATGCACTTGTTACTGTAGTTCCACGCTCTAGATAATGTTCAAGGATAGGGCCTCGTGTATCTCAAAACAGTGTTAGCATAACTTTACCTGCTGACGGCTGCGCTTTGAACTTCCTTGCAACGGGAGATGTTGGATGCTTCCATTACATGCTCTGTCGTTTGCTTTCTGGTTCATAGTGATGGATCCAGGTTTCATCTCCAGTGATAATGCGCTCCAAAATGTTTTCACCTTCATTATGATACCGGAAAAGACGAGAGCAGACGTCCATACGATTACGCCCGGTTAGGTCAACTGTCCGCTCTTGACGATTGGTTAGGTTAAGTCATAATATTTTTGCAAAAAGGCCGATTTCGCAAAAAGGGCGTAACATATATATATATATATATATATATATATATATATATATATGCTGCAAACCCAAAGAAAAAGAAAAACGATTCCAAGGCCTTTCGTGTATTCAGAGCTACACCTCGTCAGGGTAGTTCTGAATACACGAAGGGCCTTGGAATCGTTTTTCTTTTTCCTTGTGGGTTTGCAGCATTTATTCATTTCACGTGTTTAATTGTGAAATTCATCCCATATATATATATACACACACGTATATATATATATATATATATACTCCTTATTTTCAACCTTTCAGATGTTCCGTGCGATGATTTCTCATTTCACGAAGGTCAGGCTTGTGCCCCTCCTCTTGCGTTGTCCTGGTGAAGTAAAGAGTTGGTTTCTTGCACTCTCCACTTCACATAGTCAGGTACCCCCGGCTCATCTGGAATTGTTCTGAGCCAAGCATCTAGTCTTCGTTTGAAGATATCCACCGCTACACCACTCGTGTTCCTTAGTTCCTTGGGCAGCTGGTTGAACAGTCTTGGTCCTCTCACAATAAAACTATTTCCCTTCAAGGTTGAGGATGTTCCCTGTATCTGCGTGTCAGGGCTAGAAAGCGCACGTCTATGTGTATGTCTATGTCGACGTGACGCTCTTTAACTCTGACACGCAAGTATAGACCTTAATTTGGGAACACGACACATTCTTCCTTTCCTACTTTCCACTGTTGTTTTAGTGGTTATAGAATTCAAAGTAAGATTAGGTACTAGTTCCTCCATTATTTTCCAAGTGTAAATAATGGTGTACTTCTCTCTTCTTCTTTCCACTGAATATAAATTTAATTCACGTCACCTTTCTCAGAAATTCAGTATTTTGCACCCATTATTCTTGGCTGTGAAGCTTCTCTAAATTCCTTCTAGATGACTAATGTCTTCTTTTTATATGCGGGTGTTAAGACCGAGCAATACTCCAAATTGGGTACAATCAGTGTTTTCAATTGAAGAATCCTTATATTTCTATCACTTTTTTTAAAAGTTTACGGTATTTGTCCAGTTATTTTTTTTTTGCTCTGTTTACTGCTATCTTATTTTGTGTTTCAAATTTCGCGCCATCAGTCATTACAACTACTAAATCTTTTGCTTTAGAGTTACTCTGAATTTCCTCTCCATTTCGGGTAGAGTATTCCATGGATTTTAGGTCCTCCCTCCTTATGTATCTTAATAGTCAACATTTCTCAGTGTTAAATGTCATATTATTGCCTTCAGATCAAGTGTGGATTCTGTTCATGTCTGTTTGTAGATCCTATTCCTCTGGGTTTCTTATTTTTCTACTAATTTTTGTTTCATCGACAAAAGATGTTATTGTACTGTCACTGGTAACTTCCTCATCTATATCAGTTAGCATGATTATGAATAGTAATGGAGTTAATACTGTTCTTTGTGTACTGAGCTAAGGAACTCTGACTCTTATGAAGATATTCCATGAACTGTAACGATTTGCTGCCGCACACTAATGAAATTATATACCCATTATCCTACTTTTTCTGTTATTTCCATATATTTAAGTTTATGTGCTATGATTCCATGGTCATACTTCTCGAACGCCTTGGCAAAGTCTGTGTATATCGCATCATAGTTTTCATTGTTTTCGAGTGCGTCAATAATGTTGTTATAGTGTTTCATTACTTGTGATAGGCATGAGCTTCGTAACCAGAAGTCATGTTGGTTATCATTGAATTTTTCCAAGTTTCCGAAAAGTCATACATTTTTTCTTTAACTATTTTTTCAAATATCTTTGTGAGATGAGATGTAACCGATAATGACCTATAGTTCTTATATTGTATATTAGAACTATATTCGCTCTCTTCAGGATGCTCAGTATTTCGGCCGTGCCGCGTGATCGTCTCCATGTTCAATATAGGGGCGTAGCAATTTCATTCTTGCAGTTTTTGATTAGTGTGGCATTCAATTAATTTTGTCCGAGCCTGCTGCCGAGTGTTTTTAGTTTCCCTATAATTCATGTGATATCGTCTGTTCTGAAGTCAAAGTCTGTTATACCTTTCCCTTGTAATTCTTTTTCATATATATATATATATATATATATATATATATATACTTACAGTAACTGTTGGAATTTAAACGAAACTGAATAAATAACATGAACACTATTATTCCACATATGTCCAGATGTCTCCATTGCAAATTGCAACAGATTACTCAATGCTGGACATTAAAATTGCTTTTCCTTCAAATCTTCACCTTTATTTATATGTTTGCGGGTTTTAAAGTAATTCACATGAAAAAATAGCTACAAGTAGCCAAAATGCGTTTCTCACTTCAGCAGTTCTGGAACGGATGTGTTAATTAGATTATTTCCTATTTGAAGTATTTTTCATTCCCATTCACGGCCCTAATGGGGTAATTCCTGATTTGGGAAAGGATAAAAAAAAAGAGAACTGTGGCACTTTTTTTTATGCAGGAAGGAGGAGCCAAGGGCGAGTGCCCCCCCCCCCCCCCAACCACCACCATAGAGAAGAGAGCCAAAATCAAGGTCCAAGGTTTTCGAGATGCCTGTACACTCTGCGTTTGAAAGAATGGTTGTCATAGACAGGGGGAAAGATGGATTGAGGAAGATTGTTCCAAATTTGACCGGTTGAATAGATGAAAGATTGAAAATACTGATTGACCCTTTCGTTAGAGAATTGGACAGAAAAGGAATGAAAATGTGTCGAAATTCGAGTATCGCGAGTACGTAAAGGAGGAGGCATGAGTTAGAGAGTTAAGAAGAGCAGCGTCCATTATAATAGCGATAGTAAAGAGAAAGTGAAGCAACATTGCGGCGAAGAGAGAGGGATTGAAGACAGTCAGTAAGAGGCGGGGAATTGGTAAAACGAAAAGCCCTTGATTCAACCCGGTGAAGTAGGGCTCTGTGGAGTTAGGTTAGGTAGGTTCGGCTAGGTTAACTTAGTTTCGTTTAGGGTGAATTCTCATTTGGAACATTCTCACTTTCGAACAACAAATGACAATAGGAATGACGTAAAGGGGAAGGAAGGTAACCACTTTTTCCTAGATGATGTGACCCTCTGCAATGTGGCTAAACATCGAACTCGCTGTATTGCTGCCCTCTCATGTTATGAAATTTGTAGAATCT